>ML785957.1:184958-227343 GCA_009831015.1 Picea engelmannii
CCCAACTCTCAGATACTTATCTCTTTTCCCATTTTTCTTTTTCCATTCATTATGGCTTTTTGGTTTTATAATTAGTTGTGTTTATGTGTACGATGGGCTAACATGTTTTCATATCCATCTATATCCTTACAAGACAGATCCGACCGACCGCTGCTCCATTCCATACTTAGCCAATTTTATGCCCGTCACTACGGGGCCAGCGCTTGCAAGCCCAGCTGCTTATTGTTCCGCTATATACACCTTGCACTGAAAACCTCTGTGATCTACAATTCACTGTGGGTTCCTCGTATACATTAACTTCGTTCAAAGTATCTGTTGCTGATATGCATACCTAGCAACTTTGCGTCCTTCCTGACATACATCAACAATGGTCTTACCAGTGACAAGTGGACACAGTGGTACAAAAGATACTTCCGTGATATGCAATTCATGCCTTAACATCTCCATATATATCTTGGCATGAAGGATCCGACCGACCGTTGTTCCTTTTCATACTTAGCCAATTTTATGCCCACCACTGCAGCGATGTTGCTTGCGAAACAAGCTCCTTGTCGTTCCACTATATTCAACTTGCACTCAAAACATATGTGATCTACAATTCCACCGTGGGTTCCTTGTATACATTAAGTCCATTCAAAGTATCTATTGTTGCTTTCCATCCCCAGCAAATTTGCGTCCTTCCTCATATACATCATCATTGCTCTTACTAGTGGCAAGTAGACACAGTGGTACGAAAGATACTTTTGTGATCTGCACTTTATGTGTTAACTGGTGAGAACTTAGTAGGCATTCGCAAGCATTTGCATTAATAATAAAGCACTAGATGTTCTTCTCTGAGATACTTGGTTTTTTTCCCTTCTCTTCTTCCCGTGTATTATCTAAAATTCCACTGTGAACTTCTCTGTCTTTTTTCCATTATTGTGTTCCTCTGTATTATGGGACTACAAAATATGGACATGATATTTTATAGAACATGTACAAATTCTGCATTCCATAGCTAGAGACATTTTGGATCGCGGGTTCTCGGTCGGCCAGGCGGGCTCAAAATTGGGCCTCCATTGTTCGGTGCCCTACAAATAGCACCCTGAGTTCCACAATATACAAATTGACAAGCGCATCTGCGGACTGGCTAAGTCAACATTGCATTGTTATTGTTCTGTGTCCTCCAAACAACACTCCCAGTTCCGCGATATAGAAATTGACAAAGGGAGTGCAGGACTGGCAGGGTGGAGATTGTCATTATTTGCGGATGCTAATCCCTATGAAGTATCTAACAGTATCTAAAAAATTATTTTAGTTTTTATTTTTTCCCTGTATAATAGTATCTAAAAAATTATTTGGAATACTAAAATAGCTCTTAGTAGTGACAACTGGACACAGAATTACGAATCAGTTGGGATTGCACTCTCCGCAATATATAAATTGACTACTGGATTCTAACATCGTCTGCTCTTCCATGTTACAGATTATGCATTCCAATGTTCGGAGTGATACAATTAGAAGGTCTAGGCCTCGCCTCCTTTGCAGACACTTTCTCATCCTATTTTGCATCCTCCTGTTTCCCGATTCACAAAATATGCAGCTCCATCATTGGCGGGTTGACATATGTTTATCTCCATTTATATAATAAGACAACGAATCTGACTGACCAATGTGTCTTTCGATGCTTTAGATGTTTTTTCGTTATATACATATTCCACTCTAAATTTTTGTGATCTACAATTCTACTGCTAACTACTCTGCTCTTTTTCCCTTTTTTTTTCCCGTGTATTATGGGACTATAAAGTATGCACATGATATCTTATAGAGCATCTACTAATTCCCATGATATTTTATAGAGCATGTACAAATTTTGCATTCGATATCTAGCGACATTTTGGATCGTGGGTTCTCGGGCGGGTGGGCTCAAACTTCGACCTCCATTGTTCTGTGGCCTACAAATAGCACCCACAGTTCCGCGATATACAAATTGACAAGCAAACATGTGGAGTGGTTGACTCAACATTGCACTTTCATTGTTTAGTTTCCTCCAAACAACGCTCGCAGTTCCGCGATTTACAAATTGACACACGAAATGCAGGATTGGCGGGGTGGAGATTTTCATTGTTTACAGATGCTAGTCCCTATGAACTATCTAACAATATCTAAAAAATTATTTTGAATACTAAATTAGCTCATGGTACTGACAACTGGACACAGAGGTACGAAACAGTTGCGATTGCACTCTCTGCAATATACAAATTGACCACCGTATTTTGACATCGTCCGCTCTTCCATGTTACAGATTATGTATCCTAATGTTTGGAGCAATACAATTAGAAGGTCCGGAACTGGCCTCCTTTGCAGACACCTTCTCAACCTGTTTTGGATTATCATGTTGTCGGGTTCATGAAATCTACAATTCCAGCACGGTTACTCTACCACTACTCACAAATGTTTCAAAGTATCTCTCGTTGCCTTCCATCCCCACTAAATTCTTGTCCTTCCAGTTGTGCCACCATATCCTCTTCACTATTACGCGTATTGCACTCAAAAAGTTCTGAGACATACAATTTGACCCTCGCGCTCTCACCCTCAATGCTTGTACATTGCAACCATGTTTTGTAGCTGTCTTTTTTCCCCTGCCCACGACCTCCATACTTTCTTACTATGCGATTAGAAACCTTTCATGCTAACAGCTGACCATGTAGGAACCCTCAACATTGTCATTAATGGCTAAAAACCTTGAGGAGATCTCCCATTATTACACATTAAACCAAGATGTGCGGAGAGTTATTTCGTCCCTTCCCATTGTTCATCTCCAACGTGCGTACTCATGTTGGGCCGCTCAAGAAATCTACAATGCTTAATCGCTCATTGCAATATCCAACATGTTGGCATTTCTATGTATGAAATTAGTATTGTTTAATGCTAACAACGCATCATGCAACAGCCATCCAAATTTTCATTAATCAACGAAAGTCTCGAGGACATCTCCCATTCACACGCTTTCGACCAAAACTTGCACAGGGTTATATTATCCCTTCCAACTTTTCATTTCATTCATCGGCTGGAACAAATAAACATTCTTGTAGACTTATGGCACTAGGTCAACAGCAGTTTTGTGGAGATACAGTAAATATGTTCACACAAGAGGACCAGAACTTTCAGTGGTTTAGGGAATACTTTTACTATTCATACCGTTCCGCCCAAAACGAAGTGATTTGGACCTCTGGAATCACTCGTGCAGGCTGTGTTCCTGAGGTTTTTGACTCTAAGGATGTGGTCCCTTGGTGCGTCAAAAAATATATTCCAGGCCAAAGAATTATTCCACTGTGTGACCATTCTCCTATTTCTTTGTCGCCTCGACTCTTCTGCGAGATGTTAAAATTGTCGAACCCAACATTGACGTCCAGAGGAAAAGACTACAAATAGTTTCTATAAAAACATCATAACAGGTTGGACATCTTAGCGGACTTCCTCGAAGACCCAACAACAGTTCCTAAAGATATCACAAGGTTCCAGGTAAGTTCCTTTACAAATCTATTCCAGGAAATTGCTTGGTTGGTTACAAGAATAACGAGACAGAAATCCACAGCAAGCATTTCCCATATAATTATTTATATTTTGTATTTCACAGTCAAGGAAAAATACATTTTTCGATTGGGGGAAGCTAATTTCAATTGATCTCTGCTCCCAGTTGTCACGATTCAAAGAATCGAATCAATTTTATATGTCATCCTACTTTATTTTCACAATTGTGTATTGTTGTCCATTTCCAAAACTTTCTCTTTCCAATAAAATAAATTGTGGATTCGACCCAGTAACATTCTGGAATGAGGCACTATGGAGACACAAGACCTCCCATTGTTTTTATGAATTTTTTAATGGCTTTGTCTCAGTTTTCAAAGATTTACTGTTAGGCAAGGATGCTCTGTGGATGTCTGGCCAGGCAACCAAGTTTTTGAACAGGAAGGGCACACTTGAGCAAGAGGAAAATCACGATGTCCTCATGGTCTTTGGCTCTAAGTAAAATCATGCCTTCCTTCCATGCCACATCATGGACAAGATGTTTGTTATAGAAATAGCAAGGCAATACAACCACTGGTTTCATTTTTTCCATGACAAGAAAAAAAAAGTTCATTCCTCTGCCCTAGAAAGTCGGAGACTTCGTGTGCCGAAACATCAACAAGATTGACAAGTTTGTCGCCCATTTCAAGAAATTAAACCTAACATACGCTGAAAGGCTAAAAGGGTTCGACCCTAATGGCATTTTTCGAGAACATTTATTGGATGTTGGCTTTAACGCCTCTTTTATCCATACACACCTGACCCAATACAGGAACAGTGTCGACAACAACCCTGCTTCTGTCGATTGCGACGCAGAGAGATTGCAAAGCACCACTGAATTGTACAGACAAAATGAAAAAGTGTCCGGTGAGAAGACTACCCAGTCCCCCGCCATCACTCCCAAGAGTGCGACATCATGGAGCATAACTTCGACGGTCCACCCCAGTAAGAAAGCAACCCAGAAATCTTCGAACGGAGAAGGAGATAAGAACCCTCATCGCATAAATATTGATAGTTCTCACAAAATTCCACTATCGAATAAGAGAAAAAACAATGCAGGGCAGGCGAAGGAACCCCAAATTAAAAGTGGAAAACTGCAACTTGAAATTGAAGTTGAGCACATGCAGAAAATTGGGTCGTCCGCAGTATATCAGACACTGACTTTTTTGACATAGATGAATCCTTCGTAATCCAGAGCCCTATTTTTGACAGCCAATCTAAAAGACTGGTCATTGAAAAGAGAGATGTAACAAACAGGAAAGGAAAATCTTGCATAGAGATTAACTTTAGCGAAATGTCGTTGTCCCAAATCTGCCAATTTCACCAGGGAACCAGTGACATTCTTCGTGATTCCATTCAAGGAATTGAGACAGAAAATGCCAATATGAAACAGCGCCTCAACGAATTTGATCAGGCTCTCCTTGTAACTCCAGAGTTTGCCAGTCCTTTCGCAAAAATCGTGCCTGCCACCACTGTAGTGAAGATGAAAGTATCCTCTACCCTCCTTGCATGCTCTAGAGCCCTTGTAGAGAATAACATCAAAAAAATAATGTAGTTAGTTATTAAAGCCTGGGAAACATCGCAAAATTTAGTTTCCTTGGGAAAGAAGGCCAATGGTTTGTTGGAACAATTGGAGACGAATTTAGAAAATGAACAGCTTTTATGTAACAACCATATATTTCTAAACATCATTTACTTTCATAAGCAATACGTTTTCATAACTGAGACAATAACTTCATAACATAATATTGATTTTCATAACAGCAACTTCAGTAACTTAGATTTATCAATGAATAATGATTGCATGGCAGAATGAAACAAATGCATAAATTAACAATTTACCTGGTTCTGATGCTAACTTATGTTGCCTTGCTACCTTGTTGTTGCCTTCCTACTACCTGATGCGCAGACCAACCCAGCCACAAACAAAGAATAATTGCCCAAACCTACTATCCTCCCTGCCAACTAGGAAAACTACCTAGCTCCAGGATATCTATAGATATCCTGGCCCCTGTGCCCAAAACCTCCAGCAACTCGGTGCCTCAACTGATCAAAAGCCACAGCCAGAAACTCTCTGCTCACAGCAAATCCAACAGTTCTCCCCATCCATCCCCCTCATCCTCCCTTCGAATACCTCTTATGTCCACCTCCCTTCCTCCCTTATTCCCCTTCACCAACTCATGCAGTTACTTCCTCAACCACCACCGTGCATGCCCCTTATCCTTCCTTTAATGTTTTATCTTCTCGGGATTCATAGGCTATCCCTTGTTGCATACGCAACCATTTTATATCATATATCATTGATCTCTTAGATTTATTTCTCAGGTCATTAAATGTGATCTGTAGTTAAATTATTACTTAGTTAACCGCAATTATATCCTTTAATTAATTAATAACTCACTTTATTAAGATCATTAAATCATCTTTGTTTAATTAATAACTTGTTACCACAATTAATCCCCTAATTAGTTTTACTTTATAATCTTTAAACATTTATCCAACTAGGGTCGTTACATTTTATGTGATCAGGTACTGGCCTCTTTTGCCAAATATGTCGACAACACATCAGAACTGAAAAGAAGACAGGAGAAACTCCC
The DNA here is from genome assembly GCA_009831015.1 of Picea engelmannii. Lineage (NCBI taxonomy): Eukaryota > Viridiplantae > Streptophyta > Pinopsida > Pinales > Pinaceae > Picea > Picea engelmannii. The sequence goes on from ML785957.1 coordinate 191,105, forward strand.
CTCGCCAAAGCGCACCAAAAAAGTAAAAGCATGCTGGCAAAAGAAAGTTGACAACCTGCAGCTCATTATCAAGTCATGTAAACAAGTCATATCAGAAAAGGAAGATTTATTCACAAGCCTGCTCCAGCTGGACTTAGTTGGAACTACCAACGAGGTTCAAGATCCTAACTTAATTCTCAAATCCTTGTCAGTCACCAAAGAAGCCTTTAAGGAACAAGTTGATATTTTAAAGGGGTTGTCTTTTGAAAAGTTTTACATCATACTTGAACATCGTCTAGATGAGAACGAGCACTAGGTACTGGACTATGCCTCACACAATGAAGAAATTGAACAGACTCTGCATAGCATTTCAATGGATCTAAGGAAATTAGAAAATGACCTTTACGACATAGAAATTTGGGATGAAACCAACACAGCCCCCATGAAAAGCTACATCGAAGAATGGTTCCAAAAGAGAATGGACGGCCTCGTCCAGGAAGGGTAAGAACCAGTCAACAGGACTACAATGCCCATCGACGACGGCAACAAAAATGCATCGGCTTCATAGTAAGTTTATACTGCCATCTTGTTTTGTTTATCAATCCAGTTTAAGTCTATGTTGTCATCTTCTCTTCTTTATCAATCCACTCATGTCCTCTTTCAATAGAAAACTGTAACCAAACACTCTTAACTTCTAATTTTTTCTTTTCAGGTCTTCCTCTCTATCGTCGCGCACTTCTTTCAACGTTCATAATTCTTGTACTTATTTCTTTTTATGGTCCGTGGGAGCCCCAATCCCAGTCTATATGACAAACGCATTTAAATTTCCAGAAACATGTAAGAGACATTATTATTTTTTGATAAATTCCAAAGAAAATTGATTCAATAATGCCCTTATTGTATACGAAATCTTGGGTTTCCAGGAACCTTTCTTGTTTGTTCCAAATAAAACTAATTCGGGTATGCTACATTTCTTGTCTCCTATTGTATGCTAATTTTTTGGTCTTCAACGACGTTGATGTTTTAAATCTTGATGTAATTTCCAGAGATATGTAACAAACATTATTTATTTTATAATAATTTTGTATTGTATAGTTCGTGACGTCGCTTCTCAATTTGTATATCGCAGAACTCTCAATGTTGTTTGTAGGGCACGGAACAACAGAAACCCATTTTTGAAACCACCAGCCCGAGAAGCGCGATCCAAAAACTAGCGAAGTATGGAATGACCCCTCCCTCCATGCTCTATAAAACGTGTACAAATAAAACTAATTCGGCAATGTTATATCTTTTTTTTCCAAGAAAAGCCGTAGTTTTAAAGCAAGCTAATTCGGGAAAACGTTATTACTATTCTATTGTATAACAAACATTAATTTTTTGTAAATTTCTATAGTCTGCAACTTCGCCTGTCATTTTGTATATCACGGAACTGTCGGTGCTATTTGTAGGCCACGGAACATCAGAGACTCAATTTTGAACCCGCCAATTTCCATAAACATGTAACAGACATTATTCATTTTTGATAAATTACAAAGAAAATTGATTCGACAATACCCGCGATCCAAAAAATGGCGAAGTATGGAATGACCGCTGCATGCATGCTCTATAAAATGTGTGCAAAGAAAACTAATTCGGCAATGTTGTATCTTTTTGTCCAAGAAAAGACTTAGATTTAAAGCAAACTAAACCCCGCCTATCATTTTGTATATCGCGGAATTGTCGGTGCTATTTGTAGGCCACGGAACATCAGAGGCCAAATTTTAAACCCGCCAGCCCGAGAACCCACGATACAAAAACTGGCTAAGTATGCAATGAGGGTTCCCTGCATCCTCTATAAAATCTCTTCCCCGTACTTTATAAAAGTAGAAATTTCGTATGTATAAAACTAAATATCTACTTTATACAAGTACATATTTTGTATGTATAATTTTTTTTATTTGTGATGAATTTCTATAGTCCACAACTACACTAACATCAGAGGCCCAATTTTTGTATCGCGGAACTATCGCTGTTTTTTTTATATCGTCAGTCCAACAACCCGCGATCCATTACAAAAGTACAAATTTCCTATGTATAAAAGTATTTCAATGTATTTCAACTTTCTAGCCACTTGTCTATACTATATCGGATTTACTCCCATCCCAACCTGGCAGGGACTCCGCTACCATGCAACCGTGTTTCAATATTAAAAATTGTTTTTATTCTAGGTTTTACTTCAATACTAAAATAAATTGTGAGCTACATTTTTTTATGGCTAATAAAATAATCAAGATAGTGTGTTTTTTAATACCTTTTAATATAATCTCATACATAAAATTAGATATTATTTTTAATTGAGATTTAAGTGTTCGGACTAGTAGAAGTTTCCCTGAAATTTTACAGGAAAAGTGAAGTTGGGAGCAGCAATAATATATATTAGATACATTTTAAATCTTATTTCAATAAAATTGAAAGTCAATAGAGGACAATGTTTCTCCTATTACAACAACTACAATATTGGAATTACTAATTTAATTTGTGTTAATAATTATATGAATATATCTAACACAATACTAAAACTTTAATATCTATAAATATTCCATTAAAAAATGAGAAACAAAATTGAAAATACATATATACAATTTTAACATCTTTTTAAAATTAAACTTTACATATATCAACTTCAAATATCTTTGTAAATTTGAAGCATTTTTCTTTTATTATTAAAAAAAACAAAATTGTAATACTCTTCCAATATGAAAATATAATAAAAGTCAATGATATGGTTGGTTAGCAAATGCTTGCCATTGATAGGTTTGATTTATTTGACTTTCATGTTTAGTTTGGGTTTGAAGGGAAACATACATGCATTAAAAGTTTTTTATATCCACAACTATAAAGTGAGTATTATTAAGTTTTTTTACTTAATTAATTTTTGAAATAATATTTAAGTGTAGTTTTAGTTTTGTAGTGATATTTTGAATAAATATAATGAAAAAATTTGTAATAAATTATATATTTGTAATAATGGAATAAAAATATTTACATTTTAATTTAATATAATTCTAATTTAAAGCTCTATTTTTAGGAAATTGGTTCCATGTCTCCCATTTTGTTGATGAAGAAACCAAAACACTCTCAAGTTCCCAAAAATGTTTCCAACCAATTGAGAAAGTTCCCTACTAATTCCCCAGCTCCGAAACTTTCAAAAAAAAATCATACATATTGAAAATGGCGAGAGGAGTTCCTTACAACTATGGTTTTAACTCTTATTTTCCATTTCTATTTTTTAATATTTTGACAATAATTTAATATACTATGAATAATTCATATTTAAAATTACCATAAAATACTTTGCAAGAATATGACATAGAGCTGAAATATCCAGCGGCGGAACTTAAATATCAATACACATTGTACAAAAATCGGTTAATTGAAAGAAAGAAAAAAAAAAATTGATCGTATATACTTGGTACCCTTCCTACATTATTTTCAAATAAACGTATTCAAAGTAATCAAAACATCTCCATCTGTATGGATGATATAGAAGATAACAGAATCTACAGAAAGATCGACCAGGCGGCCAGAGAGGCGCTTCTTTGCAGCAATTACAAAGTTTATACTGAATCTTGGATCGATGATCGACTCCCTTCATGTATAGGACGTTTCATGAGACTGAACCATGAAAATGAATTATGGCCAAATTTGGGCATCGCAGGGTAACTAATTCCCTGAAGCCATTATTTAAATCTCTAAAATAGCAGGCACTAAATTAGCCTGCATTCAAGAATTACCACTAAATCAACGCGGATCCAAGAATTACAGGGCGAATAATTTTCTTTTATTTCTTGCAGTGAGCTCTTTACGGATCGGATAATCACTAGCTGTCATTTGCTCCTCTGATGCAGCAGCACGTGACTTCTCGTTCTTCATCTTGTACCTTGTATTCGACAACCAGTTCTCCACCTACACATGAACCACAAATTAACTGATGAACAGTAAATCAATGCAGTACTAAGCAATCATTTTTTAAATTTACATGAACCACAAATTAACTGATGAGCAGTAAATCAATGCAGTACTAAGGAATCTTTTTTTAAATTTACACCAAACCGGATGGATTCACAGAAATATATGAGAATGTAGTATAATTTACCTGTAAAACATTCAAGAAATGACAACGATTCATACAAATCTATATAGCTCAACTGCAGTAAACAAAGAAATTAAATCAAGCAGAGATTGAATTGAGGGTTTAATATGGCACCTGATGTAACGTTAGACCGGAGAGTTCTTTGAGCTCAAGCTTCTGATCTTTGGTTGCGAAAGGGTTGCCAATGTTTCGATCCATCCATTCTCTGAGCACATTCACGGACTCCCGAGGAAGAGGAACTCTGTGAACTTTGCTACTCTTTGCTGCTGCTGCTGCTGCTATCTTCTTCTTCTTCTTCCGCTTTGGCTTTGAAAGCCTTCCTTCTTTCTGGACGATTTGGACAAATTCGACGTCTGAATCATCTTCAGAGTTACTGTCCGACAGCACTTCATTGCGTTTTAAATTGTCGTAGGAGCTTTTCTTCGACAGCACTAATTCGTTAACAGATTTGAACTGGAGATCACAAAAGAACTTTGCACTGAAAGAACCCCTTGCAATCGCGGGATTTAACCTGGTTCTCTTTTTGCTTCTAGTCGAAGTTAAACATTTATGCATTTTCTCACCGTCTGACTCTACGTGATCAGGATTTTGCTCAGAGATCGACGGAGTAATTACGTTGCCTGCGTCTAATTCTGTCAAACGATGAACAATCTTGCAGTCTGGCTCTCTAAGCAGCAGTGGAAATTCTATAACCTGATCTTCTAAATAATCTAGATCTGGTGAACAAGAGGAACTAAAAGAGTTCGTTCTTCCTTCTTTTAAGGATTTCAGTTCGAAATCCTGAATTTCTTCACAAGCTTTGCTCAGATCATCTTCGTCCTTAACTCTTTGTATAAAATCGGTTTGTAGGTCTGGAATATCAGCAAGAACTTCTTGGACGTTGCTAATTCCGTCCTGAAATTCCCACTCCGGCAATTCTGGCCAGAAATTATGCACGGAAAAGTTTCGCTGCAGTGCAGCATTATATTCAGGCGAGCTCCCCACGCATCGGAATTCTTTATTTTCCCGGATGTCTGAGAGCTCGCCAAAGACTGGATCGCTGTTCTTTTCTGTGCACGATCCAGCGAAAGGATTTCTGCTAAGGGTAGGTGACTTCCGGCAGCTTAAGGTGACGGTGCCAAAGCTGGATCTGAGCTTTATTCTGCGAACATAACCGTCGCTTCTCGGAGTACTCGACGGCCAGGCGGCTACATTTCTGGTGAGAGGCAACATATTGACGGGAGCCGTGTGCACGCTTCTGCTACCAACGTGTTCAATGATTAAGTACAATAAAACAGGGCTGAGAGCGGAATCGTACTCAAAAGCTGTCAAAGAACGTTCACGATGCAATTAGAGAGTCAGTAAAACAGCATGAATATTGATATTTCAAACAGCAAGAATGCCGATGTTTTAAGCCTGTAACTATTTCTTACCGGGATCGAACCGGATGCGAATTTCCTAAAACTACTAACCCTGCACTTTCCCAAAGTAGAATTTCCCTGCAAATGCTTACCACATTCTGTCAAGAGCGCAAATAATTTCAATACACACAGTTATAATTGAAACGAAAACAAGAATACTTACCGCGCGGAATCGATCACATCTTGAAGCCTGGTGAAAAATGGTGGTCTGCAAACCTCAGCACTCGACGCTGTGTTATGATGTACGAGGTGGATGCATTAAGTACGAAGAGTAAGATTAGGTTTGAGAATATTTTGAGGGGTATTAGAAAGGATTATTTACACGTAGACTTCCGTTCGCACACGACGACAAGGGTAGCGTTTGCAGGCCTTGGTTTCGTTGTGCTTCCTTTCCAAACTTATGAAAGATTTAGTAAAACAATTTTGTAAGCCCACGTGGAATTTCACTGAATAAAGTGAGAAGTTTAAAATGATGAATTGTCACATAAATTGTATTTTAGATAGTGTTTATGGTAATGTTTAATATTTAATATTTATTTTTAAGCTATCTAATAGATATATTAACATTTGTAAAAATACCTAAAAATACATATTTATGTGTGTTCGTCTTTCCAAGGGGAAATTATCTAGGCTAAATGCCCTCTTTTTATCAAAAAAAAAAAAAAAATTCTCCGTTTGCTAAATGATTATAAAAAGACTTGAAAGCTTCTCTACATTAAACTCGTGGGCTAATTGTGATGGTCTATTTGTAAATAACCTATATGAAAAATATATAAAACTAAATAATAGAGCATGTATAAAGAGAGACATTCTCTTTCGAACCCTATGGAATTCCTTGGCTTGGTTCATTGAAGTTTAAGCTTGGTATCTTTTCTGCCACGAGGGAGGTTTTTTTGGTCCATCTCTTTAATTTGGAGCTGGAGGTATTCCAGTTGCAACAGTATTTGACTGGTGCTTATGTTTTTGTTTACCATGACTTTTCCAAGGAAATCCTTGATGTATCAGTACAAATCTATGGTGCGGTAATATTTTGTTTCTCGAGATTATGAGGACCTCGTGTCTGGGATCCAAGCAGTGAGTTTGGCATCTATGTCCCTATCTAGGGTTGTAACTCTTTCCAAACAGACCTCTACCTCCATGAGTTCCAATTCTGCTGGAATTTCAGGGGGAGTGTGAACATTGAAGACCTATGTTGCAGCCATGGCCTCTTGTTGGGCCCGAGGCAGAGACAATCTTCTATGTTGGAGCCGACCCCCTCGCCATGAACTTCCTCGCACCATCTTTTTGCTCAGAACAATGAAATCGACGCTACAGGGAAGAGAACTTTCCTGGGTTGGTAAGGAGAGACCACGTCATGAACCAGAGAAACTAATAAAAAAAGGAGAGTTACAAAGCAGAATGGCCTTCCTCTAGGGTTTAAACTCATTGTCATTGCAAACGAACATCGAAGTGAATCAGGGTGGTTATGTTGTTCAAAGATTCGGGCATTTTGTTTTTGAATAGAAAATGAATACTTTAAAATGTCTTCTAGCAAGGGTAAACATAAGTGGACATGTGATGGGAGGATGTGATGTCAGAAGTGGTGAAATACTCATTCATCACTAAATCAACATCAATTGGTGTTTCTAATCTCCTAAGGACTATTGGAATATAAGGGAATGAAGGTTTGTTATGTATTAGGGAAATTTTATTAGTCATTGGTACAATTCAATTAGAGGTTGGAAACCACTAGTTTAGATGAGATAGATAATCCAAAGTGTATGAGAGGATCATCACCTCAACAATTTGCAGTGATTTATGAGATGTTACTCCCAAGTTGATAAAATTTTATATGGGTAAGAGACAATGTCGAACAAGTTTCTAATAGAGAAAGGGGTCCGGAATGGTTGAAAGATTACAACCATAATAATATCTCATGTGTTGTACTTTGCCTCTAGTGGTATGAGTTTCTTTAATGAAAACCTATATTATGTGGTCAACCAAATAGGAAAGTAGCAATAATAGTGTTGTAAATGTTTTAATCGTTACTTGGTGTGAGTTTCTATACTGAAATGTACATTGTGTGATCAACCAAATAAAAAAATTGTGAAATGATTGTGATAGTAGTGTTGTACATCTTCTAATGGTTACTAAGATATAACACATTCCATCTTTTTGACTTCCCTTTACATCTTTTTTACCTCCATCCACATTCAACTTGGGGAAGGGTGAAGAACAATTATGCCTCTTGTCAAATTTTATGGATCCTTCTCTCTATTTGTAATGGGGTTATATTTCCCACATCGATATGAAAATTGTGCCTCACTTTCCTATAATGATTGGTCATTATCTGAAAGCCCACCCTACTTCTTGATAGGTCTCGTCAAATCATCCTCTTCACCATCTAGATCAAAAGGTTGAGACCATGTGATTTTCCTTCTATGTCTATGGTTATAATTATCATCATCACCACTTATCTCCTTCTCCTCGAGATCAATAAATACATGAACTGCAACATTGTAAGGTCTCTCAATTTTTGGAGAAGAACTTCTCAATTATAAAGGATCTCCACTAAAAACAATAGTTCCAACATCATTCAGCTCGGTACCTTTGATTTCCTCAATAGATGTTGGAATCAAACCATCTTCAAGGGCATGAAATAATGTTTTGACAAAGGACTTTGTATCATTTCTAAGGAAATCATATTGTTTATTAATGTATAATTTTTGCAATTCCTTCGTAGGCTTATTGTTTTTAAGCAACGCTGACACATAATTTGCTAATAATGTAGGATCTGCCTTTATTAGGCATTGAATATTTTTTATAAGGTAGTGTGTTAAAGGGGTCTCCTCACATCCTTGATTTGTTGTTTCTTACATACAATGTCATTTTTAGAAATGTAACACTGTTATCAGGGCACTCTAAATTTTTTAGACTACATAGAGGTATCCTTAGCCACAACTACAAGTTATTTAAACCTTGCAAAATTTGATTGATACATTGTCGAGTGAAATATATGCTATCTATTTCGACATTAAATTGTCAACCCAAGCCTCGTAAGCTTCGAGGTGTCAACATTGTATGTGTAGGTCTAGAGCTCTAATCTAGCCTAGTCTAGTCTAGCCTAATCTAATCTAATGCCAGCAAACTCAAATAATAAAGAGATTAAATTAACTAGAACAATTCGCACATTGGGAAGAAACCCGACATGGAGTGACTGTATCTCACGAATTAGATCATTAATCTATTCGTTGGTGATTTAAAGTTATTATCAAATTTAAAATGCGAGAAAACTAGTGTAAGAATCTATTATGCAAGAGACTAGGCTTAAAAAAAAAAAAAAAAAAACAATGAGAAGTTCTAGGCTAAATATTCCTATGCTCGGAGTCTAAATCTATAAACTAATTACTCAGAGGAACTTCAGAATTGGAATTACGATAGCACACTTAAGCCTGAAATGTTTCAACAAAGGAAAAAGATCAAATAAACTATACAGTTTTCCAGCAGGATTCAACTTGAACGATTTTACAACGTCCACAATAGCAATAAGTTATGAACAAAGCTTTAGCAATGATCTAAAAAGATCTTTTAAAGACTATGGTTAAGTTTTTAAAAACATGAGTTCATTAACCAATTAGGAATTGAAGAAAGAGGAAGAATTAATGATATAACATGGAATCCATAATGAGATATGCATATCTGAAAGTAAGCACAAATAATCAGCAAACCATGATAGCAAAATTGTTAACGAAGTTTAGCAATATCGCCTACATCTCTGGGCCTTTGTCTCAGTTGGTGAGGCTTTCGTATTTCTCTTAAATGCTTCAAAAGTACATCAGAAAAGAGTCAAATGGATTACAAACTAGTCTAGCTGTGTTTTTTTCGACCTCAAGAATCCAACACAACTGATGGCACTGAAAAAGGTTGAGCGTAGCTCCTGGAATTGGCCTGCAAAGTTCCTCTCCTCAATGGCTTCCCTGCATAAAAATGTCTTTGGCTTCACAATTCTACAACAATTCTCATGTTATGAACTTGTTTGGACTATCAAAAACCTTTGGTTTATATAGATTCTAAGTTGGGGTTTGAAATCCAACTTCCCCCCAACTTTATGGCCTCATCTTGGGCTCAGATCCCCTTCAGAGGGCCAAAAATCCTCAAAAATCCCTAAAACTCAGCTAAAAATCCACTATAATAAGGTCAAAACCCAAAATTTGGCAAAAACTCTACTTAAGCCCCCAGTTAGGGCATGCGCCTTCTATGGTCATATGAGTGCCATGTGGCCTAGTGCTAAGGGGCGCACCTCCCTTAGCTTGAAAAGGTGCTTAAGTTGATATTTCTGAAAAGTGGGTTTTTTCTCTAAAGTAGTAATTCTCCCTTTGTTGTTAGCTCATTGTGCTTAAGTCATTTGAAGAGGCAGGTCATAGGATCAAATCCCATGTAGTACTACAATAAAAATTTTACCTTTTAAGGCCTTGATCATGGTGACATGTGGCACCCTTGGATTGGACCATGTGCCAGCCCATGGTTGGCCAATATTTTGCCACATGACTATCAAAAATTTGACACTTGTCATCATGAACCCTTGCCACTTGTCATGACCTAGTGATACCACATGTCATCACCTGATGGCTTCCACTTGTCTAATTTAGAATCTTCCACGTGTCACATGCTGAAGATGCCACGTGTCCCTTGACCAATTGATTTTTTACCTGTTTGACCCAAACTTCAGATTGCGATAACTTTTGCATACGGACTCTGTTTTTCGATCCATTTATGCCACCGGAAAGCTTGCGACGAGGAATTCATCATCATGTCATTTTCTCGAGCATTTGAGAAATTTTATTTTTGAACCTTTCAAGATCCATTTGGATCACACCTCCCCACTAAGACCTTTTGGTCCTTCAAAAGAGTATTAACTAGACATCAAGTATGGGATAGGCCACGCCACTTGTTCTATGTCTTTAAACTTTGTCTTGTGCACATGTCTCATAAAGATCAATTGAAAAAGAAACCATGACAACTGATAGCATATTGTTAGCCACTTGTACTCTTTCACATCTTACTGAAGCCACTACCATCCATGTTGAAAACATTAGCAATGATAACATCATAAGTATGATTGCAAATGAGATAATATGTTTGTAGTACTTGCATGACATTAGCTTGTCTCGAAGCAAAGTGTGATAGAAATTCCATTCTACAATCATCTCATGTTCATGCTTAAGATCAATTGCTTGATTTGGCACAATTATAGGTGTGTTGGTTGCATAAGTTGCCTTCCTTAATTGTTCCATTGTTTAAAGAGATTGATTTGTTTTTAAGTGATGAGCATGTACAACATATTCATTGCCTTCTTTGGTTAAGTGATATTGATTATGTTCCATGTAGAATATTTCTTTGTGATCATACAAATAAGGACTGCCTAAGACCATTCCACATTCATCAAGCGGCACCACATCACACGTTACCTGATCCACAAACTTTGATGAAATTGCAAACTTTAAAGTGCATTTCTTTGTTATGTGCAATTTATGATTGTTGCTTATCCATTTGAGTGAGTAAGGTTTATGATGCATCTTAGTGTTTAATCCCAATTGTTTAACCAATTCCTCTGAAATCAAGTTAGATTGAGATCCATTATCTATCAATATGTCAACCTTAATATGCCTCATTATGACCCTTATGTGAAACAATTTACTTCTAGAATCATACCTATCACCAATTTTACCTTTCAAACCAAATGTTGTGATTTTAGACTCATCACCCGAATTTGATCCCAAGTCCGATGGTTGTGTTGTTGCTGCAACTGTTTGCCTCCCTTTTCTCTCTTTGAACCATTTCGTTTTTTCTCGGGATACAATTGCCAGCAATGGTCACCATCATGCCCTTCTTTATTGCAATGCTTGCAAGATAGCTTATCTTCCCTTCTTGTCACTGAATTTGCTTTCTTTCCATTCCCCTTCCTTTTGTCCTATTTTCTCAAACACAATTCCCCTGATACACCAACTCTTGTTTTCCCTGCCTCAATGTATGTTTCTTGAACAGAAACCTCATCAAGATTAGTAGGTCCAAACATAAATACAGTGTTACGAATGTGTGCAGGTAAACCTCCTATATACTTCATAAGAGTTTCTTAGGTATGTAATGGAATGTCTAACATTAATGCCATCTTACGAAATTCATCTATGTATTCTTGCATTTTTTGTCCCTTTCTTAGTTTAAGACATTGCAATTCAATTAAAGCCTTCTCTTTATAACCCAAAGGATAAAATTGTTTTTTAAGTGCAGAAACAAAAACTTGCCACGATGGAAATACATTACCCACTTGTAGTGTGCCATTTTGCAACTTGCTTTGCCACCAGATGAGTGTTGTGTCTGCAAGTCGAAGCGATGCCAATTTGATTTGAGTTTCCTCATCCTTGATTTGTTGCACACTACAATAAACTTCCATCTGTTTGACCCAATTATCAATCCTCTCTGCATTGACTTCACCATCATATATGGGTAATTCAAACTTCACATCAAGCTTAAGTAAAGGAATATCATGTTTATGTTTATGGGAATGTTTTCTTGCAGTGGATTTGGAACTTGTACTTGAAGAGGAAGAAGTTGATGGAGAAGAAGGAGGTGAAGGAGGAGGTTTAGGAGGATCCTCTCCTTCTTCAATTTTGGCTTTTGAAGATTCACCTAGAATCAATCTCTTCCTTTCCAAGTAATCATCATATAAAACCTTTACCATCTCCGACATGGAAAAGAAGGTCTTTTGAAACTCTATCTCGTTATGAGAAAGTCCCTCTTCCGATGCCATCTTCTCACTTTGAGAAGTTCTCTTTCTCAATCCAATCTCAAGATTCTCTTCGACAAGCTCACCTTCACCACGATACATTTTTTCCCTAGTAATCATGCAAACTCAAAAACCAACCATCAACCAACTCTGATACCACTTGATCCGAAAAGATCTTTTAAAGACTATGGTTAAGTTTTTAAAAACATGAGTTCATTAACCAATTAGGAATTGAAGAAAGAGGAAGAATTAATGATATAACATGGAAACCATAATGAGATATGCAGATCTAAAAGTAAGCACAAATAATCCGCAAACCATGACAACTAAATTGTTAACGGAGTTCTGCAATATCGCCTACGTCTCTAGGCCTTTGTCTCAGTGAGTGAGGCTTTCTTATTTCTCTTAAATGATTCAAAAGTACATCATAAAAGTGTCAAATGGATTACAAATTGGTCTGGCTGTGTTCTGATCGACCTCACGAATCCAACACAAATGATGCCACTGAAAAATCCTGAGCGTAGCTCCCGGAATTGGCCTGCAAAGTTCCTCTCCTCAATGGCTTCCCTGCATAAAAATGTCTTTGGCTTCACAATTCTACAGCATTTCTCATGTTCTGAACTTGTTTGGACTGTCAAAAACCTCTGGTTTATATAGATTCTAAGTTTGGGGTCGAAATCCAACTTCCCCCCAACTTTCTGGCCTCAAATTGGGCTCAGATCCCCTTCAGAGGGGCAAAAATCCTCAAAAATCATTAAAAATCAGCTAAAAATCCACTAAAATAAGGTCAAAACCCAAAATTTGGCAAAAACTCTGCTTAAGCCCCCAGTTAGGGTGTCTGCCCCCCTTCTGTGGTCATATGAGGTCCATGTGGCCTAGTGCTAAGGGGCACACCTCCCTTAGCTAGAAAAGGTGCTTAAGTATATATTTCTGAAAAGTGGGTTTTTTCTCTAAAGTAGTAATTCGCCCTTTGTGGCTAGCTCATTGTGCTCAAGTCATTTGAAGAGGCGGGTCATGGGATCGAATCCCATGCAGTACAACAATATAAATTTGACATTTTTAAGGCCTTGATCATGGTGACATGTGGCACCCTTGGATTGGACCATGTGTTAGCCCGTGGTTGGACAATCTTTTGTTAGCCTATGGCTTACCTTTACCAATCACTAAGTCTAATTTGTCACCTATATTTGTATTATTCATTTAGGATATTAGTAATATATCCTCAAGTGATGACTAATGATTTAGTTAAGATTTCTTAGCCTAGTCATCATGCATGATTTTAGGATCTAGAGCAAATATTTCTATGAGGTGGCATCACCCATTGTACTATAAATATGTAACATTGGTGTGAATATAGTGCGTTGGCTAGTGAGCCTTTTCCACCATCTTGTTGTTCATGTCTATATTTTATCAATTGGTATCAGAGCATTTATGATCTTAAGGGCATGATGTCTTCATGGTAGTTTTCCATGAGTGATTCAGAATCTAGGTTGATGGATGATGGCTAGTCTTGGCATGTCAAAGCAATTTTAGCTACTCAAGCACGATATGATTTGCCTCCTCTGCTTTACGATATCAGTAACAATTTATATGGAACATAAAGATCTGTTCGCAATCAAAATCAATCACATTAGCAAACTGCCAGGTATCTCTGATCTGTAGTATTGGGAAATATTTTTTTTGTTGTCCAACTCTGTTGTTTCCAACTGCATGCGAGAGAATACAACCCAATAGCTCATTTTTTAGGCACCCACGCTCAACTAGAGATGCCCCATGCATAGTTGAAACAATCAGGGTTCAGATCTAAATATCATGTCATTGAATAGTCTTCAATCGGGCTCTATCGGCTTTGTTTAGCATCAGATTCAATATGTTTTAAGTGCGTGAGTAATTTACAGGTTTTGAGTAGTGAGAGGCAGTGCCAACGACACAACTTCTCTATTTTTAGGCCATAAGTGTGGTGTGGTAGTTGTTGTATGATTCATATACTAATCAAGGACATTTGCAGTGCACATGCCAAATGATGCAATCAATGGCACCAAAATTTGCTATCTCTGGTCATGATCTCCCTCAATTGATTGGATAGAGATTTGTCAAATCTCAGATCTATCCATTCACTCTGCGAACTGTGCCTCTTCTCACCACTTAACAATGCTTAACCCTGTGTAGCTTCACCAACATCCAACAAAACTGTGAATGAGTGTGCAATGACGTTTTTGTTTCTACAGGTGGGTGTAACAAAATTGGACCGTAGTTATGTACCTCTAGCCATTTCAAGCCGGATACATCTAAAACTTGTGATTTCTGGGTGAATTTCAACGTCTCTTTTGTCTCAAATTTCCATTGAAGGAGCAGATCTACACTCGTAATTTTGTTTATAGATTTACAAAAACATAGATGATGATAGTCCTTGATCTGATTTGATTCTTCATGCGACTGATTTCACTCACCCGCAGGTTTCTGAAAAGACACGAACTAGTTGAAAATGAGCTCACCCAACTTACCACAACTTGCAAATTGAAATCCAGGTCATATCATATCGTTGTTTGCAATCAACAATTGCAAAAGATAAGGTGTTAAGTTCATTCGATGTATGCAGATCACTTCTGAGAAACTAATTGACGGATTGTATCTTTGAAATTAATTGTTGTAAATTTTGAATTAACAATTGTCAGGGGATTCAGCCAATTCATTTTCTTCCAATTGCAGAAAGTGCATGTGTTGGCTTTGTTCGGTCACCGATCCAATGATCCCAAAACACCCACGCAAAATGAGCCCATGGTTGTTCAAAATCAATAAAAAAACCAATCCAATAGCTCATTTGTGTTGAAAAGAAATAACACTTTGACCAACCGTCTATATGCATTAAAAGGATCCCACATGTTTTCATGGTTCGCTGGAAAATACTGGTGCGGGGCCTGATAGATTCACCATGGTAGTAGTCCATGGGAGGTGAGGTGCACTCCAAGTCTTTGCGATGGAAAAATGACCTTTGGTTTTCCTGCTGCAATTGATGTGTTCCATTCTCTCAGGTTAGCGATCAATTTATGTCTGAGATCAACGATTGAATGTGCCCTTCTCACGAATCTGCAAATGCCTTTGTCCCCCAACGCAGTGGTAGCTGTGGTTGTGAATTATCCAAATCTGAAATATGTTGTTTCCCAGACCCTCACCAGATCCTGAGTTCTCTAGATCACGAATCCAAATGATATTTAGAGCAGATTGGATCCCAAAGAAGGTGCTTGCTCTATTCTTAATATTTGTTGTGCCATCTTGGAAGTGAAGCACGTCAAGCAAGAAGGGCGTCCATAATAGCAATTTTCCCTATCCCAAATTGAATGTTGAACAAAGTGCAAGAGATCTACAATGATCTATCCTCGAACTAACTCCCATGATTCACCCTTCACAACAAAGATCTAATTTATTGTATGCACATGTCATAAGCAAAAGGAAAGCAGATCGTGACAAGAAAGTTGTATCTCCAACTACACAATCTCCATCAACGGATCAATGCGACAACAATTGTGTTATTCTCCAATACAAGATTCAACGCCTCCTTAATGATCTTATCCACGAATATTGAAGTCCCACATCTGCTTTCCATTCAAGGTATTATCGTGCTCTTCTTTCAAAATTAAAGTCATGGAAGCATCATTATATTTTGCATGAGATAATTTTACAAAATTTCAATATTGGTTAGTGCAGGCAATANTTGAAAGATTATAAAAGTTTGGCTTATGTAATTATTAGAAAAGACACATTTGGCATTTAATGCACTAATTTTGAGAAAGAGTCACATTAAATTAATTCAAAATGCGATACTTTAACCTCATAAAAGTATGTTTGAAGGTTTATTATGTAAAAAGATAAAAAGGGTTTAATTTTTTTGATATGGCTGATATAGTGAAAAAGGTTCCAAGCATCCACTTAATCTAGCTTTTGTTTAAAAGCTTAGAGAAAGTACTGTGAAGATTTTCTAAGATTTTACTTCACAATTTAGTATGCTTATAAATACCATGACCTTGTTATTGTGAGGGAGATTTATTATGTAAAAAGGGTTGAAGTTGTGATGAGACTTTGGTACAACTTTTTGAAAAGTTTTGTAAGATTTTTGTCACGAGTAAAGCTTGATATTTCATAAAAAATAAAAAATAAATTGCTCTTTAGTTTTAAGAGTTAATTGTATTTGGGCGATGTGACAAGAAGACATCTTAATAAAATAAAGTATTTTTCTTTGTATTCTAGATCTACCCGAAATTGAATAAGGGGATCTTAGGAACACCTTGCATTATGTGAAATGGTGAATGCTTCCATGAATGTTTCCATAGTTGTTTTATGTAATATTGTATGTCTAGTTTTGACATAACTACACTTACATACGACCATATGCACAGAGAGTACACAACAAGTTAAGAAAATTCAAGCACACAATGAAATCAAAGCACCTGCAATCAAGTAGCCGCGAAGAACATTCAAGATTTTTAATTGTCAACATCAACATTCAACAATGATTCTACATCAATCATTGAAAGGGAAAATCAAGTTAATGAAGCATTCAAAATTGAAGATCATTTGCTACTTGCAATAGTTTATTTGTAAGAGTGAAATCAAATCAAGTTGAATTGAATTGTAATTTTTTGGTGCATTCTCGGTTGAACCCAATACCCACAACTTGCTTGTGTCATTATATTCCTGAGTCTATAGGTTGAGTGGTTAAAACTCAAATCATTGTAAACATCACACTTTGGATGCATTTTCGGTGGTAACCGACAACCTCAACTTCCTAAAAGTAAGTTCAAGCGAACAACTTCAAGTGAGCGTGAAAGTATAAGCGAGTTCCTTCCTAGAAACAAATTCAAGCGAGCGTGAAGTTCAAGCGAGTGATTCAAGTGAGCGAGTTGCAGATAATTCTTCTTCTGTTTAGTCAAATTGTAATCAGGATCTACCTGCATAAGGAGAGCTCATTTGTTGTTTTTGAAATGGCTCGAAATCTAGAATTATTAGAGTTACTAAACACTCTAATAAACACCACTGAAGACAACATAGTAATATTGAACAAAGAAACTCTTCAATCAGTGCTAAATTGTTTGCAAGTGACGCAAGCTAAAGTTATACTTCTTTAATCTCTATCCCACCTATTGAATGATGAAATCAAGGATCTCAAAAATCAACTACCAGTGAAGTGTTCTTAACTAGTTTTTGTTCAGCACAACCCTCTCTATGATGATGATGACGATGATGATGATGTTTTTTTATCAACAATCAGTGAAGGAGCAACTGAGTAAGACAACTCCAGATGCAAATAAAGATGAAGTTATTCTTGAACCTACATTTCAATAGTTTTCTTTTGACTTCAGTGAAGAAAACCTTTCAATGCTGCAACAACATGTAGTAATTCAACTTCCACAAATTTCAAAGCAACAGGTTCAGAATACTCTTTCCAATCCCATCATCAGACCTTGGGAAGAAATCATTTACAATAAGAATAGAATGGGACTTGGATATGACAAGGAAGTTACCTTTCATATTCCCGATTATTCAAAACCAATCAAGTTCCATAGTGTTGGATTCCTTCAAAAAGCTTCAACTTCACATGTTCAAGTTCAACATCAGAATGATAAGTGCAAACATTGTAATCGAGTTGGTCACAAGGAGAAGTAGTGTTTTGATCTCCATCCTTGCCAGCATTGTGGAAAGCATAATCATTCTTCAGACAGATGTTCAACACTAAAGAAACTTGCAAGATTGAAGATTCACTATGAGTAGATTGATCCTTGGCAGTGGTCATCAACAACCAAGCGATTATATAAGTCTTACCGTAGAATTGAATCTCGAGTAAAGACCAATATTGCAACACATAGCATTTTTGTACCTCACATAAGTGGTCCCCTTATGGCATAGCTTTCGAGCATGGCCCTCACGGGATGAGATAACATGTGGTTGTCTCCACATGCCCACTTTGTGTTGTACTCAAATGGAACAAGTATGGTACTATCTTGAGCTTAGAAGGAGGGAGTACAATGATGTAACTCTCATGCACCTTAAGGGGGGGAGTTCAAAATTCCAGTGACAATGGTTCATGAAACCACTTGTGGTCTCTCCTTTCAGCTGACAAAGGGGGGAATTGATGATGGAATTGAATATGGTTGTCAGACAAAAAGTTTTGACAACAACAAACATCAAGTATGCCAAATGGGCATGAAATTTGCCAAATGGGAAACTGTGGTCTGTAGATGACAAACTTTAGTAGAATTATGGTTCAATAAGTTTAAGTTGAATCATACATAATTTGGATGTTAATTTTGATTTTGAGAGCAATGATGTGGATGTTTGGTTCACATAGATGGTCATTTGACCTAGCAGAGGACAAGAGGATCATTTTGCATTGCAGCTTGGCATTTGATTGAGTTGTCAGACATTTTCAGGGATGTGTCAGACTAGAAGTTGATTCACTTCTCTTGGTTCACTCTCATCATATTGGATTTTACATTAAGTGAGAAAATTGCATGCATCCTGGCTCACATGATTACATAGTGAGATTTTCCAGGGATGGAAGACTTTGACAGGATTATGGTTCAATGACTTGCAATTGAATCATACACATTATACATTGGGATGTTGTTGGACACCTAAAAGTGTCACAATCGGTTAGTGGTTATCCAAAAACCATCAGATACATGGTATCAATTGGTTAGTGGTTATCCCAAACCACATTTTCAGAGAGCACTTTCAGTGATACATTGATAGTAGAGTGGTGATACTACATGTTCACCAATTAGAAAAAAACAACAGATTCTTCTAGCTCAAATACTTGGAAAAATGATCAAAATTGTCAAGCAATCAGGGAATGTTCAGATATTGCAGCTATTCACTTTCATATCTCATCTCTCTTCTAGTTCATTTCAGATGAACAATTCAACATCTAGATTGGCAATTTTTTAGGTAGTTCTTCATTGACGCTCAGCTCAGGAGTTTCACTATGAAGACTTGGAATTGATACCAGTTTATACTTTATCACTGGTATTATTGATCGGACTTGTGATTGAGGGGGGGATTGTTAGCCTATGGCTTACCTTTACCAATCACTAAGTCTAAATTGTTACCTATATTTGTATTATTCATTTAGAATATTAGTAATGTATCCTCAAGTGATCACCAATGATTTAGTTAAGATTTCCTAGCCGAGTCATCATGCATGATTTTAGGATCTAGACAAAATCTCTCTATGAGGTGGCATCACCCATTTTACTATAATTATGTAACATTGGTGTGAATATAGTGTGTTGGTTAGTGAGCCTTTTCCACCATCTTGTTGTTCATGTCTATATTTTATCATCTTTTCCCACATGACTATCAAAACTTTAACACTTGTCATCATGAACCCTTGCCACTTGTCATGACCTAGTGATACCACATGTCATCACATGATGGTTGCCACTTGTTGAATTTAGAAGCTTCCACGTGTCACATGCTGAATATGCCACGTGTCCCTTGACCAGTTGACTTTTTACTTGTTTGACCCAAACTTCAGATTGCAATAACTTTTGCATATGGACTCCATTTTTCGATCCGTTTACGCCCCTGGAAATCTTGTAATGAGCACTTCACCATCATGTCATTTTCTTGATCATTTGAGAAATTTTATTTTTGAACCTTTCAAGATCCATTTGGATCAAGCAATCTATGTAATTGAAAAAATCTTGATCTTGAGGAACAATCTACAGTTTTAGTAATGACAGATAATGTTCAATGCAACATAATCTACAGTTTGGAAAAAAACAGAGTCACGGTGATTAATTTGCAAAGAAGAAAAAAAAAAAAAAAAAATATATATATATATATATATATGAATGTACAGTAAAGCACACAGACTACTGGTGGGCCCCTCGAGTAGTTGTGGCAATCCAACTCACAGAACAATCACGGATTACAGTGCATTAAACTAGGAATTGATTATATTGCAATCACGAGTTCAAAACAACAACAAGGGTTTTAACAGAGTATAACAATCAATGTCCCCATTGTTTTTATTAGCCACCTATATATAAATTTGCATCTCAGATGAGATTGTCGACCACTCAAAAGGTCGAGCTCCTCAAAATAGTAAATCGTTAATAGAATTAAATTACAGGCATCTTTGTTTACAACAACTAGAGCATCCATGGTCGCAACTATGGGGGTTGGTTTAACTATCTAAACTGAAATGCAATAGGAGCCATAGCAAGAGGGCGATAATGGGTAAAAAAACCATGTTCTAGTTTTGCCCAAAAATTCCCACAAGTATGCTAACGGCCAAATCTGTTGCACTCTGAGTTCTATAATAAGGGCTAGATGGAGCTTTGGATATGTGATTTCGAGCTGGCTCTCAATTCATGTATAATTTTAGGAAACATCTCACATGGGACCTAATTAGACATATTATGCACAAAACCCATGTGCCGGATTTTTTTTATTCAACTTCATTTCCCCACAAATTGATTTCGAAGTTCACTGCCTGGAAAAGGAACAATCTCCCTTCATTTTTTTGTACAATCGTCCACCTATCAAAAAGAATAAACGTTTTAATAATGTATAAAGTGAATGCATCACCCATGATATCCATTGCTTATCTGTTTGGTGGATTGTATAGCTATGTAAAACAAGATGTTCATAACACTAAGTTTATCATTTACAAATTAGTTAAAACCATGTAAAACACATTAAAAAATATATATAAACTCACATCATTTATTTTTAATGCTTCTAATTAATATATTTTAAATAATTGATATGCTTTAAAGGGTGTAGGGAATGGATTATGGTCAAATATGATGATAAAATAGTGAAATGAAGTGAAAGAAAGGAGGTATTTTAGGAGCCCATCATACATATAGCATAATTAGCATAGGAGCATTAAATGTGAAGGGTTGGTAAAATATAGGCCTTGTAATGAGAGGTGGGCAACCCATGTTATTTCCATATTCAACGTAAACTCAACTTAAGTCATGCAATCAAAGAGAGCTTTAGGTGCTTTCCAAAAATCGATGAATGAACTTTTGGAACTAATCCAAAAAGGTTTCGGGGGGGGGATTTGAAATGTATGGAAAAGATTTGAAACTCCAATATGTGAGTTTTGGCACTAAATCCAATCATTTCCAGACTGAAAAATAGTTCACTTACGAAGAGAGCTTGAAACGCCTCCATGTGTTGGGCCTTTGCTCATCCAACAAAAGTCAACAAACTCACTTTTTTATTTGGCTCGGGAGCCTATTTGAGGTCCCTTGCATACCACACATTGTGCATTAGAATCTCGTTGCAGATAATATGAAGGGACATACAAGTACACATGCAAACAAATATGCATCCCCCATCATGTCTAATGATCAATACCAATGACCTAACACCAAGCTGATAAGTTCAGAACTAGATATGAATTCATCATCACCACTATAAATTACAATTCATCTTTGTAATGGGATTGCCCTACCTTACTCATCATTCAAGCTTGATCACATGCTCATGATGGTCTAAGAAAACAGATGCCATGGAGGTTGAGATGGAAGATTGATGACATCCAAAGTTGGATTTGGTATGGAATATTTTCTCTTCTTAGTGGTTAAAGAACAATTCATATTGTGTTGCTAAGTCACGTGATTTGTGTTCGTGTTGGAATTCCACACTAATAAAGTCTGAAAAAGAAAAAAATCACCTAAAATCCTTTGATAAAATTCCTCGTTAAATTCAAGAATATATATGTGTTTGTTTTTAAATTATACAATTTAAATAATATAACTATAGAAATAACAAATTTTAATTATATTATATAAAAATATACAGACATAAATTAAATTTGTAATAGATATAAATTTATACTAATTTATTTATTACCTAACAATATTATATTAATTTATATACTAAACCACTCTTATAAATATATTAATTTATATACTAAATCACTCTTATAAATAATTTAATTGATAGTCACCACATTAGGCTCATATATCATATGACAACACTACTGTAGATTTAGTTGCATGTAAACCAATTAATTTTGTTTACATATAACTATTTGTGACCAAGGTAAAGGTAGATCCCTTTACAAATCAAGTTTATCTGGTTCTATCACAATAGGAAGCCAATCGAGTTATTTATACAATAAAAGGTTTTCAAAAAAATCCTTTTAAAAATAATGAATGGAATTGTGATGTTCATTATTCATCCGATTTTGGTGGACGAATTTGATCAAATTAGTTCATCTCCCAATCAAATTCACCCAATTTCGAACTTTATCATGCAAAATAGCCAAACCTCGATGACTTAATTGTGTTTGCACAAAAAGTGATTGAAAGAGGATACCATGAATGCATCATAAAGAAAGAAATGCAACTCGATGCACCTTTCAATAGGTGGTGTGATAAAAACTGTGGATAAATACAAACAAGTTAGAGGGGTAACAACCACATGTCAGTTTTTGATAGGTCATGGATAGACGATGAAAAAATACAATAACTCTCCCTTAATAAAACACCTTCGGTGTAATATGGATAGACGATGAAAAAATAGAATAACTCTCCCTTAATAAAACACCTTCGGTGTAATTAAGAAAAGATACATTAAAAAATAATATAACTAAATAATTTGTTTTATTATTACGATGTAAGGCATTTTTCATTCTAAAGCTTATATTCCATGATGTGACATTTTTCATCTGTGGTATTCAAGAGGCACGTTTCCATTTCTTATCAAGTGTCCCTTAATAATGAGATTTGCGTTTACTCCTAGATACTCAAATGTAGAGTGTTGGGTGGGTGTGGTTGAAATCACTCATATTTATTTGGGTTAAGTTGGCCTTCAATAGGATTTTAGCAAAGATATGGATTGATTTCCAGATAAATAATCCTCTAAGGAAGACAAGATTTTGAGGCCTTCAAAGGATGACAACACAGCTTATAATTAGTGCACGACTTCATTTACTCATTAGCCTTTATGGATCCCTAGTGAGTTCTTAGTCCCTTTTTACCTCTTTAATCTATTGATGGCGAGTAGGGATGATTTTAAGGATGGAAAATTATTTTAAAATGTAGAAACCTTGGCGAATCTTACTAATCCTTCATATGCCAACTATAAATGTTTGGTGATATTTTTGTAAAAATATTCAAATTTCTAAGGATTTTATATAGCTTTTATAAACTTTTGGCGATTTTTAAGGTAAAATAATTTTATCGTATAGAATTTGGGCGAATTATTTTTAAAATAGCGAATCTCATTTTTGGAAAAACCATGGAAAATTAGCCCATGAGCGAAATTTAGCCCCTAAAATCATCTATGATGGCGAGGTAAACTTTGTCAAAATTAGTTGAGTTTTGTATAAATATATCAACCCCTCTTAAATTTATTTGCTAATTTTAAGGCTTTTAAACAAAACCTGGTGTTTTTAGTCAATAAGGATTTTGTTTAGCCCCAACAAATGGAGAAATTTCACTCTTTATCCATTAAAATATTGTTCATTTCGCAGTGACAAAGGCCTCCAACATGTTAGCTAAAGCGAAATCTTGGAGGATAATTTGTGATCAATTAAGCCATGTTATTCCCATATTTTATTATTTTCTCTTCTCCTAATTAGGTTAAAGGATTTTAAATTGATTGAATTTTTTCATTTCTTTTTGGGAAATTTTTACTTTTCCTAAGTATTTTAGTATCTAAATTCTTGTTCTTGTTAATATATAGAGAAATTAAAATCAAAACCCTATTTTGGTAGTTGTTAATATGTAGAGAAATTAAAATCAAAACCTTATTTTGATAGTAGAAGAGAAGGTTTTGTTGAGATTTGGGTACCTTGGAAAGTGGTCCCTTGTGTTTGTGACTCTCTAAACACAAAGGGGGAGACTATCACCCTTGTACCTTTACTTTATGATCTAATTTCACTTTGACTTAGTCACTTAAGTCATAAAGTGACAATTAATTCACAAAGTGGGTGAATTAATAGACATAAAGCAAACAATGGAAATTTAAGTAAAGTGGATTTCCAAGTGAGATTTATGAGATGAGATCTCACCCATTGATTAGAATTTTCTATATCTAATATAGGACATTGATCTTTTAGGTTTGTCCAAAGAGAGGCTAAAGGAGGCTAAAGGGTAAGGATGAGGCCCATTGTTCACTTGATCACTCTTGAGATTGGAGTGAAAGAGAAGAAGTGAGGAAGAGAGGGTTTGGAGAGCAAGCTAGGGCACACTTTGTGAGGAGGAGGCACAAGCTTGTGGAAGGATTTTCATGGAGAAGAGGTGCATCTAAGGAGAGGGTGCACTTGTGTGTTGAGAAGGTTGCTACAGGAAAGGGCGCACCAGTGAGGAAAGTAGGGCACACTTTTGTGGCACATTTCTCAAGACAACATGCAGAAAAAGGGTGATCTTATCAA
Organism: Picea engelmannii; assembly: GCA_009831015.1. Lineage (NCBI taxonomy): Eukaryota > Viridiplantae > Streptophyta > Pinopsida > Pinales > Pinaceae > Picea > Picea engelmannii. The sequence continues at coordinate 215,776 of ML785957.1, forward strand.
GAGAAGGAGGCACACACTTCAAGGTACAAGGCTGCTATAGGAAGGGGCACTGATCTCTAGGAGAAGGGCACATATCTCAAGTTGTGTTGGCACATGGTTCAAGGAATTTTATATAGTCAACTAGAGCTAATTTGGTTGATTTTCCTTGCTGTAATTTTTCCATTTTAACTCCATTATAAATATGCTCTCTTAGTGGTTTTCCCCAACGAGGTTTTTCCGGGGTCATGTTGACCAAAAACCCATGTGTTCACTTGTCATGTGTGCTTAGTTATTATCAGATGTAAGTAGTTGAATATCTAGAGGGTATTTGATGTTTTGAGCTATATGCATGTGTTGAATTTATGGCAGCCTAAACCATATTTTAACCCATGCAAAGAGAGCCTCAAAAGGGCATCAAATCACAAGACTAAAGGCAGTTTTAGAGGAGAAGAATATCATATCTGTTAGCAGCCTTCAAACAACAGCTAGGACAGATTTGATTGCTATTGTAACTAGGATTAAAATCAGTCCTCTAACAGCCTGTGAGAAACAATGATGATTTGATTGTTTTGGACAACAAGACAACTATCCTGAAACAGTGGGAAAAATTAGTTTGAAACCCTTGATTTTAGAGCCCAAAAAGAGGTCATATGACATACTTGTTGGGAAGCTTTTAGTACCTCAGAAAATCTTCATGGTATCAAAGCTAAAGGGCTAAGTGTTGGTTGATATTTTGCAACATAAAGTGGGTAGAATTTTTGGACAGTTTGGACAACCTCTTTTCACACTTATGTGTTGTGTGTTTTTGGCACTTGGTCATGGTAGAAAGCGAAGGTTAAGGAAGAAGTGTGAAGATGAACTGCGCAAAAGACAATTTCACTGAGATTAGGTCGAAGTGGCCAAAAGAGCAAAAAAGACGGAGCGAAGTAAGAGAAAGCAAGTCGTTGGACACGAAGATTGAGGAAGACAGATCAGCAAGGAAAATGGATCGTGGACAACTCGGTAAGCGAAAAAAGCCACCAATGGATGCTTGGAGAACCTCGCAGGAAAGAAGGAAAGACAGGTGGGTGAAGCCCTGAAAACGCAGGTCAAGTTGACCTTGTTAGACAAACAAGACCGCGGAGCAATAAAATAAAACAAATACGGAAACAAAACACAGAATATACACAATACAATAGAGACACAAATTTACGTGGTTCAACTAGTGTGGGCTACGTCCACCAGAGAAATTTCCAGGTCCTTCCTTTATTATTATCCAGCAATTGAAGGGATACAACCTACAGCAAAACCCGTTGTAACTTCCTCTTCTTTCTATCACAGTCTCCTCTCTCATAATACAATACTCGCCATAATGCATAGCCGTAATACATTTCCCTCATAAAAGAGGGTTGCCTTCTAGGGCAAAAAACCCTAACATAATTTCTATCGTTAGATCTGCGACCTTATAATGAACGGTCCATATTTACAATGAAATTACAATATACATTTACAAGTCAATTTTTCCTTCGGGGCTTCGCCCCCGAACCCCCCAGTCGGGGGGATAGGCCCCCCGGGCATCGCAGAGAGGGTACCCCTCCTCTGCACTCCCCCACATGGAAGAGTGTACATACTTCTGGGGTGTAAAGTCTTCATGGGGTATAAACACGGCTGAAAGCAAGGACCTCTGAATCAGGAACATAATCAGGCTCCATAACCAACAATCTCCCACTTGGAGACTGATCTCAACAACTCCACCATTGTTGTATATGTTGGACTCTGAACCTTCTTGGACCTGGAAAATTTCTCATCTTCATCTTCATTCTTGAAGACCAACTGAAACTGAGTAGGAACTCAATTTCTCTCTGGTTACTCCCTTTGTTAACATGTCTGCAGGATTATGGCTAGTGTGTATCTTTTCCAACTTCAAATGTCCATCTTCCAAGGTGGATCGTATGAAGTGGTACATCAAATTTATATGCTTAGTCTTTGAATGGAAGGCTGAGTTCTTTGCAAGACGAATTGCACTCTCACTGTCACAGTACAACCTGCTATTCTCTTGCTTCTTTCCCAATTCCTCCATAAACCTTTGTAACTAAATCATCTATTTACTAGCCTCTGTAGCAGCAACATACTCTGCCTCTGTTGTTGAAAGTGCAACAACCTTTTGCAGTTTCGAAAGCCAACTTACTGTTGTTCCACCTATAGTAAAAACATACATTGTGGTGCTCCTCCTGCTGTCTTTATCACCTGCCATATATGAATCAACATATCCCTGTAGAAAAGTGTATGAACCTCCAAAACCTAATGCATGAGTTGCAGTACCTCTCAAATACCTGAGAATCCACTTTACTCCCTCCCAATGTTCTTTACCTGGATTGTTCATATACCTACTCACAACTCCCATTGCATGTGCAATATCTGGTCTTGTGCAAACCATTACATACATCAAGCTACCAATTGTTGATGAATAAGGGACCCTGGACATGTATTCTATCTCCTCTTGTGTCTTGGGACACATTTCCTTAGTTAATTTGAAATGGTTGGCCAAAGGTGTACTAACTGGTTTTTCATTCTGCATTCTAACCTCTCTAACACCTTCTCTGTGTACTCACCCTGAGACAATGTTAATTTGCGATTTTTTTTGTTTCTTGTTATTCTCATGCCAAGGATTTTCTTTGCAGCACCCAAATCCTTCATTGCAAATGAATTGGCTAATTTCTTCTTGATCATATTTATATCCTGCATATTAGACCCTACAACAAGCATGTCATCTACATACAATAGCAAAATAATATAGCTTCCATTTTCTAGCCTTTTAAAATAAACACAGTGATCAGAATGACATCTACTACCTCATACCTCTGTGGTTGTTGCATATAAATCTCTTCCTCCAAAACCCCATGGAGAAAAGTTGTTTTTACATCTAACTGTTCAAGATGCAAATCTTCTACTGCCACAAGACTTAAAATAGTCTTAATTGAAGTCATTTTAACAATAGGAGAAAATATTTAATCAAAATCTATACCTTTCTTTTGTGCAAACCCCTTTACAACAAGTCTAGCCTTGTAGCACTTTTATCCTCCCTCTTCTTCCTTCAACTTGTAAACCCATTTATTCTAAAATGCTCTTTTTCCCACGGGCAACTGAACCAAGTCCCAAGTCTGGTTATTTGCCAAGGAATCCATTTCCTCTTTCATGCCTTTCTCCCACTTCTTTTTGGTGTCTACCTGCATTGTCTCTTCATAACATTCTGGTTCACCAGAATCAGTCAACAATAAATAATACAATGAAGGAGAGTATCGTTCAGGGGGTATACTTAACCTAGTAGATCTTCTAACAACACTTGCAAGTGTTTGAGGTACCTGTTGCTCCTGTTGTTGTACATTTGATTTTCAAGTTCCTTTGGAATTTGTTTTTCAGTGATCTCATCAAGCACTATGTATTCTTTTTTTTCTTCTTCCTGTTTCTTTCCCTGCAACTGATCTATGTACATGACCTTCTCATTGAATATGACATCTCTACTCCTAATGATTTTGTTATTTTCATAATCCCATAATCAATAACCAAAATCATTAACACTGTATCCAATAAGGGTACACTTCTTGGATTTAGACTCAAGCTTTGTTCTATTTTCTTTATCAATATGGACAAATGCTTCACAACCGAAAGTTTTCAAAAAAGAATAGTTTACATTTTTTCCTGTCCATTCCTCCTCTGGAATTCTACCATCCAAAGAGCTTGAAGGTCCTTTTTTTATTAAGTAAACAGTAGTATCTAGAGCATCTGCCCAGAACTGTAAGGGAAAACCAGCATGCAATCTCATACTCCTTGCACGCTCCATGATTGCCCTGTTCATCCTTTCTGACACACCATTTTCTCGTGGTGTTCTTGGAACTGTCTTCTCTCTACGAATCCCATGGTATGAAAAGTAATCATCAAACTCCTTGTTGCAATATTCACCTCCATTATCTTATCTGAGACACTTCAAACTTCTTACTGTCTCATTCTCAACTAAATCTTTCCATTTCTTAAAAGTATCAAAAACATCATATTTTTGTCGAATGAAATAAACCCAAGTTTTTCTATTTGCATCATCAATAAAAGTAACATAATAATGAGAGCCACCAAGAGATGATACCTGAGTTGGTCCCCATACATCTATATGCACAATCTCTAACCTTTCATTCTTCTTTTATTTTCCAACTCTGAGAAATATGACTCTCTTTTGTTTTCCATAAACACAATGCTCACAGAAGTCCAAATCAATTTGTTTAAGATCTGGCAACAAATTTCTTTTGTAAAGTATATTCATGCCCTTCTCACTCATGTGTCCCAGCCTATGATGCCACAGTGTTGTATCCACTCATGTAGAAGCTAAAGAGATAGAAGAGTCAGTGTTACCAGTACATAAATACAATGTACCTACCTTCTCTCCTTTTTCTATCACCAATGATCCTTTGATGACCTTCCACGTCTTATCTGTAAATATGGATAGACAACCTTCACTTTCCAACTGCCCAGTTGAAATTAGATTTTTCCTTAAATCTGGAACATGTCTTACCTCTTTCAACAACCATTGGTTTCCATTGCGTTGCTTTATTTTTACCTTTCCCATTCCAACAATTTTGCATGGTGCATCATCATCCAAATGAAACCGTCCAAAATCACCTTGAACATAATCTAGAAAATGTTTCCTATGGGTTGTGGCATGAAATGAAGCCCCCGAATCTACTACCCAAGACTCAAAAATATTATCTACAAAAATAATCAAAGCATCTTGTAACATATCACCAGTTACATTTGCTTCCTGATTTCTCTCATGTTGTCCATCTCTTTGTTTCTTTGGAGCTCTACAATCTTTCTTCAGATGTCCTTTCTTCCCACAATTCCAACACTCTATCTTTCCAAGTCTAGATTTGGATCTGCCCTTCCTAGAATTCCCGCAGTTCCCTGAGCCCTTTCCTCTATTCTTTTGTCTTCCCCTGTTCTCCATGTTATAAGCATTACCTGATGTCTCACCTGTGCTTTTTCGTCGCATTTCCTCACTAAGGATAACACCAACAACATCATCAAATTTTAAAGTATTTGAACCAGATACAGAGTTACTTACAGCCATGACCAAGTCATTCCATCTTTCTGGCAATGAGCACAAGATTAGAAGAGACCTAACCTCATCATCAAATTCCACTTTTACAGAACTTAGTTGATTAGTAACCGTATTAAATTCATTTAAATAATCTGCAATAGACTCACCTTCTGACATCTTCATATTAAATAATCTCTTCATTAGAAATACCTTATTAGACGCCGAGGATTTTTCATACAGTTTAGCCAATGCATCCATCAGATCCTTCATTGTCTTTTCTTTCGAAATATTGAAAGCCACCAACACTGCCAAGCTTAGCCATATCGTTCCTAGAGCCTTTCTATCAAGAATCTCCCATTCTTCATCCTTCATGGCCATCGGCTTCTTTGCTACTCCGCCCAATGGTAGGAATAGATCCTTCTGATATAAATAATCTTCCATATGCATCTTCCATAACTGGTAGTTTTGGCCGTTAAATTTCTCGACCCTAAATTTTCCATCTTCCGACATTGCTCCCACTCAAACCAGGAACCCTCTTTTCCTGCGAGTTACATTTCTCTCTTATACCAGTTGTTAGAAAAACAGGACCACGGAGCAATAAAATAAAACAAAGCACAGAAGATACACAATACAATAGAGACACAGATTTACGTGGTTCACCCAGTGTGGGCTACGTCCACCAGAGAAATTGTCAGGTCCTTCCTTTATTATTATCCAGCAATTGAAGGGATACAACCTACAGCAAAACCCATTGTAACTTCCTCTTATTTCTCTCACAGTCTCCTCTATCGGAATACAATACTCGCCATAATGCATAGCCGCAATACTCGCCATAACAGAGGGTTGCCTTCTAGGGAAAAAAACCCTAACATAATTTCTACCATTAGATCTGCGACATTATAATGAACGGTCCAGATTTACAATGAAATTACAATATACATTTACAAGGCAATTTTTCCTTCGGGGGCTTTTCCCCCAAACCCCCTGGACCCTGTAGAGGGGGTACCCCCCCTCTGCACTCCCCCGCGTGGAAGAGTGTACATACTTCTGGGGTGTAAAGTCTTCATGGGGTATAAACACAGCTGAAAGCAAGGACCTATGAATCAGGAACATAATCAGGCTCCACAACCAACAAACCTAGGGCTTTAGACACCTAGGGTTTTGGTATTTAGGGTTTTGACACCTAGGTTTCTGTCCAATATTGTCCGAGAGTCATTGTAATGTATAAATAAAGGTCAAGAGGACCTGGGATGGGTTTGATTATGTTATGATGGATGATTGTTGTTATTGTTGAGAGAGAAGTCTGTGTTGTAAGATCTTCAGTTGGTTCTGAAGATCAAACTTGCAGCTGAGTGCGCAGGGAGGGGAGAGAAAGAGAGAGAGCAAGAGAGAGATCTGCAAGCTAAGAGCGCTTATAGAACTGTATGTTTTCCTATAATATCAAGAAACACAATTTTGTGGGCGTAGCCCTAGGGAGAGGGTGAACCACGTATATCTTGTTGTTTGTGTGATTGATGATGTGTTCTTCTGCTTTCTGTTATATTGTTATTGCATCATTGTGTTAGATCTGATATATAGTTCGCACAGTAGGCTTAAGGATGATAAAGAATAACCAGGTTGTTGTGTGTTGTTGCCTTGAACCCACCTTACATTTCCCCTGGTTGTAGACACCTATGTCCTGCAACCCCCTATTGCTACTTCGGGTGAGACTGCATCTGCTTCGCAGGTGTTGCCAAAAGGGCCAGTAGTTAGGGTTTGTTGGTGCACTGTTAGAGCTGAACCTTGGGTATGTCCCTGTGCCAACAAATGGTTCTGTTGTCGAGACCGAGATCTTCTTGAGGGAATGTCAAGGTGGTTTCCATCAAAGCCAGAGATTCAGAAGTGGATAGAAGAACAAGAAAAGGACTTCACATAAGCCGGGAACAAGAACCCTAATCTTAGCACATAGGATTGGTTTGGAAAGTATATATTTACCGATATATATGAGATTTTATGTGGAGGAATTCATAAGGAGCTATACGAGTGGCTAGCCATATTATTAGATACCCAGTTTGAAATCAGACGCATACCACCTGTGGTTTGGACATCGACGTTGATCAAGAAGGTCAAGAGAGTTGATAACGATGTGTCAAGAGAAGTCGATCACTAATTTGATAGTACCATTGGAGGGTACATTACTAAGTTTGTTATTGATAGAGTAGAATCATATAGCCAAGCAGAGAGATATTTCTTTAAGGGACCTAGAGGAAATTTTTTACATTTTCTGAAGTTGCAGATCAATATGTTATTGCATGAGAAGAACATCTTGAAGATACAGTAATCGGTTGGAATAAAGAGCTAATGTTCAAGAACTTGGACAACGACATCAACACAGAGGTTGGACACATGCGCAGTGGGAGATCATTTAGAGAAGTTCCTCTGGTGAACTTGTTTGAGCAGAATCACGAACCACCATCATAGGAAGAAGGGTTCTAGAGTGGAGAAGAAGAAGAGTTACTGAACGAGGAACATTCAGAGTCCACTAGGGAAGAAGAAGGGAAGACTGAAGAACCTCGTCAAGAAGAGTCAGAAACTTTAGGAACTGCGCAGATTATTGAAGTAAGTACTATTACGCCTCCTATTGTTTTAGCAGCATTAAGTAACAAGAGTAACGTAAGTTATCAGAGAACTTAGAGCACTGGTACAAGTGGTTCAGTGCATACTTAGTCAATAACCCTAGGAATATCTATGGCGGATGAGATGAGGTTACCCACGTTTAGGGGATATGGATCTGAAGATCCTGATCAACATTGGTTCTTATGCGAAGTTGTATGGAGTATTAAGAATTTCATTGATGAAGTTGTTAAGAGAGCTCAGTTTAGTACTACATTGAGAGACTGTGAACTGAGTTGGTACATAAAATTTGTCCAAGGAGGTGTACAGCCTAAACCGCTAAATGACATTAATACTGCATTGATTTCCTAATTCAAGAAACCCAAGTCGGAGTCGCAGTGCATTACAGAGCTGAAATAAATCAAGCAGAGAGTAGTTGAACCTGTTTGGCAGTTTGATCATAGGTTTAAGACCCTGATAGGTCATTTGAGTTTTCAGATTCCAGATGTACAAAATAAAGAATGGTTCATTGTCACTCTCTTACCACACATCAGAGTCTCTCTGATGCAATAGAAGATCGCTTTGCAAGTTGAGGCGTTGGATATTTCCATGAAACTATAATCAGCCCCTATGGGAGAGTCCAGCTCAGGTATGAGTCAAATTTTGAGGCAGCTAACTAGCTTATCACTGCAGGTCGAATATATGAAGAAGGATAAGGGAAAAGATAAAAGAGAAGATATTTGGTGTATCAGATGCAAATCATAGGGCCATGACAAGGAGCATTGTCCTCTATTCCATGATTACTTGGCTTCATGAGCTCCGATCCCTTTGAAGAAGGTTACTCTACCTTGGCGTGTGGTATGTAGAAATAGACATCGCCATGGTGAATGCTATTACATGGAAAAATATGTCAAGACACCTACCAACCTTTACTGCACATTCTGTAAATCTGTGGGGCATGATGATAAATATTGTAGGGCTTATGACCTCTTGCATGAAAGATTAAGAGACACATAGAGAATTCAAGGTGAAGTACAGCAAGAAGGAAATACTACGTAGTTTAACTCCCCAGAAAGAGGAAACTTCAACCCTCACGGTGGATTCAGAGGAAGAGGATGAAGAGGAGGTATGGGTCGAATTCGAGGTCAGATCATTTGTTATAACTGCGCACAGCGAGGACATTTGGCAAGGGGCTGTCAGAACCCTTGTACCACTTGCAGCTACTACAACTCATTTGAACATGTTATTGAAGATTGTCCCGTGATGTTAGCCAAACTTCAGGAGAGATGAGGAGGAAACCCATAGGTACAATTGATCTCAGTAGAACCTCACGGAGTGGATCCTAGAGTCATTGTTATCACTAGAGGAGGCACTGCTATAGGAGAAGACGAAATGCCTCCAAAAAAGACTACAGATGAATCAATGGTCAGAAGAACTGCAAAGAAGACACCAAAGTTTGATCCGAGGAAAGAAAAGAAGATATTTGAAGAGGTAAGAAGAGAATTTGGAGGAGATCAGGTTTCTTCATCAAAGGCACAACCAAAAGTGAGAGAATGTGGGATGTCTTTGGCATTCGACCAATCTGCATCATTAGGAGAAGGAAAAGAGGTAAGCAATCTTGTTAGTTTCTTGTATATGTTCATTGATTTGATTAAGGATGAAAGAGCCATACAAGAACTACAACACTTGATCTGATAGTATGAACCGGGGAAGGTAGACCCTCTGCTGAATAGAGCAGTACATCAAGTAACCAAAAAGAGAAGGACGAATAAGGAACTACACCTTAATGCTCAGATTGGATATTATGATATAGATTATGTGGTCCTCGACTTAGGATCAGAAGTCAATGTTATGACGAAGCAGACCTGGGCCATGATGGGAAATCCTAAGTTAATTTACTCCCCTATCATGCTTAGGATGGCTAATCAGCAGGAAGTAATCCCCTTTGGGAGACTGGAGCATGTCCCTGTGGACATCGATGGGGTTAGAACATCTGTGGACTTCGAGGTGATTGAGATAGTTGATGATAGTTTTCCTTATCCTTTGTTGCTAGGCATTGATTGGGCTTTCAACAATTCCACTGTTGTTGACTTAAAGAAAAGAATAATGACGTTGGAAGGTGATGGCCTTAGGGTCATTGCACCTCTAGATCCTGATGAAGGTCGAAGATACACAGAACCCATCAGAGAAGAAGACCGCACATATGAGCTAGAGAATATATATAAATTGACAACAATACAACAGGATTACATTAAAACCCTACAACAAATGGGAATTTAATCTAGTGAAGTGACAGCGCATGCTCATCGGACTTAGAAGAAGCACTAGAGAATTGGCAGAAAAAAATGTATGAATTCTATTCACAGAGGTGTGATAGATTGACCAGGGAAGTTCGTTGGATTGGCACAGAAGTAAGCACTCTGCCCACCTTTGATGGTTTAAATCATTTAGAAACATTCTTATCAGATTTTGAAGAAATTGTACCAGTACAAAAGAGATTGTTGGCATTGGATGAGGCTTTGAAAGAAACTCTGGCAAGATGGTGGGGGACACATAAAAAGAACATCGCGAACTGGATGCAATGTCGCACTTTGATGGAATTTTGCTTTTCAGAACAAGTAGAAGAATGTGAAGTTCAATACACAGGTCAAAGATGCTTGAAGGACCATGTGCGAGGTTGTGAGGAGGCCTGGAGCAGCATTCCTCAACAACAGTGGGTGCATAAGTTCATCAACACCCTGGACACAATGCTTATCAATTGGTATCTTCAAGCAGAATTATGTCTCACCACTTCAAATTGGTACGGCATGACTCAAAAAATTGTAGCTACATTTTCATTTGAAAGCCAGTACCCTTCAGTAGATCAAGCTCTACAAGTTGTAAGACATAAAGTCTTTGAGGAGGCACCTAACCTCCCTATTGAGCAAGAAGAGGATGAATGGACTGAACCTCTTCAGAAATTGCAAGGATGTTACAATATCAATGTTGATGAAGATGATGATCCTAGTAATGTGAACATCGCAGAAACAGAAAGACAGAGAGATGTAGAAGAACCGGGATTCGAACTACCTTTCATTGGACAGCCAATCAAAATCAAGAAAGTTAATATTGGAACAAAGAAAGCACCTAAGCTTGCTAATGTTGGAGATTAATGGGATGATGCCACCATTGATAAGATCACAGAACTACTGCATGAATATTGGGACTTGTTCCCAACCAAGTTCACTGATATGAAGGGCATAAAAGGGCCCATGGGAGATATGAATATCCCCTTGAAGCGAGATGCCAGGCCAGTTAAGCAGAGACCCTACAGATTGAATCCCAAATATAAGCAAAGAGTGAAGATTGAACTAGATAGGATGTTGGAAGCAGGAATCATAGAACCTGTGGAAGAGTCAAAATGGATTAGCCCTATGGTGGTACAAGATAAGAAGATAGGAGAGATCGGGATCTGTGTAGATCTCAGGAAGATGAATGATGCATGTTTGCATGACCCATTCCCTACACCGTTTATAGACGAAGTGTTAGATAATGTAGGAGGTCAGGAAGTTTACTCCTTCACAGATGGATTTTCAGGTTATCACCAAATCAGGATTGCCAAGGAAGACCGCCACAAGACCACATTTGAAACAGAAAGGGGATCCTACCAGTACACAGTGATGCCTTTTAGATTGAAGAATGCACCAGCCATCTTTTCTAGGGTGGTGGTCGAAGAATTCAAGGAGTTTTTACATAAATTTTTGGAAGCATATTTTGATGATTGGATTGTTTTTAGCTTATTACAAAATCATATTGAATGTTTAAGACTAATGTTGGATAAGTGCAGGCAATGTCAAATTGACCTGAACCTGAAGAAGTGCAACTTCTTTTCACCCTTTGGAGTTCTGCTAGGGCATATTGTGTGTAAGCAAGGGTTGTTGGTAGATCCATCC
>ML785957.1:227428-239790 GCA_009831015.1 Picea engelmannii
AAACTAAAACAAAAAATGGTTACTGCACCTATTTTGGTTTTCCCAGATTGAAGCAAGGAACTTCACGTGCATGTCGATGCTTCATCTATTGCAGTAGGAGCAGTTTTAGCACAACCAGGAGTAGGATATGTTGACCATTTGTTAGCCTTTGCTAGCAGGAATCTATCTACAGCTGAGATAAACTACACTACCACTAAGAGAGAAGGTTTATCCATGGTGTACGCGCTGCAGAAGTTTCGACACTACTTGTTGGGAGGACGTTTTAATATGTTCATTGATCACTCTGCGTTGAAATACCTAGTCAACAAGCCAATGTTGGAGGGAAGTATATGCAGATGGTTACTGCCATTCCAGGAATATAATTTTGAAATAGTAGTCAAGCCAGGGAGAATGAACAAGGGACCTGACCACTTGTCTAGGTTGGAGCATGGAGAGGAACCTATTAGTTTGGAGGATACACTACCAGATGCACAGTTGTTGGCCATCAGAAGGGTTGATGATCACTTCGTCGAGATAGTCCAGTTCCTATCAACAGGAATGGAACCTCGCGAATATACAATCATTCAAAAGAAACAATTGGTAGTTCGCACTGCAAATTTTTCACTTATAGTTGGACAGCTATACAAGATGGGACCTGATGAGATCCTAAAGAGATGTGTTATGGAGGCAGAGAGACCACTGATTCTGGCAGAAGCACATGAAGGCATCGCAGGAGGACACTACGCAGGGAAAGCAACAACGCAGAAGGTTCTTAGAGTTGGCCTCTGGTGGCCTACTTTACATAAGGATGCTAAACAATACTACAGAGCCTGCGATGTATGCCAAAGAGTTTGGAAACCTTCCAAAAGAGATGAGATGCCCTTAGCACCATAGATGACCTTACAAGCATTTGAGAAATGGGCCATTGATTTTGTGGGACCTATTAACCCACTAGGAAAGTGCACAGGAGCTAGATACATCATCACTGCGACAGAATATTTGACCAGATGGGTAGAAGCAAGAGAATTTAAGGACTCTAGTTCAAATACAGTTGCGCGATTTATATTTGATGATATCATAACCAGGTTTGGATGCCCGAAGACCCTGATGAGCGATCAAGGTACACACTTTATTAATAAGACTATCGAATCTTTGACTCAGGAATTTGAGGTCCACCATCAAAAGATTTCTTCCTACCATCCACAAGCGAATGGTATGGTTGAATATTTCAACAAGATCTTGGAGACAGCGTTGACGAAGATTTGCAGTGTGAACAAGGAAAATTGGGATTTGAGAGTACCAACAGTGCTATGGGCCTATAGAACTACTTGCAAGAAGCTAACAATGTAGACTCCCTTTAAGTTGGTTTATGGTCTAGAAGCAGTTGTCCCTTTGGAATATTTGGTTCCTAGTCTCATAATTGCAGCATTCACAAACATGGATGACACTGGAGTTGTTCAAGAGAGGCTCGTGCAGTTGGTAAAACTAGAAGAAGACTTATTTATTGCAGGATTTCATTAGCAGGTACAGAAGGAACGAGAAAAGGCCTACCATGACAGACATATGAAGAAGAAATCCTTTAAGCAAGGAGATATGGTATTGGTATATGACAGCAAGTTCAGAAGCATCCAGGGAAGTTCAGAACACATTGGATTGGGCCATTTGAGGTTGCATATGTTACAGAAGGAGGAGTTGTGCAGTTGAAGACATTGAATGGAGAGTGGAAGGAAGGTTTAGTGAATCGGAGTTGGTTGAAATTATACTATGACAACCATTTTCCTCGCAACTCTCAGTAGAAGCATGAGAAGAAGGGTCTAGGTACCATGTGTAGTTGAAACTGGGTACCAGACACAGAAAATATAGTCTACACAAGGAAGGGAGGGACAAAGAAGAAAGCACAGGATTCCTCGCGCAGTCTTAAGTCGAAGCAAAACAAAAGGTTCAGGCCTGAAGTGCCACAAGACGAGTCACATGTGATTGTTGGGGGCTTGTTGTCCCTTGGTCATGGAAGAAAGCAAAGGTTAAGGAAGAAGCGTGAAGTGCGAACTGCGCGGAAGACAAGTTGACCGAGATTAGGTCGAAGTGGCCAAAAGAGAAGAAAAGACGGAGCAAAGTAAGAAAAAGAAAGTCGTTGGATGGGGAGATTGAGGAAGACAGATCAGCAAGGAATATGGATCGTGGACAACTCAGCAAGCAGAAAAAGCCACTAATGGATGCTTGGAGCACCTCGCAGGAAAGAAGGAAAGACAGGCTAGTGAAGTCCTGAAAACGTGGGTCAAGTTGACCTAGGGTTTTAGACACCTAGGTTTAGGCCCAATATTGTTCGAGAGTCATTGTAATGTATAAATAAAGGTCAAAAGGACCTGGGATGGATTCAATTATGTTATGATGGATGATTGTTGTTATTGTTAAGAGAGCAGTCTGTGTTGTAAGATCTTCAGTTGGGTGCAAAGATCAACCCTGCAACTGGGTGCGCATGGAGGGGAGAGAAAGAGAGAGATCTGCAAGCTAAGAGTGCAGATAGTCCCTTTATCCTTCTACCATAACTTCATTGAAAGAGTTTCACATAGCATTCAATAATCATTGTAAAAAAAAAATTATAACCGAGTGTCTTTTTTAGCACTGTTGTGAAGATTTTACATTATATATTCAAAATTTTGTAGTTGATTCTTCTAGTAGTGATCTGAAAACTTGGTGAGATTCTTCCTACATCCAAATCTTCGAAATAAGATCTTTTACTGACAAAATTGCATGTGAATAAGGGAAATTTGATTAATTAACCATGCTTCATTAAGGAGATAAACACATAAAATTGTCAAACTGTTGTGTATGTTTATAAATAAAACTCTACTTAACCAAGTGAAAATGCATCAAAATCACACATACAACATTGACAACAATATGATAACGGAGTTCACCAGACACCATGGTTGTGTCTCCGAATTCATGAATCCCATGAATCTGCTTTATTGATTATGCTTCAAAAGGGCTACATAAACAAGCCTACAACATGCTTCTCCTTTACAAAGACATCCTATGAATCAATAAGCTATCGATAAGCTTTCCACGAGCTCTTTTCTTTCTCTCCTCCTCTTCTTGACCTCCAAGAAGGGTTTATATAACATCTCCATCTCAACCACATCAAGATTTTCATGGAGATAATATCTCTCAAGATCCCCTAAATTAGGATCTTGGCATATCTCAAGGGATTGGTTTGAGAATATCTCTCAACCATCCATGAAGATCTCAACTCTCCTTAGGACTCTCCTTGAGACTAGGGATTGAAATCCAACATGGATTTACACCAAATAATCCCTTTTAAATAATGAAAATACATAATTATGAGAACCCTTTCTCATATATTAAACATTTTACAAATGCCATTTTGCCCCTAAATATCAACAAGACATATCTCTAGCATGTGAAGTCCAATTGACTTCATTCAAAATGCATCGGAAAGCCCAGTGTGAGCTCTTTGTTGACTAGACAATGTTGGCAATATTTGAAGCCGACTGAAAATGTGTTCACTGTGAAGATCCTCTTGGATCACACCTCCCCACGGAGAAAAACTTTTGGACCTCCAAAAGTATCAACTTTGACCTGCAATCCATCATCAACTCCATGCAAATGTCTTTATTCCTTGTACTTTAGAATTGGAATGTAACTCACACACTTTCAACTGCTACCAAGCAAATGTTCTGAAAGGCACATTCCTTGTCTCCTTCACCTCTTTTTCTTCGGAGATGAAATGTCGAAGCCCACATCTGCATAAATTTGCAAACTGTAACTAAGGATGCCTGCACTTTAATCGTTGGAGTATCCTTACTTGCCAAGAGTTTATAACTACACTCTTGGTCAAGTTTACACTGAATCGCCAAAATGGCGTAGGTAAAATGCCTCAATCAGTTGTTTACAATGATGATTACAAAATGAAGCCACTTAAGGCTTAAGGTGCAAAATAACGCCTCTCACTCCCCTCACTCAAGAGTGGCTAAAAATCCATTACAATGCTTCATAACAATTTACATCAAGAACATTATTTCCATGAGTTTATAAAACACTCATAAACAAGTTTTACGGAGATTTCCAAAATGGCTTAGGCTAAACGCCTTAATCAACTAAGAATACAAGACTTTAGGCATAATCAAAATGCCTCTCACTCTTCCTCACTCAAGAGTGGCTACATAAACCTTTACAAAGTAATAACATATATCAAGTGCCCCACTTGGCCAACTATGGCAAGTTTTACAATGATTGTCCAACATGGACTTTTAGGACTTTTAGGAAAAATTTACAAAATTCCACTTTATGCCAATCCAAACACATATGGAAAAAATACATTAGGTTTCAAAACCAAAGTATAGAATTATCTTCGAGCAAACTTTCAGGTCTTCACACCACTGTAGCCTGTAACAAACTGTTGCACGTTCTCACCAAGGAGATCCCGACTGTGACATATCTCATGTGCAATGTGCAATATAATGTTCGCCATAATATTAATGTGCATTTTTCCTTGAAAATCATATTATCAAAGGCACACAAAAAGGTTTCACAAATCAAGCTTTGGCCAAGGTTCCAACTCTTCTGCAACCTCCTGTTCAAGAGTTGTAAAGTATGAACAAGCAGCCTCTTGAACTCTCTTGTCACTGTCTAAAATCTGTCGAAAGAGACCAGTATGCACCTTTTCAAATTGATCATGCCCTTCTAGATGTCTGACATTCTAAACAATCCATTTGTTGTAGCGAGGAAGGGTCCAGCATGTGATTCTCCATACTAAAGGAAGCTTATCATTAAGAAGAGGTAAAAGAAATGCAACTATTTCATGTAAGTGTGGAAAGAGATCGTTGATACAGCCTTCCACAATCACACCCAGTGACCAAACAATGACTCCCTTTTCCTCCTAGGAAATGTCGAAATTTGACAACTTGGCCCTGAGATTGTACCAAGTATAATCGTGGCGTCTTCTCGACGTTCACGTGAAAAAAATTTGGCCTCCTCACAACCAATTTGTAATGCTGGATTTCGATCAATATTTTGATATTAAACTGCCTGGAATAGTGCATCACTCGGCATGGACAAAATTACCCTCATCAACGTAGGAAAAGAAACAACAATTATTTTCCATATGAGGCAACATGCTCCAATCCTGGCCTCCTTCTTCTCTATCATGGCCTACGAAGAAACTATATGTTTTCCTCATCTGTATGGTATCACTGTCCTCCAACTTCGCTTTTTCGTCAGACTAATGTCGGAGGGAGAATACGTACAGTACCTTCAAACCTATGCACTATCAAGATACTCGTCTTCAGTGGAAATCAATGCCAACAACGATGCTAACGGGCTTGATCAACTATGCACTAACATCGATGTTGAACCTTGAGCTAAACAACGTGGAATAAAAATAGTAACCACACATGTTGACATCCAAAGGAATCGTAGACCCTCATCTCCATTCCAGTGAGAATCTGATCTCCACTTCGAACTACTCGAAGTCTGATATGCACTGAGATTGGCAACCAAAATTTTGAGTCGAATCTCGTACTGCAGAAATATCAATGTATGATTTTTTTTTAATCTACTGATAGAAAAATAAGTTTCCAGAAGTTATCAATTGACTCTTTCATACACGCTTCTCACAATGAATGTCTTCCTCTGCATGTTATCTTCTCAAGCAAGCAAATATTACAAACGCAATTTCCAGTACAAGGATCTGGTATGTCGTTGGTAATATAGACAAGCACGTCTGTATTCAATAAACTTTCCTTTCTTCAATGCAGCGGAAACATGTTTGTTGTACAAACCTTGGCATAAAATATTGTTGGTGCAATTTTTGGCCACGTATAAACTCGATTCATCGACACAGTTCACGAGGATATAAATGCAATCTAAACCAATCTTAATACATCGGTATTCACTGCAAGAATGCGCTATAATTATCATAGTAATCAGATTTCAACGATTCTCCGCTATGACAGAGAAATCACTCTTTTCATGCAGAAATTCGGGCCCGTCAGTGAATCAAAACCCAACTTTCGTGATTTTGCAATCTATATAACCAAAAGTGAAATTTGTTTCACCGAATGCCAACTGTAAATCATGGCTGCCACAATTGAAATGTTTTCCTGAAATTTTGAAACCTTTTCCAGACGCTTCAAAGGGATTTCCACCTGCGCTTCCGCTCCAGTTCTGAAAACGCTAGTTGTGGTGGACATATAGCCGCAGGGCACCTCATGTGGTGATATTGACTGCATTCTCATCTCTTCCAGTGGATCAACTTTCATGCCACATTGAGTGGGAAGAAGCGGAGCATCCATGTTGATTTCTCAACAGGATTGTGCATAGGATTCTGGAAGTAAATCCTCAGTAGTCTATGTACAGTCACAAATGTACAGTATCTCCAAAAATTTCAACATTGATGTTTGGAAGGCTAATGTAGAATTAAATTGGTTACTGAGAGTGCAGTCTTCATACTTGTATGAAGATTTTTTTTCAAATTTAAAGGAGATTCTTCACTGTCACAGAAATGGAATTAGTCTGTCGCAAGTCTTGAATGATAATTTCCTCAGGAATATGTGGCAATACTTCCCTCACCATATTGGACATCGCAGTTATGTCTCTAAGCGATTCCACTATTGCTTGGGGAGCTTCTGCTCATAATGTTCGTGAACCTGATGTATCCTATGATTATAGGGATACCACCGTATCTAACCATGTCTTTGGTGTGTTCAACAGATCACAGTTGCATATGTTGGACACAACGTGGTTCTGGAAATTCAAGCTACCATTCCTATGACTACTGACAATCCATCGAAGATCCCAATGTGGAGGGGTGTAGTTGTGGCATATATAGTAGTTCCTACTTGTTACTTTCCTTTTGCGTTAGTTGGTTATTGGGCCTTTGGAAAAACCGTCGGAGACAATGTGCTTATCACACTCGGCAAGCCCAGATGGCTTATTTCAATGGAAAATCTTGTGGTGGTTGTCCATGTCATTGGAAGTTATCAAATATATGCCATGTTGGTATTAGATATGATTGAAACTGTTATGGTCAATAAATGGCACTTAACTCCAGGATGGCCACTTTGCTTGATAGCTCGATCTGCCTACATTGCATTCACTTGTTTTGTTGGCCTCATGTTACCTTTCTTTGGGGATTTGCTTGGTTTCTTTGGAGAATTTTCCTTATGTTCCAAACACGCAAACTTTTTCCATCCAGACTCACATGATTCAATCATATTTGGAATCGTCTCGACGAGCTCTTCGATCTGGCATAGTTAGTTCCAGAAGTCGAGACAAAAAAAAATTCACCATTTTCTTCATTAAGGAGGATATATGTCCCCATGTAAATTGGAAACTTAGAAAACAACAGAATTATAGTTTGCAGAAATATCATCAACTGCTTACCCAACCGGTACCAAGTACTTTCTTCCTCTAATAATGCTTTTACATTGGTTAAAGGAGCCTCCTTCTTCACAGGCTCTTTCACAATCTGCATGTTTCTTGGTTTGTGGCGAATTTTGGGATGTAACTTTGTTGGCCCTTGGCCAAGTTTTGGAGAACCTTGGTTGTGTTTAACCATTTTTGGGACTTCGACAAGCTGGTCGAAGGCGGAGTGCCCAAGCAAAGTGGAGATCATGGGATCTCGCCCCCTTTTGCGGGATTTTTGGGTTTTAGGGTTTTTGTAATGGGTATGGGATGTTGGCCCATGGGTATTACCCATGTTTAGGCCCCTTTTGTAATGTATAAATAAGAAGCTAGACGATGTAAGAAGAGAATAAAAAGAGAGACCTATTAGTTACTAGTCATTGATCAGCTTAGTGCATGGCTAGTTGGCTTTGTGCACGAACATGTTAAGGTTTGCAGAGCTAAGTAAGAGTGCTTTGTGCAAAGACTGTGTAGAGGCTTTGTGCTTGGACCTAGCTCGGGGAAGGAGGATCTGGAGAGGTGTGCGCAGATCTCCTCTCCTATGCGGAGTTGGAATTGTGGCTTGATGCATGTAGGAAGATTGGAAGAGACTAAATAAGAAGAGAAGAAGATTGGTGGACGTAGCCCCACACTGGGATGAACCACGTATATCATGTGTTGTTGTGATTTGTGCTATGGTGTTCATGTTTTGTATGTACTTAATTTCCTAATCTAGATGTATGATAGATCCAGTTGATGCTTAGTGCTTTATGATGTGAATGAATGTTAGATCTACTCTAATGCTATGTGGTGAATGATTAGATATGCTTGGATCTTGGTTGTCACTGCGTTGATCTGTAATTAGGGTTTTAACTTGTGATGTGAATAAAGGAATTAGATACTAATGAATATTATTGGCTAAGTTCTCTGTTAAGTATTGTGATCACAAATCTATGTCCCAAATAGGTTGCAGACACCTGAGTCATGCAACCCCCCTTGCCTCTACCTCGGGTGAGACTTCATTTGCTTCACAGGTGTTTCCGAAAGGGTCGAGAGTTAGGGTTTTGTTGGTGCATTTTTTAAGTGTTGAACCCTGGTTCTGCCCCTATTCCAACAAACTTCAAGCACTTCTTCTCCCAATGGCCATTGATTTTGCAGTAATTGTAAAAATTCCTTCGCTTTCCATTCAACTGTGCATTCCTGACGGGAGGACTTGGAAGGTGTGGTTTCTGCTTTGACTCACTTCCCATGGACACATCTGTCTTATTAACCCAAAATTTCTTCATTTGATGCTTAGCTACATCACAGTTAGAAGATCTAATGCAGAAATCATTTTTCTTATATTCAAGAAAAGAATTTGAATGACTTTTATACCTTCCTGGTTTATCTTTGTTGCAGATCTAATGAGGACTAGTTTCTTTGGCTCCTCTATTGGAATCCAATGATGTAGAAGTGGCTCTTTCTTTAGTAGTCTTTGAGCACTCTCCAATCTCTACCTTGCCATAACCCAAACCTGCAAACGGTGGTCTTTGTACCACCTCTAATGGTTGAGTGACTCATTGGCCATTAATGCCAAGTCCACCTCCTTTGTATCCATTTTAGTGAGAAGCTTCATGCCAACATTATTATCATACTGAGTTGAAAGTGAACATGAAGAAATACTCTGAACGCATACCTCAGTTTGAGTTTGTGCATCCACGGTAGAAGGCTCTTTGTCTTCCATTCGTTCACCAAGATGAAACTTAGCCAAGAGATCATCCTTAGTTTGCAATTGAAGTTGCAATTCTTTAATAATTTCGTTAAGGACTTCTCCATGAAGCTGATACCTCTCTTGAGGTTCTTGCTTCTCTTCTTCTGCAACCTGCAAAAGTCTCCTCAACTTTGCATTTTCGGCTTGAATGTTGTGATTTATCTCTTCTAATTCTTGGAGTCTTTCTGCTTTCTTCGCTCCTTTTCCCATGGTGATATTCACAATCTGCAAAACTGATCAGACCAGCTCTGATACCACTTGATCTAAAAACTTGGTGACAATATTCCTACATCCAAATCTTTGAAATAAGATCTTTTACTGACAAAATTGCATGTGAATAAGGGAAATTTGATTAATTAATCATGCTTCATTAAGGAGATAAACACATAAAATTTTCAAACTGTTGTGTATGTTTATAAATAAAAACTCTATTGAACCTAGTGAGAATGCATCAAAATCACACATACAACATTGACAAAAATATGATAACGGAGTTCACCATACCCCCTGGCTACGTCTTCGGATTCATGAATCCCATGAATCTGCTTTATTGATTATGCTTCAAAAGGGCTACATAAACAAGCCTACAACTTGTTTCTCCTTTACAAAGACATCATTTGAATCAATAAGCTTTCTACAAGCTATTTTCTTTCTCTCCTCCTCTTCTTGACCCCAAAGAAGGGTTTATATAACATCTCCATCTCAACCACATCAAGATTTTCATGGAGATAATATCTCTCAAGATCCCCTAAATTAGGATCTTTGCATATCTCAAGGGATTGGTTTGAGAATATCTCTCAACCATCCATGAAGATCTCAACTCTCCTTAGGACTCTCCTTGAGACTAGGGATTGAAAGCCAACATGGGTTTGCACCAAATAATCCCTTTTAAATAATGAAAATGCATAATTATGAGAACCCTTTATCATGTATTAAACATTTTACAAATGCTATTTTGCCCCTAAATATCAACAAGACATATCTCTAGCAGGTGAAGTCCAATTGACTTCATTCAAAATGCATCAGAAATCCCAGTGTGAGCTCTTCGTTGACTGGACAATGTTGGCAGTATTTGAAGCCGACTGAAAATGTGTCGACTGTGAAGATCCTCCTGGATCAAGTAGTGTAGATGAAAAAGATTATGCTTGTAAAGGGGAATGTTCTTGTAATGAAGATTTTGTTGTTGAAGAAAGCACTCATTGAATATTTCAAGAGGTTTCTAATTGTTTTCATGGTGATTGGAATGTTCAAGATGAATCAAATCTAGGAAATCAAGAAAACCATGCATTCCCTTTTGTTACTAATGATATATTTTCAGAAAAGGAGGAGCAAATAGAAAGGTCTCCAATTTTTTCTTACCAGGTCAACATTTCCTTGGAAGAGCTATGTGAAAGTTTGAACATTGAAATAGATAGACATATCTCTGAGGGTAAGAATTTGTTATTCAATTATGGTAGAGAATTTGTTTTTCTCCAATTCACTTATCTTCAATCGGAATCTGAGGTATGTGACGATTATCAAACCATTGTTTTCCATCATTTTTATGATCCAGTAGAAGCATATTTAGATAATAGCATCCAGTACACATTCTATATTATTCTTATGTCATTCATCACAACTTCATTTTGGGCTCCAGTTTTTCTTCGAGTTGCTAGTTGTTATATTGTTGTTCATCTTAATGGGTAGAAGTGTGGAATAACTTTTCTTAGTAAACCAATTTATTGCATGACTTCATTAGAAATTCCATATTACTTGATGAATGGAACTGTTGTTGATTAGAATAGGAAACATTGTATATAAATAAGCCCATATTTGAGTATTTCTTTTCAGTTTGTATATTTGAATAAAAAGAATAAAAAATAACTTTCTTTCCTTCTCAATGATCTTTAATATCATGTTTAACTGATATAGGATTCCTAAAACATACTTTCATAAAAATAGGCAAAAATGTCTTAAATACTTTTTATTAAATAAAAAAGGTATGTTTATTATAGTTCTTTAGAAAATAGTCTTGACATGAAATTATAACTAGTTATCTTGAGTTAATTAGTATAAGAGTGAGTCACTATATAGGTGATTCTACTTATTTCATATATTATAAATAAAGATCATCCCATAATGTTCTTTGATCTACTGATTTCCCCCATCTTGCTTAAAGGGATGATGAAAGGAAATTCATAAAAATAATTGCCCTTGTCTCTTAAATTGTTTAAAGTATATTAAACAATAAGATGGTGAAAGGAAATTTAGCTTGTGAACATTGACAACTTCACCGGGGCTATGGACCCCTAGCTCGTAGTGAAGCGATGTCTTAATGGGGGATGCAAATAACTTCATCGGGGCTATAAACGCATGGCTAGCAGTGAAGCAATATATGTGATGTTTATTAAGGATTATCCTATAATCTTAAATGCACTTTGTTATTAATTACTTTCATCGTAGCTAGATTTTAATCCATTATATTTGTTATACAATGAATGATTTCTAATACTTGAGATAGAATGAGTCTAGTTAGAAATTTAATATCTTGACTAGATGTTGGGAAATTATTTTAGACATTGCCTGAGTATATTCAGAAAAAGAAATCTTTATAGCCTATTTGGAAAATTTCATAAGGTTTCGGAATTCTTATATTAGTTGACATAGTTTTGAAATGAGAAGAAAGTTAGTTTAGCTTTCAATTTTTTACTCCGTGGCCTAACAATAAAGTTATGTGGTTTACTGTTCTTTAGTGTCTCACGTAGGAGCCAGAATCCCTAGATGGAGACTAATGTTGTAACATAAAAAATTTGCCAAAAATTTGCCAAAAATTTTCCCAAAATTTTCCAAAATTTCTATTTTCTTATGCTTCGAATCATTTTCATAACTTTGATTTTCAAGATTGTTATTTGTACAGTTCCTTTAGGTTTGCTTGGATGATTCTTTCTCCTTTGATTTTTGTGCACTTTTATTGACTCCTTGGATTATCTTTTATGAGATGAGGATTAAGTGATTTGGCTTGGTTGTTCCTTTTGAGTCTTTTGCCTCCTATTTATTTGACGTTGTTTTTCACCACCTGAGCGTAAAATATGTTTTTTGTTATGTTTTTTTTTCTAAATTGTAAATAAAATTAATGTTAATATGTAAATAAGTTTTTATTTTATTTAGCTTTTATTAATTAAATTAATTATTAGTTAAATTTGATTTAATTTTTATTTTTGTCAATTCATGTAATATATATTTTGTAATT
>ML785957.1:262534-316470 GCA_009831015.1 Picea engelmannii
AATTTCATTGTAAATCTGGACCGTTCATTATAAGGTCGCAGATCTAACGATAGAGATTATGTTAGGGTTTTTTGCCCTAGAAGGCAACCCTCTTTTATGAGGGAAATGTATTGTGGTTATGTATGTTGGTGAGTATTGTATTCTGAGAGAGGAGACTGTGAGAGAAAGAAGAGAAGTTACAGCGGGTTTTGTTGTACGTTGTATCCCTTCATTTTGCTGTATAATAATAAAGAAAGGACCTGGCAATTTCTCTGGTGGACGTAGCCCACACTGGGTGAACCACGTAAATCTGTGTCTCTCTTGTATTGTGTATCTTTTGTGTTTTGTTTCCGCATTTGTTTTATTTTATTGCTCCGTAGTCATGTTTTTCTAACAACTCATTGTACTCATCTTCTTCTTGCGAATGAGCGTAGTCGTCGCATCTCTTCTCAGAGATAAGCTTCAACCATTCTAACAAGTCTTTCACTATGTAATTTTACAATTCTGTACATTTCACTCATTAATAGAAATTGTGTATTATTGTATATATGTGTCTCTTGTTATATACATCTGATATGTCTATGTTACATTATTGGATCCCTTGCAATATCTTGGTATATTTCTTTATTATACATCTGCTCTCATTTCAGCAGATTGGAAATCCCACTTGTTAGTGTAATATTCCAAGAACAAGTTCGCTTGTGAGGTGATGGATGGGAAGATACAGGATGATCGGTATAGGGTCATTGACGATGTCATATTTTACAAGGATAGAGTCTACTTGGTGTCAGATTTAGGGCTTAAGAAGAAGATCCTCACTACAGTTCATGATTCACCTCTAGCAGGCCATCAGGGGTTTTTCAAAACCTACAGACAGATCAGAGAGAGGTTCTCATGGAAGGGCCTCAAACAAGACGTTATGAGACACGTCAATGAGTGTGTGACTTGCTAGCAGAACAAATCAGAGCATCCTCTTCCAGCAGGGCTACTTCAGCCACTCCCCATTCCAGAGCAGAAATGGGAGAGTATATCTATGGACTTCATCATGGGTCTACCCAAGGTCTACGGTAAGGACTGTATCTATGTAGTGGTCGACAAATTGACCAAGTTTGCTCACTTCTACGCCATACCGACAGAGTACAGTGCAGTTCAGGTAGCCGATCTTTTCTTTAGGGACGTCTTCAGACTTCATGGGTTGCCAAAGAACATCATCAGTGACAGGGACAGTCGGTTCATAGGGACATTTTGGAGAGAGTTGTTTCAGTTGGTGGGGACAGAGTTGACACCTAGCACCAACTATCACCCTCATATAGATGGGCAGACCAAGATTGTCAACAAGTGGGTTGAATGTTATTTGAGGAACTATGTAGGAGGACAACAGAGAACGTGGGTAAAGTAGTTACATTTAGGAGAACATTGCTACAACACCACCTTCCACATGTCCATTGGTATGACACCCTTTCGAGAATTGTACGGATATGATGCTCCCACTTTTGTAGACTTGGTCTTCGGGGAGAGCAGAGCTCCCAAGGCCAAGTATTGGATCATAGAGAGTCAGGAGATTCTCAAGTTGTTGAAAGAGAACCTGCAGACGTCGTAGAACCGACAGAAGATAAGTGCGGACAGGCACAGGATAGAGCACAACTTTGAGGTTGGAGATTTGGTTTTCTTGAGACTCCAACCCTACAGATAGTCATCTCTGAAGAAGAGTGGGGTCGAGAAGCTCAAACCCAGATTTTATGGTCCTTACAGGATCATGCGCTGAGTAGGCGAGGTTGCTTATGAGCTAGAGCTTCCAGAGGGGAGAAATATTCATAACGTGTTCCATGTGTCTTGCCTCAAAAAGGCAGTGGGACAATTCATTAGCACATCATAGGAGCTTCCCCCATTGGATGAGGAGGGACAGTTGGAGTTAGTTTCGGAGGAGGTTTTGGAGTTTCGGGACTAGAAAATGAGGAGCAGGGTCATTAGAGAGTGTTTGATCAGATGGAGAGGGATTCCAACAGAGGACGCTACTTGGGACAGCGAACAGGTGTTGCAGCACCCTGGACTGGTATTGCTTGAGGATAAGCAATTTCGGGAAGGGAGGACTGTAATGTCCCTTTCCAAATAGGAGCTCCAGAGAAGAGGCTTAATGGTCTAAACTGCCCCGTTAGACTATAGCCAAGGCCAAAGAGGGGTAAATAGGGTTACTAGAGGTCACTCCAGTCACAGGTGTTATATTCGAAAAGTGACATTGAGCTAAAAACGGTTAAAAGCGCTTTTAAGTCATTATGAGCTAAAAATAGAAGTCAACAGTGAATTAAGGTTTCAACAGTGATTTAGGGTTTGGGAAGTCAACAGTGAATTAGGGTTTCAACATGATTTAGGGTTTTGGAAAGCTATAAAGGAAGGGTCGGTGACCTAATTCATGATTATGCATATTATGACTTGTTGTTGAGGAGAAGAGGCGCATCTCAGGAGAGATAGTTCAGTGTATTCCAGGAGGAAGACACTAGTTAGTTGATTTTGGTGTTGAAAGACACACCCTAGTCACCGGGAAGATCATCTAGGTCTTCCATCATTCTTCATTGATTCCGCGGTGCTCCCATATTCCGGGTATTATCTTTTAGTTGCTTATTTATATTCCGGCTAAGATCCTTTTGTCTTTTGATCTAGCCGAGTGTTGTTATTTAATTCAACCGTAGTTTCTTATTTGTATTCCAGCTAAGATCCTTTGTCTGTTGATCTAGTCAAGTATTGTCAGTTTATTGAGCTGCATTCGGCCATTTTGTAATCCATAGAGATATCATAATACAAACTTTGCAGTCCTTTGTCATGTTTATTATTTGTATGATCATTTATATGATGTAAACCTTTGATCGTACACACACATTAGCAGTGTTTCCTAGACTAGCCAAGTCAGGAACATTATAGAGGCATACTAGGAAAATCAAATTCAATTGATAAAAGAGCAGAAGCAAAAACAAGAGCCACCATACCATATAAAAATTGGTAAAGAAAAAGTTGGGAAAGACATATCAACTGCACCCCAAGCAGTGGAGCAGATGTATGTATGTATTGAGCTCAAGCATTCCCGCTAAAATCTAGGGATACATTACAATCACAAGCTAGATAATCATCAACCGCAATATACAAGTAAGGTGTTATTATCTCTCCTTGTATTCTCTAGCTCCATTACTTTCACTGATGCCCCGGCCTATGATGTTGATGGATCAATTGGTTCTTCAAGAAGTATATAATTGATGGTGAAGGATGAAAGGAAGGTTCCCAACAAACTCCATTTTAGTCTTGCTCCACTGTGTCTCTCCTTCTTTCAATATCTTAACATCTAGCTTGGAATGGTAGGGGAATCTAGAAGAAATAGGAGGAGTGTTGGCAATTGAGCTTGTGAGCACCAATTCCCAAGGAAATAACGCAACAATTGTCATACAAAGTCATCAATAGTGATGGATTTCCATGTTTCCAGTGAAGTGGTTCTCCCAAACACCTTTTTGAGCTCTCCTTATCCTGGTAATTTTGACTTGTTCATTATAACAGTGACTATACCCCTAATTTATGTTATTAGGATGGGTTAGTTGTGAAGTAGAAGGAGAAAGACAGAGGCTTGTGATTGTGAAGGAGAAAATTGATAGAGACATAGACGTTGAGCACATGTGCATTATCATGCATGCCACCATTTAGGTAATGACCATTATCATTACCTTAGCTAGCTACCACTACCATTTTATGATTTTTATTTTTTTGTATAGAAATGGTTAAATATTGTACTAAAAAGTGTTGTGGCCACATCTAACAACATGAAAATACAAAACTTTTAGAAGATAGCTCATGTATTGCAGTTCTTTCCTCTTATCAAAAAAATTGGGGGAGAGAAGGTGAACTTTCCTGCAAGGGCTCTTCGTGTCAATTTCTTGAGAACAAGGATAAATTATTACAAATTGATTGCATAGAAGAATGTAGAAACAAAACATGATTACGATTGTGAGTTGTAATCCCCCCCTTAATCAAGGAAAAGTCTATAATTGACTAACAACCTAAGAAGATATTTGTTTATGCCTCATAAGTTATCTAGTCGTGATTAGATTTGTTTCCCCTTGTGAGAGGACGGGAAGGATTTGGAGCTTTCTTTAGGAATATGGAAAAAAATAAAAATATTTAGAAGACCCATAATGGACATGTGCTTCTAGCTCTACTTCTTTTTCCTCTTCTTGATCTGATTCCCCTTCATCCTCTTTTGTTTCCTCTATTTTATCTTCTTCCTCCTCTAATTCTTTTGCATCCTCTTCATCCTCCTCTCCTTCCTCTACTTCCTTCTCTTATACTAGGGAATTGGTCTCAAGATCCTTGTAGGATGGATCTATGCCACTACCGTGATGAGTTGATCCAAAGTTGGGTTTTATTGTTTATTCCTCTTCCTTTTCAACTTCATTTTCCTTGTCTTCTGGATTTACTAAACCATATAGATTCCCAAGAACTTCAAATTGATTATCGCTTGAAGTGAGTGAACCCACTTGGGGTGGCTTTGACTAAGGTGGCCCCTTACATTGGGAATTTTTATACCTATTTGGAATCATCTTCAAGTTGGGTTCTTTTCTTGACTACTACTTTGGTGGAGGCTACTCCTCTTGGATTTTTGGATAGCATTTGGAAAAATTCTTGTAAACATGACATGTATTGCACTTGAATGGAATATGCTCGCAATCTAGCGTTTGGTGGTGGATCCACCCATCTAGATTGATTTGCATAGTCTCTTGTGGTTCCTTATCCAAATCCACCTCTATGCATATTCTCGCACAGGAAAACAAATTTCCTTTTGCTTATGCTTGGTCAATGAATTGACCCAATTAGTTCCCAACTTCTCAAAGAGAGAAATCATCCCAAAAAATTAGAGGGAGGTGTGGCAACCTAACCCACATGGGGGCTATTGCAATTTCCTCTTCTAGATTGAAATCAAGGGACCACGGAGACATATGCATTCCCCTGGATCCCATAAAATATGGACCAAAGTGAAAGATCAAATCCCACTCTTCTTTATTGAGAAAGAGAAAAACAAAATAGCCTCAACCAAAAGCAAATAAAATTGCATGTCCTTTAATCTTGGGGGACCAGTGCTTTGTTGCCCAAGTTTATACAAATCTTGGACTAGGCTATAGGCCTAAAAACTTTCCAATCAAATTAGCATTCTCAAACAAGATGAGGGCTTTCATTCTTGGCTCTAGAGACAGGAGATCCAGCTAAGTGATGGCTTCCCACTATTTTACGAATCTCCTTTGATGGGGATGATTTCTTTTGTTTGGGATCAAGGACCCCGCCAAGGAGATAAATGCCTCCATCTTCAAGTCATTGGCATCTCCCATTCTTTCTTGAACTAAAACTTCAAACAAACTTCCCTCTCACTCGTGGATCCATAAGGAAGACCACATGCCCCTGCATGCAACAATGGAAAAGGGAGGCTCCTCACCAATGATTTTCTCTAGCAATTCTTGGCATGCATGTCTTCAATAAGTGGTGGTAGTTGGGTGATTCGCTCTTGCAATTCTTGCTCGTAAACCCTAGCCACAAAAAACTCTCATCCACATGTTCATCATAGTTCATTAGGATAATTTATTAATATCCACAAATGACAAGTAATAAGTCAATGAGAGTTAGGGGCATTTAATGAAATATTAATGCACTTTTATCACTGCATTAAATAGATATTTAGATTTTGACAAATTAAAAAATTTCTCAAAGTATAAACTTAGGAGACTCTTAAGTAAGAAACCAGGTATTTGAAACATTTTCCATGTAATAACTAAGGCCCCACAATATCATCTCAAATGACGATGTTTGTCCATGTATCAAAATTCGAAATTTCTCTTAAATTAAAATATGAAAAACTGCAAAAATTTAAAAACATTCACTAAAAAGAAAAACTTTAAAATTAAAATTTTATAGATTGATGCAAATAGATTATTAAAAAATACCTCCTCGAGATGATAATAAAAAAAAAAACCTAAACACTAAATAATAATAAAAAACCTTAAAAAAACAAATGTATATTAATTAAAAAAAATATAGGAAAATGCACTAACCTAAATTAAATGGAAACATAAAATATGCATTAATCCATTCACACCTGTCATCCCTGTCGTTTCTTCTCTAATAACACTCACGAAAAAACCCTAGGGATGATTGGTGCCTCCACGATTGTTTACAGTATAGCGGAATGGGAACGCATGAAAAATATGGCTGAAAATTTGAATTTTTTTGTAGAAACTTGTTCCAAGTGCGAATAAGCAACAGCCTTACGTCTCTAGAAATCAGGAAGTAGGGTTTGTTTTCTGGGTGAGATCTGAGCAGAAACAATGGCGTTCAGAGCTGAGAAGAAGCCTGAGAAGAAGCTGATGCGATTTCGTTATTTAATTATTATTGTTTCCATCGATTTTCAATCGGACTTTGCACGAATCGACGCAGACGCCTAGTTTGTTGTTCGCCCAACAACTTTCGTTGAAACTTAAGACAGATGGGATCTAGAAATAGAGAAGTCCTCAAAAGGATCCATGTGAACAGTGGATCCCACTGAAACCTTTATCATTTCGGGCGTGGGGTATGCAGCGAAAATGTTCTCTTTAGTTTTAGATCAACAGCCAACACAGGAGCCACTCAATGAGACAGTCCCGGATTCAAATGCAGATAAAGATCAACTTCCTCTTTCCAAGTGAATTGAATCATCAGATCTTGGGAAGAAATCAAGCAGAACAAACATAGAACCGGTATCGGATATGAAAATGAAGTCACATTTCATAATCTGGAATACACCAAACCGATCCAATTTCAGAGTGTTGGATTGCTTCAAGATAATTCACAGTCACCTGCTCTAGTTCAAGAGCAGATTCAGATATGCCAATATTGTCAGTGAGTTGGCCAAGTTGAAGATTAGTGTTTCGATCTTCATCCTTGTGAGCATTGTGGACAGCAAAATTATCCTTCAAATAAGTGTTTCAAACGCAAGACAACTACAAAAGTAAAGAACCACTATGGGTGGATGGTTTCTTGGCGTTGGTCATCAATAGTCAAGAAGATATGTCAGTCATATCGACGAATTCACTCTCAGGGATTGACACATCCTGCAGTGGACATGTTTTCATCTTCTCACCTTGTCCCTGACAGGGGGAACAACATCATCGATTAAGATTGAGGCTTCCAATTTTTAAGTCCTATCAATCGAGCAATAACAAGCAAGCATGATTGGTTTGTGGTTTTCCTTAAACCACCACTTAGTAGAAGACTTTTAGCTTCTTCTACATCACAGTTTATGGACATATTTAAACCAACATCGAGAGCACTTCCAATTAGCAGAAGACATCAGCTTCTAGCTAACTTAGGAAATGTTTCGGGAACCATTCATCCTAGAGCAGGGTTCCAGAGTTTGTGGTCATCCTAAAACCACCAGATTGGTTTGTGGTCTTCCTTAAACTAGCACCACTATTTAGTAGAAGACATCAGCTTCTGTTAGCCATTCGATTTGTGGTCATCCCAAAACCACCAGATTCAAAGAGCACATTCAACCATTACCAGTTGCACACTTACAGACTTCAGTTGCTCACTTTTAGATATCAGCTCTCATATTGGACTCATACACACCCCTTCAGATTAAGAGGGGATGTTGGAAACCTAATCCATGTGGAGAAGGAATACAAAACATAAAGTAGGTGTAACGATCATTGGAGTCCAAGATACCCTTGGAAGACGAATCAAAGGGTCATAATCATTGTATATATATGTATCATGTCATTTAATAAATGCATTCATGTGTATCTTCAATCTACGTAGTCTAACACCAAGGGTATTTTTGAAGGGGAAAATTCCTCTCCAAACTTTCATTTCCTGTCCACCCCCTATGGAAACCTACCATAAGTCCAGTTTCTTCATCCCCTATCAAAACTCGCCATGTGTTAAGTTTTAATTGAATTGAGCTACAATGTTGATGGAAAAGATATTTCTTCTATGTTCTCACTGTAGAGGTATTTTGGGATATTGAAACCTGCCTACATTTACCTCTTTCATCAAAACTACTTGAGTTTACCATTGTCTTTATAGAAAACCACTTGCTAAACAATGGATGTGCCCACTTGTTAAATTGTGTTATGTATTGTTTCCACCTTTTTCCTTTCATGTTAAAGGTGTCACATGTATGGATGGTCTCATTATCTATGGATTTGCATTGGCCAACCATCCCTTACCTTTACGTCGCCTACCCTCTTTCAATCTTATCTTCGAAGACTAACTTTCATTATCTTACTAAGATGTTATTCTCGGTATCTTTAGCTAGATAGATTGTATCTATAGAAGAAAATAAAGCGCATGTAACATGTTCATCTTAACTTGATCTTCCATCATAATCACTTAATAACTTTAGAAAATACGAGACATATTAAAGGACCAAAAAATAGAATATACCTTATATCTTATATCTTCCATCATATTCACTTAATAACTTTAGAAAATACGAGACATAAAGGACCAAAAAATAGAATATACCTTATATCTTATATCTGCACTTCTTTGTTGCAAACAAAATCCCAAATATCACTACTATGTTCCCACTACAAACCTCTTATTACCATCATGGTTGGAGCTTATGAATTAATTATGTCAATGGTAGTGAATTAATTCCCTCAAATTTCCATGTTTATCCCACGTTAGCAACTTTCTAGAGTTTGTCATTTTAAAACATACGTCAAATAATCTCATATATGCTAACGACATATTCAATTTCAATTCTATGATCTAATTTAAGATGCAAATTGAAAATAATTTAAAAATTGAAAATATTGGACTCATTAAAGTGTGGATGCCATTCATGGATAAAAATAAAAATGAAGTTAAGCCACTAAAAGATTATTATTATAATCATTTAAAAAAGGCAAAGCTTAAGAAACCAACCATAGACTCTAAGAACTATAGAATTCATTACAAATGCAACAATAACAACAACGAAACGAAATCAACAGCCTACATTTGTTTAATGCAAAAACTTGTTGGAAATCGCAGAGGAAAGGGATTCGAGCACAACCCATGCACACAAATACTCAACAAAATAGAGAACCGCGTAAATCTATGTAAGAGGGAGAGTGGTGACTACCTATACATCTAAATATCTGGCCTATCAAGACAAATATAACGTTTACAAAGACATCAAACTTGGAGAAAGTAATCGAACTGAGGAAAAATATGGAGAGTAACCACTATAGAACAACGGGTTTATGTGTCATATTTATTACAAATTACTTACACTTTAATAATAAAACATGTGGCATGTCCCAATCATGTGTAGGATAAGACAAGATGTGCTAACACAATATTCAAGAATGTGGCCTTTAGATTCAGTGTTTGTGTAATATCACAATTTTGATGTAAGACTCACCTTACCAATTGTGGTTATGTTTAGTGTCCACTACTAATATGTTTTATGTTTGTTGTTGGTATGTTTTAGTGGTATTTGGTTCAGAATTTTTGTTTTTTGTTAAACAATTCAGTTTAGAAATTTTGTCAAACAATTTTACAACAGTTCCATATCATACTCAGCACACAAATGGAGATTTACTTTATTCAATGCTAAATAAACAACAATACATATGATGGAAGTAATTACTAACACAACCGAACTATTATAACAGTGGTAAACTCAACAAACACAATTAGATCTCTTTATTATTCTAACTTGTAGCTTACCCACTTGGACAACAAATAGGAAATGGCAGTTCGGACCCTTGCAGAATTACACCAGCTGTCAACAATTTGATCTGTAGATGACAACAATATCAAATGAAGAAGAGATCATATCTAGCCATGCACTCTTCCCAAGGCAACTCGTCCTCTTGCACCCTCCACAACAACACTCTAGAACTGTAAGAATTGTACAACCTGCAATAATAATAGTACAACTTGTTGAGAACTCAACACACCCTAAAAACCCTCTGTCATTTTTTTGCTTTTTTGGGTACCACTTGAGTCAATTTCCTATTACTCAATGGCTTGGTTCTTATCTATTTCTTTCTTTATTAAGTCTTTGTGCATTTTTGTTGCTATTGTATCTTGAAGAATAAGTACATGTTGTATTTGGTTCGGAATGATTGTCATCATGTTTTCAATTGATTGAGCTCACCGCAGGTCGGTCAAGCCTTTTTTCTATGCATGGGAAACGCCCGTGGACAAACGCAGCAATCCAGAGCGGTCAATTTTGAACTCAGAGTGTGGGAACAGACAGGTTGACTTTCGACGGTGGAGATCCATCAGGCCAATCAGATCAATGATTTTCGTGCATTCGGAAAGTCGAAATAGCGCAGGGTTTAACATCAAGAATTACCCGAAGTCCCGAAGAGCCAAAGTCCCAAAGACTCGAAGAGCCGAAGTCCCGAATACCTGAAGAGCCTAAGTTCTGAACTACTGAAGAGTGGAAGTAACGACAGACTTTCACGTCACTTCGGGCATGTACCACTCCGGGAGAGTTCCGAGCACGACATTCATAAACTCCTGAAGCCCGAACACTCGAAGTCCCAAAGTAAATCTGAACCGTCCATCAACAAGGACACGTGGAGGCAGATCATTCACTTCAGCGATTTTCCTCCAGGATAATTCCAAGCACAACATTTGAAACTCCCGAAGCCCGAAATTTCGAAGTGAATCTGGACCGTTCATCAACAAGGACACGTGGAGGAAGATCATTCACTTCGGCGATTTTCCTCCGGGAAAATTCCAAGCACAACATTCAAAACTCCCGAAGCCCGAAATTCTGAAGTGAATCTGGACCATCCATCAACAAGGACACGTGCAGGCAAATCATTCACTTCAGCGATTTTCCTCCGGGAGAATTCCAAGCACAACATTCGAAACTGCAGAAACCCAAACTTCTGAAGTGAATCTGGACCGTTGATCCTTGCAGGATGTAAATATCACCTGGATCACAAATTGTAATCAGATTGATGGCCACAATTCATTACAAGGACGTAAACTGCCCGGACATTAATTTTCTAGAGCGTTCCCGCAATTGGAACCATGGTATTGTTGGAAGGGTACGTGGCAGCTTGTGGGGGATTGCGGACCCAAAAGCGATGTGGACCCAAACCACCCTCAACAACTTCCACAATCACGTGCTTAAATGACATCAGGTCACCACGTCACCTCCACTCATTCTACTCACTACTCTTGCTCCTCTCACCACCCTCAACAACTTCTGCAATCACATCTCGACCATCCATCAACAAGGACACATGGAGGCAGATCATTAACTTCAGCGATTTTTCCTCTGAGAGATTTTCAAGCACAACATTTACAAACTCTCGAAGCCCGAACTCCCGAAGTGAATCTGGACCGTCTAGATCCAAATACCACGTGGAGGTGTATCCCTCACTTCGGAAGTACAACACTCCGGAGGATGGTAATAACTATGCATTGAAACTCCCGAAGCCCGAACTCCGGAAGTGATTGCGGATCGTTGATCTCAAATTAACTAGCACCGTTGATTTGTGCAACAGGTAAGGAAGGAATATCACCCGGATCACAGATTGTAACCAAATCGACGACCACAATCCATTGTGGGGATGTAAACTTCCCAGACGTTAATTTTCTAGAGCGGTTCCGCAATTGGAACCATGGTATTGTTGGAAGGGTACGTGGCAGCTTATGGGGGATCGCAGGCCCAAAAGCAGTGTGGACCCAAACCACCCTTGACAACTTCCGAAATCATGTGCTTATATGACACCGCATCACTGTGTCACCTCCACGTCACTGCATCACCTCCATGTCACCTCCACTCACACTCTCGTTATCGTTCAACTTTAGCCACCTATTCCCCGCCTAACTCCTGCGTTGATCACCTCGGCGACATCCCTTTCCTCCAAATCAACGGTCCTTNGGGGGGGGGTCCGGGAAAGTGGTTTCCCCACCACAGACCCTACCTAATGTGGCGGCTCCTCAGGATTTCAGACCCCCCCTTCTCTAATTTAATTACCGCCTACCTCCCCCTCCGGGATCCTACCGGATTGCCTCTCAATTCTGCCCCTCTCACTGCACACAATATGTCCTCCACTCACACTTGTCACCTCCACTCCCCTCCACTTCATCTACGTCCATGTCATCCACCTTCACACTTCTTGTCTTCCTATTAGACACCCACCTCCACGTCTTCATGTTCACAACCAGTTCATCACAATGAAAGTGAGGAGAAGGGTCAGCTACAGTTGAGAAGGAATGCGCTTAGCTTCCAAAAGCTCAGAGACAGACATAGAGTTAAGTCTCAGTCACAGGTCGACGCAGATTGGCTCCAGAACACTTCAGCAGACTCCCTCTTCCTCAAGAAGAGATTTGCTCATGCAACCATTTGTCTCCAGTGGCCTCCAACAGCTCACGGGCATGCCATTACTCAACATAGAGCTCTGCTCTGTCACTCCGAGGCCTATTTTCTGCCGAGTCATTTCCTCCAGCACATTCATCAGTTCTGTCTCAGAGACAATAGTAGTTTTTAATTGATTAATTCCATCATTTTCTTAGATTAGATACAAGAGTGGTCTTTTGTCTATGATAAGAACTACTCTTGTTAATTAAGTCCAGTGTCATAGTCAAGTTAATAATTTGTTTTACGAACAGTTACCTAAAAATAGGTCTCAGTCCCCTAAGGACGAGAACCTCTGCAACTTTGTTAAATAAGGTGTCTTTGAATGTTTTAAAGGTCGATGGTTTTTGCAAAGACCCTCATTTTTGGATAGTAAAGAACTATTTCGGAGATACCTTAATTGGGAAGTCTTGTTCAGGACTTGAGACATGATAGTTTTTGCAAAGACCCTCATTTTTGGATTGTAAAGAACTATTTTGGAGATACCTTTATTGAGAAGTCTTGTCCAGGACCTGAGACAAAGTTTTTTTTGTTTTTCATCAAAGGCGTGAGTGATTGGATCTGAAGAAGAATTATTTCTGATTTTATCTCATGAATGGATGTTGTAATGAGCGAGAGCCTTTGAATCTGTTGATAAGTTATCCGATTCAATATTTTTATAACCTCTTGTCTTTAATGATGAAAATTAAATCATTGTGTTAATATGTGATTGATGATTAGAGTTAAGGAAACTATTTTTCTTGCCATCGTTTATCGCATGTATGTTTTCTTCTGATAATTGTATCTCAGTCAATAATTGGAACACCAGTAGGTTAATGTATTAGTACTAGGCTTGTTGTAGGTGTAAGAATCATTGTATGCATGTTTGAGCAAGTGGGTTATACCAAGCTCAGCCTTCTCCGGTAATTAAGTTTTCCCACTTTATTACCCAGTTGGTTTATACTAGCTTTTATCTTGTATCGGTCCCACCTATAAGAGAAAATACAAAAAGAACATTTGAACTGAAGGAGGAGCTTTCACTAGAAAACATCTTATCAATCACTATGTAGCCATCGATTAGTTGGTCGGATCACAAGATCTAGAGAACCAATCCACCATTAAACGATGCAGAGTCTAATTGGGCCTCGGTGGTGGGTTTGGTTCCTATTGTTGAGTTAAATGGATTTAGGACCCCTCAATAAAATTATCTCTAGAAGGAGGGCCTGAAGAATGAATGGCTGACAATATTTTTTACAAAATCTTTCACATAGCTTGTAGATTCAAAACAGCCCACATGCATGGCTAGTCATTCCCAAGACAACCCACACACATTGAGTACTCCTGAAACGAGTAACTCACCCCAGCAAGAGGAAAAACATCTATTCCCTGAAATACCTTATGCTCTCCCTCACGAGAAGTTGAACCAATTCAGAAGAATCACAAGAGCTTATGCCCGACAGATCGGAGCGTTGCCCTTAGCTCTGTTACTTCCTCGTAGAAAACAAGTAATCAAACTAGTGGTCGACACCCCCGACCAGGTTTTTGTGCACACAGTAGAAGACCTGATCGATTTCGCTCTCACCGAAATTGAACATCCTCTTAATCTAATCCCCAAAACACCAACCGAAAACTTCTTCGA
Organism: Picea engelmannii; assembly: GCA_009831015.1. Lineage (NCBI taxonomy): Eukaryota > Viridiplantae > Streptophyta > Pinopsida > Pinales > Pinaceae > Picea > Picea engelmannii. The sequence goes on from ML785957.1 coordinate 276,511, forward strand.
GCTCGACAACTTTTTTGACAAATAAGGGTTTAAATTAGAACACTCAATTTCGGGATCATACGACATAAAAGATAACAATGATCATAATGAAGAAAGGGGAAACCCACCTCAGAATAATCAACCTTGGTTGGCCAGAGATGCTCTAGCCATCCCTGGACGAGTACATAACCTTCCCCGACATCCAAAAAAGTTACTCCCTAAATTTGACCTTGAAACCTCAGGATTGTCGGAAGACCATATCAAAAAAATCATATTATTTATCAGACTGATGAATTTCCAACATGAAGACGTAGTATGCAGGATTTTCCCCTATACTTTTGAGAATTTGGCTTCCACGTGGTATTTTAAATTACCTATAGGATCCATAACTAGTTGGACGAAGTTTCAAAAATATTTTCTGGATAAATTTGCAGAAGAAACCACTACAGGGGCTTTGATGGTCGAGTTGTTCACCGCCACCATGAGTTCAAAAGAGAAGGTTAAAGACTTTAATCAATGGTTCACCACTATCCTAAACAAGTTTCAACCCGAAGCTAAACCCACTCAGGAGTTGCAAATCGAAGTCTATGTTAATGCTCTCTCAACTTCTATTTCCATGTTTGTGAAGAGGGCTGACAAAACAACCTTAGCTGAGAATTTTGAAGAAGCCAAAACAATAGAGTTCCAAATGAAGGGATGTAAAGAAGGCCAGGTCTCATTAGTTAAGAAGGAAGTTCAACCTCCTCCCAGGAGAGGACTCATGTTGACTAGACCCCCAGGAAAACAAACAGACCAAGGTCCCGAAAAAGGAAGTGGAGACATAGAAGACCTACAATGTATGGTTAAGAAACTGTCAAACGAAATCATAGACATGAAAAGAAGTGCAGGGGAAGGAAACCAAGACCAGAGGTCCTATAAACCCTTTTTTTAAATAAATCCACCTTTCAAAGAAATTGAACCCCCCCAACCAACTTAAACATTGATCTGGGAAATGTAGCATCTGACTCTTTATGTACCTATCACCAAGAAAAACACTCTGAAAGAGACTGCCCACAATGGGTACATGCCATGAATTTGATGGCCAACCAATTTCTACATGAGGTTTCCCTAACCGAACAATAAAGAGGCTTAGTTATGAATATTTTTTATCAGGAAGAAGTTGATCCACTAGAAGAAACAGCCATGTTAATATGGGACCATGTCCTACCAATGCCTTTCGATGACCTATTTGAGGATTATGAACCACCCGCAGAAGTCTTAGTTGTGCAAACACGAAGTAGGGGTCAACCTATCTCAAACGACCTTACTATGGCCCAAACTTCAGGGGGAAAACCAATTCTCGATCACCCGAAAGCACCTTTTGTTCCCCGAAGAAATCCTATAGACATCCATACATGAGAATTGCCAAATCTAGAATGCAACATAGTAGAAGACTTGAAAAGGTTGAAGGCAAACATATCGGTCATCGACATGTGTAGAATCCATCAACAAAAGGACTTTATGTTACAAGCATTGAAATTAGTAGAAAATACTACAACAAGCACTAACGAAGGAGAAAATCTAACCCCTACAAATCTAAGAAATAAACCAACTGTGAACGCCTGCTCTGAAGATAAGAAGGGAAAACCTTTTGTCCCACCATTCCTTTTGACATTTGAAGTCTTCAACAGAAACCTCCATAATCGTTTGGTTGACTCATGAGCATCCTCTAATGTTATGCCATTGTCTATTTGAAAAAAATTAAACGCAATCCCTCTCAAAAGAGATAAACATGTAATACAACTAGACAGAACCCAGGTGAAGATTATGGGAGAGCTCAAAGATGTAATGATCAGAATAGTGACACACCCCAAATTTGTTCAAGTAATTGACATAATTGTAGTAGATATCCCAGAATCTTATGTATTTCTACTGAGTCAAGATTGGTCTAAAAAGTTAAACGGATACTTTAGTACAGAGTGGGCTCACCTTTGGTTGCCATTAAAGGGACACACGAATATGATCAGAATCGACAGGGAAAGATATCTAAAATACACAGTCACCGACCTGGAAACTCTTAATGAGCCCTCATTGGCAGATTTTCCTATGCTAGGCAATTATTTTTGTGACTCTGATTTCGGGAATTTCTCCACCCTCTCATATGATATCCCTCTTACTCAAAACTCTGAAATAAGTTTTCAAGAAAATTTGCTAACAACGTCGAGGGAAACCCTACTCTGTCAGGAACCGGTGTTAGAAATCACGGGACATATAGAAGGAAAGGATGAAAGTGGTATAAAAAAGGAAGTCAACGGTTGTCATTCACAAATGTGGACCTTATACTTTGATGGATCTAAATCGCAAGAAGGCTCAAGGGCAAGGTGCATCCTCATTGACCCAAAAGGCAAAAAGAAGTTTCCTGTCCTGTAGGCTAGAATTTGAATGCACAAACAACATTGTCGAGTATGAAGCTTTAGTGCAAGGGATGAAGATATCCATAGACTTAAACGTTAAAGAATTGAAAATTTTTGGAGATTCTGAAATCGTCGTTAGACAAGTAAGGAACATTATACATTGCAATTCTCCCCACCTGAGGAATTACCAACAGGAAGTACACAGACTAATAGAACATTTTGAATCCTTCAACATTACAGCGATCCCCAGAACAAAGAACACTCTTGTTGATTCTCTGGCCACCGTTGCCTCAAGGCTATCATCTCTAGAAGACTATGAAGCCTCCTAATTCACTATGGAGCTACTCTACAAACCGTCAGTGCCCAACAATATTTCTAATTGGAAGGTCTTTGAAGTGGATGAACAAATCATCAACTTTTTGACAAATCAATATAATTTTAAAGACTTGGCTATTGACGATGAAGTATTCCAAGAGAAATTAGCAAAAACCGATCCTCATATAAATCAACCAAATGACAAACCAAGGTCTCACATGATACCGAAGGGAGTAGCCAATTTAGAAAACCTTTTTGACCTAAGGGAAAGATTTAAAGGGTCAAAGAATGCAAAGACGGGGAGTTTTTGTCCCATGCATGACACTATAAATCTGAGAACCTTGGAAAACCACAAGAATATAAATCTAGGCAAGCCAGTGTCTAAAGAAGAAAGGAAAGCCTCTCTCAAACTTTTCAGGAAATATCAAGATGTCTTTGCATGGTCCTACCGAGACTTGAAGACTTATGATACTCGTATCATTCAACACACAATATCATTAAAACCCGAAGTAAAACCCTTCTAACAGAAGCTCTGGAAGTACCACCCATCCCTAGAGCCCCTCATGTGTCAGGAATTAAAGAAGTTGTTAGATGCTAAAATTATCTTTCAGGTTAGACATTCTGCTTGGGTAGCAAATTTGGTTCCCACCAGAAAAAAGTCTGGAGATATCCGCCTGTGTGTAGATTTCATAAACCTCAACAAAGCTTCAAAAAATGACAACTACCTAGTCCCACCAATGGAGCAACTCTTGAAAACTGTGTCTGACTCTGAGATTTTCTCCCTACTGGACAGTTTTTCAAGTTACAACCAAGTTCTAGTTTCAAAGGAAGATCGTTTGAAGATTACCTTCCAAACCAAGTGGGGAACCTTCACTTATAAACATATTCCCTTTGGCTTAATCAATGCAGGGGCGACCTTCCAAAGGGCCATGGATGTAGCATTTCGGGGACTAATCAACAAGTGTGTAGTAGTCTATTTGGATGATGTGACTGTGTATTCAAAGAACAGAGAAGATCACATCCAACACTTAACCCAGATTTTTGAAAGGTGTAGGAAATACGGTATATCTTTAAGCCCTAAGAAAACTATCTTCAGTGTCGAGGAAGGGAAACTACTAGGTCATATTATATCTCAAGCAGGGATTCGCATAGACCCAGAACGAATTAAGGCGATAGCCCAGCTTCCCTTACCCCACAACAAAAAGGTTATGCAATCCTTCTTTGGGAAGATCAATTTTGTGAGGAAGTTCACTCTCGATTTCGCTGAAACCATCAAATCCTTACAAAAAATTATCCTCAGAGATGTTGAATTTAAGTGGGACGATGAACGAAAAATGGATTTCAACAATATTAAGACTGTGATATCTCAAGCCCCAGTGTTACGAAGTCCCAATTTTAGCAAAGATTTATTCCTCTATACTTTCGCCTCCGACCAATCGTTAGCTACAGTATTGACTCAAAAATATGATGACAACAACGAGGCCCCGGTATCATTCATGAGCACTAATCTCCAAGGAGCCGAAATGAATTACCCTGCTATAGACGAACATGCTTATGCGGTGTACAAGGCAGTGAAACACTTCAAATCTTACATCCTCAAGAACCATACCAAAGTCATTGTGCCTCACCCTACAGTCTGATCCCTATTCACTCAACAAGAGATGGGGGAAAGAAGAGGAAACTGGATGGCAGTAGTCCAAGAATTTGATCTAGATATAAAACCTGCTATGCTGGTTAAGGGACAAGGCTTATGAAAACTAGCAGTTGAGGCCCAGGATCAAGTAAATCAAGACATCGGATGGGAGAATGTATTAGCATTGTGGTGTGGTGAAGCTTCATACGTCTCCCTAGGGCAAGAGTTTTGGTATGAGAAAATGACTTATCTCATGCATCATGGGACTTGCCCAGAAAACCTAAATCCCAGGGAAAGGAGAGCCCTCGGGTTAAAATCAACACAATATCACCTCATCAATTCAGTGCTCTTCCGGGTTAATTATGATGGGGTACTCTTGAGATGTCTTGAACGTGAAGATGCAGACAAAGTTTTGAAGGAGCTCCATGATGGTCCTACAGGTGGACATTTCGCGAGAAACACCACCGCTCACAAAATACTGAGAGTTGGCTATTATTGGCCTACTCTATTTAGGAACGCTCACACATACGCCAGAAACTGTAAAACTTGTCAAATAAGCGCAGGGAGGGAAAAGAGAGCAGTTGTACCACTCCAAACTATGGTTGTTTCCAGGCCATTCGAGCAATGGGGGTTAGATGTCATGGGAGAAATTACATTGAGTTCCTCAAAACAGCATAGATACATACTAATTGCCACAAACTATTTCACGAAATGGGCGAAGGCCATCCCTCTGACTCATGTGAACAAAAAGGTGATGATCCAATTCATAGAGAAACAACTGATCACTAGGTTCGGGATGCCTTCTATCCTTGTCTTTGATAATGCAGCTTACTTTTCTTCCCCCTTATTAAAAAAAAATTCTCTAGACAAAGGAATCATAATCGGATACTCTGCAAACTATTATCCACAGGGGAACAGAGTGGTAGAATCAACCAATAAGAACCTAGTGAGGATATTAAAGAAAACAGTTGCAGAAAACCAAAGGAATTGGCACAGTTCACTCCATAAATCCTTATGGGTTGATAGAGTAACACCCAAGGAAGCCATAGGAAATTCCCCATACTTTCTAGTATACGGACAGGAAGCCATCCTCCCAAACAGGTCGTATCTTCCATCGCTTAGACTTGCTCAGGATTCTATAAGACAGCCCTCATCAGTCATACAACAAAGAATTGATACCCTCCTCATGTTGGAAGAAGAAAGGGAGAAAGAAAAATCAAAGTTCATAGCTCATCAGCAAATAGTTAAAAGGTGGTTTGATAATCATAAGGATAAAGAGAAGAATGTTGAAGTGGGAGACTTAGTCCTAAAATGGGACAGAACAAATGAACCAAAAGGAAAACATTCTAAGTTTTAGAATATATGGCTCAGACCTTTTTAGGTAGCCGAGAAAATTGGGGTAGGCACGTATCGGTTGCAGAATATAAGGGGGGAACCTGATGCCCTCCCGGTGAATGGCCAAGCCCTAAAACAATATTTTCATTAAAAAAAAAAGGTTTTGTTGGGTGTATTTTCACTATGTTTTGTTTCGATTGCGGGATGCATTTTTGTTTTGTTTATTTCTACGGTACATTTGCACTTTTGAATATTGTGTTTAGCAATACTGTGGTTGACCTCAACTCATGTGATATGACGAACTTTGTTCCTGACTCATCGCTCACATACAACACAATAATCATTGGGAGACCTGCGGTTGCTTTAAAGGGTTTTCTCTCTAACCTGCAAGTGAACAACCTTGGGAAAATGACGAAGTGTCTGCCTGGTGGTCTGGTAAAACCTTAAGAGAAAGGTGGTAAGCTGGAAAGGACTATGTGTACCTCAAAGACAGAGATAGCAAAAAATTCACCTTAACCAACTCATTTTGCAAATAATAGACGTCCTCCTCTCCCACTCACTCAGGGCATTCTGCCGAAATAAAATCAACCATATCAAATGAGTGCACATTAGGAGAGGGTATGCAGATAACTCCGTCGGGACTATGGACGCTCGCTGGCAGTGGAGCAAGGTCTATGATGTCTAGGTGACTATGTCAGGGCTATGGACGCTCACTGGCAGTGGAGCAACACCATAGCAAGTGAATAAGGATAACTGAAGGGCCTGGGGTCAGTGAATTCTTTACTCGAATCTTTTCAAAACGGGTGTTAGTCAAGGTTACAGGAAATTAAGGTGGAATAAAGTTTGAAAAAACCCACAGGCAGGCCCGGATGAATCAACTGGGGAATTTCAAATGCAAGGATAAAAGAGGCTCTGATAAAAAAAAATAGTTAAGTTCTTCACCAAATTTTGCATCAGCTAAGCCCGAGGTAGAAACAGAGATTATGCTTTCTCCCAGTAAGTCGCCATTTGTTGAGCACTCAACACACCCTAAAAAGCCTTTATCAATTTTTTTCTTTTTTGCGTACCACTTGAGTCAATTTCCCATTACTGAGTGGCTTGGTTCTTATTCATTTCTTTCTTGATTAAGTCTTTGCGCATTTATGTTGCTATTGTTTCTTGAAGGATAAGTACATGTCGTATTTGGTTCGGAATGCTTGTCATCATGTTTTCAATTGATTGATCTCACCACGGGTCGGCCAAGCCTTTTTTGTATGCACGGGAAATGTCAGTGGACAAACGCAGCAATCCAAAGCGGTCAATTTCAGACTCAGATTGTGGGAACAGAGAGGTTGAATTTCGACGGTGGAGATCCATCAGGCCAATCAGATCGACAGTTTTCATGCATTCAGAGTGTCGAAATCACGCGGGGTTTAACATCAAGAATTACCCAAAGTTTCGAAGAGCCGAAGTTCCGAAGAGCCGAAGTTCCGAACTGCCAAAGAGTCAAAGTAACGAGAGATTTCCACGTCACTTCGAGCCCGTACCACTCCAGGAGATTTCCAAGCACGACATTCATAAACTCCTGAAGCCCGAACACCCAAAGTCCCAAAGTGAATCTGGACCGTTCATCAACAAGGACACGTGGAGGAAGATCATTCACTTTGGCGATTTTCCTCTGGGAGAATTCCAAGCACAACATTTGAAACTTCCGAAGCCCGAAATTCCAAAGTTAATCTGGATCGTTCATCAACAAGGACACGTGGAGGCAGATCATTCACTTCGGCGATTTTCCTCCGGGAGAATTCCAAGCACAACATTCAAAACTCCCGAAGCCCGAAATTCCAAAGTGAATCTGGACCATCCATCAATAAGGACACATGGAGGCAGATCATTCACTTCAGCGGTTTTCCTCTGGGAGAATTCCAATAAAAACATTTGAAACTCCCGAAACCCTAACTTACGAAGTGAATCTGGACCATTGATCTGAAATCAACAAGAACCCTTGATCCTTGCAGCAAGTAAATATCACCTGGATCGCAGATTGTAATCAAATCGATGGCCATATTTCATTGCGGAGACGTAAACTACCCGGACGTTAATTTTCTAGAGCGGTCCCCCAATTTGAACCATGGTATTGTTGGAAGGGTACGTGGCATCTTGTGGGGGATTGCAGGCCAAAAGAGGTGTGGACCCAAACCACCCTCAACAACTTCTGCAATCATGTGCTTGAATGACATCAGGTCACCGCGTCACCTCCACTCATTACACTCACTACTCTTGCTCCTCTCACAACCCTCGACAACTTCCGCAATCACATCTTGACCATCCATCAACAAGGACACGTGGAGGCAGATCATTCACTTCGGCAATTTTTCCTCCAGGAGATTTACAAGCACAACATTTACAAACTCCTGGATCCCGAACTCCCGAAGTGAATCTGGACCATCCAGATCCGGAGGCCACATGGAGGCAAATCCCTCACTTCAGAAGTACGACACTCCGGAGGATGGTAAGAACTATGCATAGAAACTCCCAAAGCCTGAACTCCCGAAGTGATCGCGGACCATTGATCTCAAATCAACCAGCATCATTCATATGTGAAGCAGGTAAGGAAGGAATATCACCTGAATCACACATTGTAATCAGATCGACAACCACAATTCATTGCGGGGACGTAAACTGCCCGGACGTTAATTTTCTAGAGCGGTCCTGCAATTGGAACCATGGTATTGTTGGAAGGGTGTGTGGCATATTATGGGGGATTGTGGGCCCAAAAATGATGTAGACCCAAACCACCCTCAACAACTTCCACAATCACGTGCTTATATGACACCACGTCACCACGTCACTGTATCACCTCCACTCACAGTCCCGCTACCGCTCAACATTAGCCACCTATTCCCTACCTAATTCCTGCGTTGATCACCTCGGCGACATCCCTTTCCTCTAGATCAATGGTCCACGGCGGGGGGGGGGGTCCGGGAAAGTGGTTTCCCCACTGCGGTCCCTACCTAACGTGGTGTCTCCTCAGGATTTCGGACCCCCCCTTCTCTAATCCGCTTATCGCCTACCTCCCCCTCTAGGATCCTGCTGGATTGCCTCTCAATACCACCCCTCTCACCACAAGTCATTTGTCCTCCACTCACGCCTGTCACCTCCATTCCCCTCCACTTCATCTACGTCCACATTGTCCACCTTCACGCGTCATGTCTTCCTATTTGATGCCCGCCTCCATGTCTTCTTGTTCACAACTAGTTCATCATAGTCAAAGCGAGGAGAAGGTTCAGTTAGAATCGAGCTGGAATGTGCTTAGCTTTCGAAAGCTCAGACACAGACAGAGAGTTAATTCTCAGTCACGGGTCGACGAAAATTGGCTCTGGAACACTTCAACAAACTCCCTCTTCCTCAAGCAGAGATCTTCTCATGCATCCATTTGTCTCCATTGGCCTCAAACAACTCCCAGGCATGCCATTACTCAACACAGAGCTCTGCTCTATCACTCTGAGGCCTATTTTCTGCCGAGTCATTTCATCCAGCGCATGCATCAGTTATGTCTCAGAGACAGTAGTGGTTTTTAATTGATTAATTCCAACATTTTCTTAGATTAGATATAAGAGTGGTCTTATGTGTGTGATAAGAACCACTCTTGTTTATTAATTTCAGTGTCATAGTCAAGTTAATAATTTGTTTTACGAACAGTTACCTAAAAATAGGTCTCAGTCCCCTAAGGATGAGAACCTTTGCATCTCTGTTAAATAGGGGGTCTTTGAATGTCTTAAAGGTCGATGGTTTTTGCAAAGACCCTCGTTTTTGGATTTTAAAGACCTATTTCGGAGCTACCTTGATTGAGAAGTCTTGTTCAGGACCTGAGACGGGATGGTTTTTGCAAAGTCCCTCATTTTTCGATTGTAAAGAACTATTTCGGAGCTACCTTGATCGAGAATTCTTGTTCAGGACCTGAGACAAAGTTTTTTCCGTTTTTCATCAAAGGCGTGTGTGATTGGATCTGAAAAAGAATTATTTTTTATTTTATCTCATGAATGGATGTTGTAATGAGAGAGAGCCTTTGAATCTGTTGATCAGTTATCTGATTCAATATTTTCATTAGCTCTTGTCCTTAATGATGAAAAGCAAATCGTTGTGTTAATATGTGATTGATGATTAGAGTTAAGGAAACTATTTTTCCTGCCATCGTTTATCGCATGTATGTTTTCTTATGATAATTGTATCTCAGTCAATAATCGAAACACCAGCAGGTTAACATATTAGTACTAAGCTTGTTACATGTGTAAGAATCAATGTCTGCTTGTTTGAGCACGTGGGTTATCCCAAGCTCGGACTTCTCCAGTAGTTAAGTTTTCCCACTTTGTTACCCAGTTGGTTTATACTAGCTATTATCTTGTATCGGTCCCACCTATAAGAGAAAATACAAAAAGAACGTTTGAACTAAAGGAGGAGCTTTCACTAGAAAACATCCTATCAATCACTACGTAAATCCCGTCGATTAGTTGGCCAGATCGCAAGATCTGGAGAACCATTCCACCATTAAATGTTGTAGAGTCTAATTGGGCCTCGGTGGCGGGTTTGGTTCCTATTGTTGAGCTAAACGGATTTAGGACTCGTTAACGCAACCCTCCTTGAGGTTTTCCCACTCAACAATAAAGATGGCATTGCTCCCTTATGATGCCCACGACCTCTAACAATTGCCACAACCCCTTTGAGATGCCAATGACCTATTATAATGGGAATAACCCCTTTCTTAAACCCACAATTGTAAATATTTGTCACAGAACCTTCCTGGAATCGTCACAGCCTGGTATTAGGTAGTTCGTCCCTCTTTTAATGGTTGTTACAACCTCTCTTTTAAGCTTCCAAAACCTGTAAACAATGGAGGCGACCTCACTCTAAGGCTACACAAACTATAATGATGAATATGGCCCTCCCCAAGGCTTCCACGAGCTACAAACAAGGTACGACCCTCTTCTTGAAACCCCAACAATTGCAGATGAATATTTCAGCCTCCTACTTCCACCCACACAACCTACAAATGGTGATATTGTCCAAGAGAAAGAAGTCCACAAACCCTAAAATGAAAAGGCTTTCGAAACACCCAATAAACTCCTACAAAGGACTACATGACTTAGAAAGATGATGGGTCTTTGTTATGCAATGAATCCATGTGAGAGATATGTGTGATCTCTCATTTTGATCAGCTGGGGTGGATTCATTTCACCCCTAAAACTAATCTACTCAAGGGTTTCAACCCCAAACCCTAAAAAGCCACAAGAACTCTCTAAATCGATTTTGATAGAAATGATCATGCATAATAAGGAAATCGGCTCCAATCTCTCTTTTATTCCATTTTTACCTTTTTTCGCTCAATTAAAAATCATAAAGTGACTTTATAATATATCTTTTAATATTTTCCCCTAAAGTCGCTTAATAGCACCTTTTTATTTAATTACTCAATATCACCTTTAATTTTGTTTTTTCGCCCAAGTGACATTGAATAATTAAATTAATAATTCCCTTTTTTCACCGACTTTAGCCGACAGGAATTAAATAGACTACTAAGTTGTCTTCTAGAGTGATCACTCGGAAAGGGACATTACAGCCCTCACTTCTCCAGATTGCTTGTACTCAAGCAACTGCAAGTTATCCTTAGCATACTCCTCTATAAGAACATCCCTCCAATTAGCAAAAATATCAAAAATAAAGCAGAAATAAGGCTTCCTAGAGAGTGCATCAACCGCCACCTTGTTTCTTCCTTTCACATACTCAATGCCAAAGTAATAAGCTCGAAGTTTACTTACCCATTTTTGCTTCCTATCATTCAAATCCTTCTTATGGAAGAAGGACTCAAGGATTTTATGAACTATTTTGACCACAAACTTCCCTTGGTCTTGCACACCCTTCTTTGTTTTAACATATTCAATCAAAAACACCAATGCTTCTTTTTTATCATTCATTATAGTCAAGAGAGACCTTAAAGGAATCTTTTCAAATGCAATCAAGACATTTTTGAACTTCTTCACTCTATAAATAATCTCAACCCAAATAGATGCTTCATGTGATCCCATAAACCCTCTCAAATGTGACAAATTCCTTGGTCTAGGCCAATCCTGGATTGCCTTGATCTTCTCATCATCAATATTAACCCTTTGAGTACTAATCTTATGCCCCAAATACAGAATTTCAGTCAAACGATACTCGCATTTTGATACCTTGGCATAAAATGAATGTTGCTCAAGTATGTCAAGCACCTCTTCTATGTGCTTCAAGTGATCCTCACATGCCTTATTGTAGATCAAGATGTCATCAAAGAAAACCCAAAAAAAATTCCCAAAAATTATAAAGTGACTTTATAATATATCTTTTAATATTTTCCCCTAAAGTCACTTAATAACACCCTTTTTATTTAATTACTCAATATCACCTTTAATTTTTCTTTTTCGCCCATGTGACATTGAATAATTAAATTAATTAATTCCCTTTTTTCATTGACTATAGCCTACGAGAATTAAATAGGCTACTAAGTCATCTCCTAGAGTGATCGCTCGGAAAGGGACATTACATTTGACCCTTTGGATGTTTTGGATTGAATTGTTAATAAGTGGATATAGTGACGATAGTTGAGATATCTTAATAACCTTGTGTGTAAATGATGTAAATATCTTGTATAAATTCCTAGTGTGGAGCTCAAGGCCAAGGCTCGACTAGTGAATGTCTAGGCATTTATTTTGATAAATATACTTTCAATATACAATGAGGTAGGCTAGCTATGATATACAAAGGTATGTAAAAATTATTTCAGAAAATAATATAAAGGTCCAAGGATGGTTATTGAGAGCATGAGAGAGGCTATGAGTCCACCAAAGAGGGAGAAGAAAGGGGAACAAAGGGGATGAGTAATAATCCCAAGTTGCATAAGCCTTTGATCCTTCATCTTTTCACCAACCACAATCAAATGCAGGTGGTGATTGGTGGGGAAGTCCACCCTCCTTAGTTATGAGGACATGGGGTTGAGTCCAAGTAATGAGAAGACTCCAGCTCCATAGGAATTTGAATCACCTAGAAATTCAAACCATCTTTTTTTGTGTGCCCTTTCTCCATGCAAAATTGAGTGGACTATTCCCATAAACAGGATTATCATTCATTCATGCATTCATTCCCATGCTACACATGAGCATTACCATTCACCCTTAGCAACCAGTTGAACCATTCTTGATATCCACACAACTCTAAGTTTTAGAGCTCCATCCTCATGCTCAAGATTATGATTCGAACTTGTAGGACCAGATAAAGTTGAGTAACAAAATACTAAGAACCTGAGAAGGAAGATGGAAGGTTGTAGAGGAGCATATAGGTTGGTTTATAGGAAGGCATTTCCATTCCTTATAGATTGCTTCTCATTGATTTCTCAAGATCCAAGAGATGGCTCTATTGGGTTGATTATAAAGGCAGTTAGTAGATTGGACTCCTTTTACACACACTAAGAACACTAAACAGGGAGAAGAGTTTTCTTAGGGACTGTTGAGTAGAGAAAGGAAAGGCCTTCTAGTACACTCAAGGGACTATTTAGTAGAAAAGGGGTATATTTCTCAGTGTTGTGTGGAGCAGTGGGAAGGAATGCCATGGATGGCTAGATGGAAGGTTCCTTAGGGAGTTCTATGTTGAACAACTTGCCTAAGCCATAAATAAACCGGGTTAGGTGAGTGACCCTAGCATCCATAACCTATTGCTTTCACCCTGGTTACCTCATAGCCCAACTTCACTACATGGAAAACACCTTTAGTGGAGTTTTTTATGGAACCTTCCCCAAAAATGTTTTCATTGTCCATTTATAGTGGAGGGTGCTAGCAGATGTGGGTGGTTGTAGGTTTTAGCGAAGGTTTTTTTTTCCAGTGCTCCTAAGTTGTGAAAATGCACTAATGTGTTCCCACATTTCATGCACAGATGCATCAAATAATAACATGCATAAAATGTCACTATACCCAATTCCTAAAAACAACTCGGTTTATTTTAATTATAAGTAAACTCTCTTCAGTGTGTCAAAAATATATAAATGTGCTAGGGTGTTAAAATGCACAACACACTGAGTCAGTTAAGACATTTAGTAATAAAATATAGGTTTTTATTTTTAAAATTTATAAAGCTAAACAGTGCATTTACTTGGAAAAGCATGCATTGTTGCACCTTAGTAAATGGCACAATGGTTTCCACTTTTCTTACGATTCAAACAATGCACTAGGGACATAGTACTACACCGATGCATCGTAATTCAAAGAGAACTGAAGTTAGCCATGACATTAGGTAATAAAAAATAATTTATTTATTTTTTAATTCAAAAACTAATTGGTGTGTTTAATTGTGAAGAGACACATTGAAGCACCTAAATACATGTCGCACCTCCATGTTCATTTGTAAAAAGTTGAATGGTGCACCAAGAATATAAAAGTTCACTAGGGTGCATGACAATCAAGTGCACTATTATAGGTTACAACATTTGGTAATAAAATATAGTGTTTTTTTAAATCAAAAAATAAACCACTACATTTAATTGGAAATACTTGTATCGGGGCACCTTAACAAATCACATACCGAGATGTTAATTTTATAAAAAAAAATCTAAGGTGCACCTGAAACATAGTAGTGCACTAGTGTGTCTTCATATTGAGCGCATATTGAGTGCACCCGAAAAATAATTATTTCAGTTCTTCCAAGCACACAAGCATTGGTGCTTGGCATTTTGGTACAACCACCCTTGGCATTTTGGTACAACCACCCTGGCATTTTAAGACCATGAGTTCAGCGAAATTGTTTGTGTCGGGCCCCAACCCGACTCTGAGAAGGAAAAAATGTTGTTCTGTTAGATAAATGCAGCCTCTCCCCCCACAGTGTAATTGATCCCTCGAGGTTGTGCCATCAAAATAGGCCCACAGCCTTCCTTTGTCGATCTGCTCCTCCAGAGAAGCTCGAACCGTGCCCTGCCCCAGTCTCTCTCCCTGATTGAGATGATCAAGTATACTTAAGCAATTTGCGGCCACCTGCAGAGGTGACTATGGTTCATCCCAGAAGAGTGTAATGTTTCTAGCTATCCAGATTCCCCAGGCAGCAAGGATGGGCAAGGATTTTAAGTGTTTTGGAGTAATCGGCTTAAATCGGTCTTTTAAAGCTTCTTCGAAGGAAGCTCCTCGCCAGCAACCAATGTCAGTGTTTAATTTGGAGGCTTCCACCCAGACTAATGAGGTAAAGGGACAATGCATAAATAAATGATATGTTGATTCTTCCTGCGCTCTACAAAGTGAACACCAGCTCGGGCCATGGAATTGTCTCTTCTGAAGTATATCCCATGTAGGGATTTTGTTTTCTAGGATTGACCATGCTAAAATTTTGCCTTTGGCTGGACATTTATGCTTCCAAAGTTTCCTCTACCACCACTTCTCAACTTGTTGTAGTGGTTATATGGTCAGTTGGACATATCCTGCTTTTGGAGTGTATATGTCTCCCGGATCGCCTTCCCAAATGAGTTCATCCTGTCCCTCGATCAAACGGATGTTTGAACTCCTAAGGGCATTGATATAACGGTCCCAAAGAATAGCTTGAGGCTCATCGAGTCCCAAGGATCTTCCCTTTTTCCATCCTTGTTGCCACAATGTTGTGTGGAGGGGGTCGGCAACTTGGGCAAGGTAATAAAATCCCCCATGGTCTAAGGTTGAACAAAGTTCAGCTGGGAGGATGTGTTCTCTCAAGCAGCCTGCCCAGGGATCTCGCCCAATTCTAAGTGAGTTTCTAGACCCTACCTGCCAGGCTAAATTATTGCCAACCACATCAAAGGCTCGTTGTACCACCTTCCACATTACTGAATTCCCCATTGTTCTAGTGTCAGGGCTCCTGATCCATTCCAAGAATGAGAGTGGGGCTACATACTTTAGAAGGACAACTTTGGTCCACGGGCTTGTTGTTGTAATCGGTCTCCACACTGATTTCGCCACTAGAGATTTTGAAAACAGAAAAATGTTTTTTAATCCCCATCCTCCCAAGGCTTTTGGTTTGGCAATTTTCTCCCATCGAACCCAAGGCATCACCCAGTTTTCCGATTTCCCCCTCCAGAGATAAGAGAAAGACATTCTTCTTGATTTTTCTAGAATTCCTATTGGGATCCAAGAGAGGGACATCCAGTTTATAGGGATTGCTTCCATAATCGACTTTATTAATACTAACTCCCAGCCCTTGATAACCATTTATTCCTCCAAACTTACAGTATTTTTTCTAGCTTTGCCAAAATCCACGTCCAATCATTCTTCCGATAATCATTTGTTTTTAAGTGGAAGCCAAGGTATTTGAGGTTGTCGTCCAAAGTCTATGTTTGGAAGGGGAGAAGGTCTAAATAATGTTGAATGAACTCATCCCCAATCCGAGAGAAAAGTATATTGGATTTTTGTGCGTTAATTCTCATACCAGTTGTTATTTTGAAAAGTGTGAGACCCTCCGATAAAATGTCTGCATCCCTCTTTGATCCATCACAAAATATTAGTATATCGTCCACAAAGAGTAGGTGGGTAATGGCCATCCCATTTGAGATTTTTATACCAGAGAAACATCCACCCATATTTGCCTCTGCCAGGTAGCGGCTAAGGCCTTCGGCTACAAGAAGGAAGAGTAAGGGAGAAAGAGGGCAACCATGTCGAATCCCTCTTTCTGCTTGAAAGAAATTTGTGGTAGAGCCATTGCGGAGAATGGAGAGGAGACCAAGCTCAAACAAGACATTATCTAGTTGACGAATACCAGTCTGAATCCCAGGTGAATCAAAAGCATTCTGATGTATAACCAGTTTACCCGATCAAAAGCTTTGGAAAAATCTATTTTTACCACGACTGCTTTTAGCTTCTTTAGTTTAATGTTGTGTAGTCCTTCTTGTGCTACTCCAATAGCCTCATGAATCTGTATGCCTTCGAGAAACCAAATTGTTCTTCAGAGATGTGTTTTGAGAGGATTACCTTTAGCCTTCTACTAATTACCTTTGAGATAATCTTGTATAGACAATTGCATAAGGAGGTAGGTCATAAGTCTTCATAGGAGGACAGGATGGTTGTCTTTGGGATGAGTGCTATGAAAGTAGCATTGATTGGATTGTGAGTATGACCGCTCACCCTCGATTCTTCAATCACCCTCAGTAGATCAGATCCAAGAATGTCAAAGCACCCCAAGTAGAATTCAATAGGCCAACCATTTGAGCCAGGACTCTTCCCTTTTTGAAAAGAATGCAAAACTTCTATGAGCTCTTTATCAGTGACAGGGGTAGTTAAGGATCCAACTTCATCCTCTTCTACAAATCGAGGGAAAAGTTGAGCCACCTTAATAATTTCAGTAATGGACGTCTCCTCCTAAGCCTTAAAAAGTGCCTTAAAATGATTGGTGCCCAAATCGGTTAGTTCATTGAAATTTGTTACTTCTGCCCCCCTCTAATTCCTTAGACTCCAAATGGTGTTGTCCATATTTCGTCCCTTGGAAAAATCTTGGAAAAATCTTGTGTTTTCATCTCCGCAAGCTAGCCACAACGCATGGCTCTTTAACCTCCATTGTTCCTCTCTTTCTTCCAGGATGACCCTATGCATTTTTTCCAAACCAAACAGGTGATCTTTTTCTTCCTAGCTATAGAACCCCTGACCTGTCCCATCTTGTAGCTCTGCTAGCTCAAAGTCAATATCCCTCAATTGTTGATCATATTTTAATTGCTTCTCTATGGCCCATGTTTTAGTTGCTTGTTTGAGTCTTTTGATATTCTCAACAAAAAGTACCGTCGTTGGGGCCTAGGTTTGTTCTGGTATTTTCACCCATAAATCCCTTACTAAATCAAGAAAGGTTGGATCTGAGAGTCAGCCCTCAAAGAGTTTGAAGGGGCTTGACACCCTACTATTTTTAGGCCTGAATTCAAACAGAATCGGAAGATGATCTTATTCACCCCCAAAAGTAACCCATTGTTGAACCAATTCAGAAGAATCCAAAAGATCATCAGTCAGTAAGAATCTATCTAGTCGTTTGGCCACCCGGTCAGACCCAACCCGTCTTTTGCACCAGGTGGGAAAAAAAATTTGGGGTTCCACGTCCACCAGCCCCACCCGGTCCAGGAAATTTAGAAATAAATTGTTTAAGGGATCCAGTGCAGCTTTAGGTCCCCAAACCTCCGAGGCTCCTTGTGAGAAATTGAGGTGTCCAGCAAGTAAAAAATCCTTATGGTTAATCCACTCGCACTCAGCTAAAGAGTTCCAGTATTTTTGTCTACCCTGGTGAGGTCCATAAATGTTTATAACAGTTAAATTGTGATCCAAGTCTATCAAGAAGATAGTTAGACCGATCCCTGAGACAAAACCCAAGACATTTTCCAGCTTGCATTTCCTTGTCTTCCATCCTGTGGCCAGACCCCCTGAGCGGCCTTTAGCATCCACTGTTGCAAACATCCAACCCGGGAGTAGTGTTTCCAATGTCTTAACCACTGATACACTATCCCCTAAAGTTTCTTACAGGAGAATGACATTTGGCGAGCTTTGTTCGACCAACCTTTGTAAGGATGACTTTTTAGACGAGTTCGCCAACCCCCGGCAGTTGAAAGAAAGGCCTTTCATGAGGGGACTCCTTCCTGGGGAGGCTTTTCTCTAAGCATCCATTCAATTGAGGATTGTCTGCCTAAAGCCAGGTCAATTCTAGCACGATCTTGTGCCAGATATAAATATGATTTATGGCCCCTTCCTTTACCCACCGAGAAAGATCGGGGTAGTGTCCCCAGTCCCTGGACATCCCTCGACTGAGAGATGCACTTCAGAAGGTCCTCCTTGACCACTGATCTACTCCTAAGATGGTAAAGAACTATTTTGCCTTCCTAAGAAGAGTTTGTTGAGGTAGAGGGTGTGGCAAGAGTGGAAGGGTGGGTGGAGTGTAGAGTTGCTACCAAGGAGGGTGGAGAGTGAGGGCCCGTGGATAATTATGGAGCGTCACCAACTGGTGTGGGAGGCTGACAGGTAGAGATCATTTCCACAATCTAATTTGGAACCTCCTCCCTCCCCGAGTTTGTGGAAGGTGTGACCAGCAAAGGTGCAAAAACCGACGTGAAAGAGGAAAGGGGGCAATGGAGAGAGGCCAGACTGACTATAGGTTGGGACTTCCCACCCAAAGAAAGTGAAGGAACCACAGTGTTCGCATCCATATCTAAAAAATCCAAAGATGGAAAGGAAGAGGGAGTAAAAGTAGAAACATCCGAAGTTGACATACCCGATATTCCTTGTTCGCATCGGAGGAGGTTTTCCAAAGAAGGCGAGGAAAGTTGACCAATTGTCGAAAGCAAAACCGGACCATCTCCCTGGTTGCTCCAGCTACCCGAGCCCTGTCCAGTTGTACGAATGTCCTCAAGAGGTTGTTGCTCCTTTCATTTGGTTTTTCCGGAGTCCAACTGAGGTTACCATTTCTTTCTCGGAGGAGAGGAGGAGGAGCTTTTACCTTTTGCATTATGATCTTTTCCTTTGAAGGGCAGAGGGAAATTCGCAACACCAAGCCCATAGACGTGGAATCTATGGCATCTAAATGGGATTCCTTCGTAGTCCAAGGTTTGTACAAATGTCCCGGCCGCCGATTTGATAGTAATATCTTGATAAATACCCTTTTGCAGATTAATCTGGACCAAAATATGAGCCACTGTCATGTCTCTTATGTCTTCAAATGACATATCAGCTTCGAGAAATCTACCCAATAGGTTTCCAATTGTCGCAAAGTGGTGTGTATTCCAAAATTGCATCGGAAGGCACGGGAGCCTGACCCAGATGGGTTCCTCGTCAGTCTGTTCTCTCTTCACACCAAAAGTTGGCGTCCATCGTTTGAGTAGAGTGGGGGTGTCTAAAAATATCCATACCTTCTTTAGTACCCAATCCACATCATCCGAGGAGGAGAAAATGAAGGCAAACCACCCTTTGGTAAGAAGTCGAATGTGGGGCATCTTGGAGATCTCTGGTAGCCAGAAATTGGTTACCCGGTCTTTAAGAAAAGCCATACCCAGTTTTTTTCCCCTGACCCTTCCCACCACTGCTCTTTCTGTGAATTCCAAGACCCTATCCATGGTGACGTCCTCACCGAAGACAAGTCGCTCAGTACCAATCCTTTCTTGAGCACACCTGACAACTTTTGATTGTCGACCTTCCGTGCTAGTCTGGGCTTTAGTCATTTTTTCCCCCTTTTGTGAAGTTCTAGTGGGGAGTCCCTCCTTTGGTTCAATGGATGTATCAGTAGGAATAGTAGAATCAACCCCACTATCTGCAGCCCTAGGTCCCCTGTCCCCTTCCTGCTCGGCTTCCACCAGAAAGTCCGATGGCGAAAAGTCTTGGGTGGAGTTGATACATTTTGAGGCCATGATCGGTCTCTCAGTACAGATGCATCGTTATTGATGCCTCCATACATAATAAGCACAGCATTAATCTTATGTAAACAAAAAAATTCCCAGCTTATCAGCATAATAAGAGTGTATGGACATGTCATAAGTGGTGTGTCATGCCATGAATGACACATCGGTAGGCATCGATGCACAGAACAAATGGGGCACCAATAATATTAATAAAAACCATAACCACATTATTAGTGTGGTATGTTTTTTAAAGCACATCATTGACGGTGTTCTAAGTATTATTCATCACAACTAACAATGTGTTTTGTTTCTAAAAGTACATTGTATGTTTAACATAGTTTTTTTGGAAAAAAAATATTTTCCATTTTTAATAAATAAACATGGCCATTTACTTTAATTTTTTTTGTTATATATGGGTGTGTGTGTGTGTGTGCACGCGTGCACGCACACCTAATGAAAGTTGTATGTGAATCAGAGACAAAAACGATGATAGCAACGTCAACAATAGGTCAACTAGTATAATTTTGTATGAGAGTAAGAGGCCTGAGAGAGGGAGAGGGATTTGTACCCTAGCCCTATTACAACATGGACTTGTCTCCTTTTTAGGAATGTTGGCCTCCTCAAATTTTATAAGGAGGATACATCCCTCAAGGGGAACACACACTTGTTGATGTAGTTGATCTATTGTTGGGATCGTGCTATGCAGGCATTTAAGGTCGGTCTTGATATATGGTAATAGCCCACATAGGAGGATATATACTTTATTATTGGGTTGTCATGTAGAGGGAAGAATTTTCCCCAATCCCTTGATCTCCTGCCAGGGATTGCGGGAGAGGGTTAAATCAAATATGTTCGGAGATATGTTAGTCAGGACATCACTTACCCTGGTGACTTATGTAGATTTTAACCTTGTACAATTATTTACTACAAACAGATTTTCAATAAAAGAACAGAAAAGATACAATGGAAAATACACACATTACACAGAGATTTTTCCCCTGGAAACCCAAACCGAGAAAACCAGTATATTCTATATTCATTTCATATACATTTTTTACAATACAATATACATATAGGATCTCGTAGCTTCCAAAACCCTAATCCAATAACCCAAATTAGTCAACAACCCTAATTCCTTAACCGGAAATAGAAAACCATCAGTGAAAACCATGTGCTGAAAAACCACCCAAAAACAAACACAAAAAACCGCCAATTTTTTTTTTCGAGGGAACTGCCCTCACCCCTCTACGACCCAACAACTTCTAGGTTTCTAGTGATCAGTTATGCTTAGGTGCATTTTGTGCAAAGGAGATTAGGTGCCTCTCGCTTATGGTCATAGCAATGGTGCTATACACCTATGATGTGTAACAATATTTACCCTTTGTTGCAATATGTATATTCTTTAGTTCAGAGGCCTAGATTGAATAGGCGGTCTATCATTTTTTTGTGACAATTTTATTTTTTTCTGGATTGTTGTCATGTTGCATTTCATGGGAGGATGAGCTTCCCATTTGCTTTAGAGTTATTTTGTTTATTTTTTTAGCAATTTTTGGCCACTCAACTGACATTCGACCACCTCCTTTCTTGATTGACGACTGAAGTGTGTATGCACATGTGGGGCAAATGTTATCCAAAAGGTGTCAATCAAAGTTCTTATGTAGTTTCAATCCAGAGGCATTGGAGATGCTAGCCAGTGAGGATGATCACACCTTGGATCTTGTGTAGTACCTTTATGTAGGGTTGGACTAGCGAGGATGTGTAAACATCATATTTAGCCGATTGAGCCACCAAATGCTAGAGGTAATATTAGTGTTATGTTTTGATTAATCTAGTTGCACTTGTTCGTCTTATTTATTGCACAAGTAATTTATTGTAACATTTTCTTTATATATTCTAATTATTGTTTAAATTGTTTATTTGTTGTTGTCTATTATTTTGCAAATATTATCACATATGTTGGGGAGGTGTCTTCCCAATGAGATGAGGAGATGGTTGAGGCTAATGAGCTACCTTATATAGAGAGACCTGGCCTATGAAGTAGTCCATATTGTATATTCCATCAATAGCTAGCGGATCGGTAATATGTAGTGATGGCTCGCCATGGAGTGGTCCTTGTATGAGCTAGCATGATCATACAAGACCTTGATCTTGTAGTGATATGGATGACCCTTCCATGTGATATGATATTATTGGTGAATCATTTTTTCTATGTGGTCAACCTACTAGAGAGGTTGAGTGATTGTCATCCTCCACCTCTTTAAACTCTACCATCTCCTTCTCCACGAGTCGATCGACCACCCTCTCCTCCTTCAAGAATTGACACCATTATCTCCTCCTCCATGAGTTAACCAACCACCATCTCCTCCTCTGCTATCCAATTGAACGCTATCTCCTCCTGCATGAGTTGACCCACCATTTCCTCCTCCTCCACTAGTTAGTCGACCATCGTCTTCTCCTCCATGAGCCAAATGACCACCATCTCCTCCTCCTCGAGTCAATCAACCATTGTCTCCTCCTTCACTAGCCAATCGACCACTTGCTTCTCCTCCACGAGTTGATTTACACCATCTCCTCCTCCACGAGTTGACAGACCATTGTCTCCTCCTCTAATATCTAACCAACTATCTACAACATCCACTGCACTCACTAATGTTAAAGACAATATGGTTGCATCAAGTGATATAGTTTCTGGTGGACATATATACCATATATTACATTCTACATTTTTATCTAGTGGAGGTATTGATGCCTCTAGCTCTATTGGTGGAGGTATCGGTGCCTTTGGCTTTGGTGGTATACCTAGCTTATAGCAATTATTGATCGCATGTATATATTTGATTACTACGATGTATATGTTACATATATATTTAACATTTATTTTTTAGTTGAGATGTGTATGTTACATTTATATTTAACATTTATTCATATATATTATGCCTTTTTCATATCATGTTGATGTTGATGTTGTTTTATTTATAAAATATATTGTGTGTATGTTAATGTTTTATATTATTAATGATTTTTCTATTTTTAAATTAAATCTTAGATGTATCCCTCATTCAAATTTGAGATGTATATCTAACATATATATTGATTTTGATATTATCGTTCAGGTACATTGTGCTTTTTCATATCATGGTTGATGTCGATGTTGTTTGTATTATAAAATGTATTGTGTATGTTAATAATTAACATCATTAATGATTTCTCTATTTTAAAATCAAATTTGAGATGTATCAATCATTTAAATTAGAGATGCCATATAATGTTTAACTCTAGTTAAAATCGTTTAATGTCATTATATAATATTTAAACATTTTTCAATATGAATTCTTTGTTATACAACAATATACAATATGTTGATCAAACATGTTTATAAACTTGATTAAATGAATCAATCAATGATTGCCCGATTTAATTAATATTTTAAATAATTGTTTTATTAAATTATATTTTTTAAATTTATTGTTAAGTATTTTTACTCATTTGTCATTAATTTTGATAAAATTAAAATTATTATAGTTAAATCTAACAAAAAAATTATTTCTCCAATTTCATATAATGATAACATCATGCATATTAAGGGGTAACATGAGTGGGGGGGGTCATCTACGACCTTGAGGGAAAATAGGAATATGCCTATGCTTGGGGGCTAGGAATTGCAACAAACAATCAGACAGAGACTTACGCTCTTTTTCAAGGCCTTTCCATAGCCATTAGCTTGGGGATAAGAGAATTGGTAGTCATCAGAGACTCAAAGATTGTCATTAATTCTTTAACACACAAGGAACTTCCGAAAGACTTCCGGCTAGCTTTGATCCTCTCCAAAATTGCAAATCTTACATAAGTTGATCAAAATTTCTTTTTCTTCAAGTCCTACAAGAAAATCATGGCAAGGCAAATAGTCTCGCAAAATAAGCCTCTGGCCCGCCTCAAGGAACTTTGAAAAAATGGGGATGTAACTCTCTCCTTCATCCCCTAAGAATATCATTCGAGATTTCATACATTGGGCATGATGTTACTCAACCACAAACCAAGTTCTAAAGGAAGGTAAGGACCAAGCAAGTGGGGTAGAATTCCAACGTCGCAACTCACCCAAAGCAACATGAGATGGATAGTGGAGAATTTAAACTATATACCCTCCGCATTTATTCTATGTTAAAATGATCGGATAAATCCAAATGCAGTTTGGAAGTTTTTGAATGCTAGGAGGTCTCCTAGAGTATTGTTGTAACACACCCACCACGGGGCTAGAAAATTTTCGGCTTTCTTTCCTTATTCTCAAGGGACAACGCTCCCCAAGATTCTAAGGAACCTAGCGCAGACCCTCCTTTCCCTTTAAAGTCCCTCATATGACCGTGGCTATGCCCACAGTCTTTACCGAGAAGGCACCTCTACTATCGCGATACGGGGAGTCGTGAGGCAAGTGATCCCTTGCTCTCTTGACTTTCGAAGGGCCGAAACTCAAAATGGATCTAACCGCTTATCGAGATTAACAACAAACCGGAATAAGTTTGGTACTTTACCCTTCGGAGTTTCCGCCATCAGGATTTTGGGATGTGCGATGATAAGAGGTCTCGAACCTGGGTTTCCCGAGAGCCGAAACTCCGAAACACCAACTCTAAACATGCTCCACTATTTCGGGGTTTCCTCCATTGGGACTTCGGGACTTGTGGGTACAAGGGAATTCACCCTTGGGTATTCCGGATGCTGAAATACCGAGATATCGGGATTTAGCTACATACTATCATTTCGGGATTTCGCATGTCCGGACTTCAGGACTTGTGAGTACAAGGGAATTTGCCCTTGGGTTTCCCGGGTACCGAAACGCCGAAACATCACAACTCATCCATGCTAGTCCATTTCAGGGTTTCGCTAATCGGGATTTCGGGACTGGCAAATACAAGGGAACTTACCCTTGGGTTTCCTGGGTACTGAAACGCCGAAACATCACAACTCATCCATGCTAGTCCATTTCGGGGTTTCACAAATCGGGATTTCAGGATTGGAGAGTACCAAGGAACTTACCCTTGGGTTTCCCGGGTACCGAAACACCGAAACATCACAACTCATCCATGCTATTGTCATTTAGGGATTTCTTCCATCAGGATTTCGCAATATGCGAGAACAGGAGGTCTCACACCTGGGTTTCTCGGGTACCAAAACATCGAAACATCACAACTCTAAATACACTATACTATTTCAGGATTTCGCAAGTCGGGACTTCGAGACTTGCGAGTGCAAGGGAACTCGCCCTTAGATATTCTAGGTACCGAAACATCGAAACGTCGAATCTATACGCGCTAAGCCATTTCGGGATTTCGCAAACCGGGTTTTCGGGATATGCGACGACAGGAGGTCTCGCACCTGGGATTTCCCGGGAGCCAAAACTCCGAAATACCAAACTCCAAACATGCTCCACTATTTCGGGGTTTCCTCCATCAGGATTTCGCGGGTCGGGTTTTCGAGACTGGCGAATACATGGGGCTCGTACTTAGGTACCCCGGCTGCCGAAATACCGAAATATAACAACTTCTCCACACTCTATCTTTTTGGGATTTCACAAGTCGGGATTCCGGGACTTACGAGTACAAGGGAAATCCCCCTTGGATATTCTGGATGCCGAAACACCGAAATATCGGGATTTAGCGACACGCTTTCATTTCGGGATTTTGTAGGTCGAGATTTCAGGACTTGCGAGTACAAAGGAACTTGCCCTCGGGTTTCCCAGATGCCGAAACACCGAAATGTCAAAGTCTAAAAGGACCATTCTCTCTCGTGCAGGGTTTTAAGACTTACACCCTAAAATCCTCCAGCAGATCCTTGGATAAACTTTCAAAAAGGGTGTCCCTGTGGGGAGATCTATCCAAGGCATTACTTGGGACAATTAGGGGAATAAATTTCCCGAGAACAGACTTGAAAACTAAATCCGTTCAAAACATATATGTGTGTGTGTGTGTGTGTGTGTGTATTTACGTAAGCCATAGGTGGTCTTTCCAACATAAGCATACAGCCACCATTTCTAATCAAAACACCATACAGAAAGTCTTATACTGAAACCATTCATAATTGCACAAACCATGAACATACATGTTAGACTAATAATTTCAAGATACGAGATATAACACTTATCGGAAAAACACCAAGTTTGATGTAACTGCTGAGAGGGGTGCTCGTTTCCACCCAACCATAGGCTCAATGATTCCAAATGGATTTACCACTAGCCACCCCCGAGATTAGACCACGATGATGTGAGACTGAGTCTTTGTTCGTCAGAAGTCGAGAACGAAGGTTACTCTCCTTCTTCTCTGCTTATCAATCACTCTGTATATTTTTTCCAGAGTCCTTCCGAATTCTCCCCTCTTGCCATCTCTGTTGTGACTGCCCCCTTCCACACCTCTTTCCTCCCTTTTCTTTTCCGGTGAGGTTGCGTGTGGCACGAATTTCCCCATGGTGGTCAAATCTGAGGCTTCCACAAATGGGCGATTCACCCCCATCCCTCATTAACTCATGAGGAGCCTCTTCACCTACCAACTTGGCGAGTAATTCATTTCGAGGCCAGTGAGCCACTCTTGATCTTCGGGCCAGTGAAGAGCAAATACGGTATTGGTTTCGGTGGAAGTTAACGCCACCATTCCAGGTGCCTTCCACCACCTTTCATCAGCCATCGTGGTCTCTTTTCAGCACATCCCCCTCCAAACAGTCCTACAACATATGTTCATAACATTATTTACATTTGTCGACCTTTTATACTAAGGTCCATTCAAAATCACACATTCACATCTTTGAGTCTGCCATAGTTATTGGCTAGTATAGTTATTTTTACAGACTAGGGGAAACAGGGTGTTACAGTTGTGCTCCCTCTTCTTGGTTTGCAATCAAAGGAGTAGCTTGGTGGAGTGGAAAGGACATGCACATTTTCTCACAAAGTCTTATCATTTCACATTTTGGGTAAGTGATAGAACCTCTTGGACTTTTCCCTCTTGGATTTACATATTTGTCTTCTCTCAATCTTGTTCGGTTTTATCAATTTGGTGTTGGCCTATTCCATGAAGGGAGGAGCCTGGGAAAATTCTTCTCTGCCACTCCTTTTGGCTCAATATCTACACCTCTTTTTGAGGTTTTCATCTTGGTAATCTAGTTTTTTTTTCCACAAAAAAAAAAATGTAATCGTATTCATCCGAAGAGAACCAAATTACATTTTGTAGGTGCCTTAAGAACGACCCAATCATGGGTAGAGAGATCCCAAAAGGAACACAAAATTTGGCTTAAAAACCACAAAGAAAAAATCAAAAATAGGAACTGGAAAAATAAACCCCAAAGAGACTAGAGATCTCAAATCAAGAAGTCTTGCCAAAGAAGTAAGCCCGGAAAATCAATCCCAACAAAGCCCTTGTGGCTAGAAGGACCATGTCAGAGAGGTATGAAAACCATCACTATGACAGAACCAGAAAGCAATAACATCGAAGTAGACCACACCCAATAGAGAAGTTCAGAAATTGCACGTCCTCTACAAAGACCTCAAAGTGCCACGCACAAAACACCACACGCCCAAGGATAGGACCTCAAAGCTCTGGCACAACCCTCGCCAGATAGGAGGAAAACCATTGACATCCACCAAAAGGATCCAAGAATGAGCATAAATCAAACCCTGAACTACCAACGAAACTAGAGAGAGGAACCACAACACCAGGAGCAGAACAAAGTGGGATATCCACACACCAAGACCCAAACCCAGATCCACGCACCCACGAGGAATGATTTGTAACATGAAGGTAAAACTATATAAGGAAACCCCAAGAGACCCAAGCCGAGAGCAGGCACACAAGTTATCCTCCAAAGAGAACCCAGAAGCAGGTCGGACATGGTTTGAGAGGCATTCAATCCTCTCAAGAATAATAAAGGGCCCAAAAACTGAAAACCCTAGCCGAAAAAATCTAAAACTCGGCATTCTAACTTTGAAACCAGGAACAAGAATCTCATGGTATGCATCAAACCTTGACAATGACCCCAAAACTAGAGAGGGAGGTCGGATGGAGGCACCTCAAATGCCTGCAGGAAAAAGGAGGAAGCCTCACAGAGACAAAAAAGCACCTCCTTTCAGCAGAATACCCGGTTTGTGTAACAGAAGATCGATCTGAGTAAAAAAGAGCCGAGGAAAAATCCCAGCATCCCTGGGAGAAACTCACCAGCAATAGAAAATACCCGGCCACCATGAGAAAACCGCCTCATCCAAAACGGAGGTCCCGATCTGCAGCAGCCAAAGAGAGAAACTCCTCACAGCATAAGATTCGGAAGAAAGGCACTGCAGCAATGAAGGAAATCGGGGTGAAGAGTATTCAATGGAGAAGGTTGGCAATTAGTAGTCTGAGAACCTACCCTGCGCACACACCAGGAGAAAAAAGCAAAGAAACATGGGGTCTGCGGTCAGGAAAACCCTAGTCACCTACCTCGTCTCAATGCTCGCTCGTTAACTCTTAAGTTTCGATATGATAACTATCAGAATCATGTCTTCGTATTGGTAATCTACTACATTTGTCATTTACTATTTTCATGTGTTGACTATCTACACATGGAGACCCGGTATGTGGGATGTTCATGAATTTTTTTTGGCTTGAATGTCAATTTGTTTCCCTAGTGAATTACATAACTCCTATGAAAATCTTGGTTTCTCACCCTGAACAAACAAATTGGAATTGGTGGCTTTGTTTCATTGCAATTCTTCTCTTCCTCTATAAGAGTGCATTGGGATTTTCTTTGGACACATTGATTTTCCAAGTTCTCTGTAGGAAACATAGTTTTCTTTTCAAATTCTACAACAACATGGATTCACAAGACCTCGAAGGTATCCATAGGGAGTTGGAGAGACATGAAGATATTTTACAAAGTAATGGCTCCTCGCTTAGAACTTTCTCATAAATTCTTCACAATTTGGAAATGTAATAGTAAGAACAATACAATAAGATAATGAGCATTCTTGAAGCACGTGGGGAAAAGTTCTCAGAAATTGGAATAGATTGTTACAAGATAAAGCGATATGTTCAGTATACAAGAGAAGATTACACCTCAGACTCCATGACTTGGTAGACTTCATGACATATAGAAGAGAAAGCTAATGAAGGAGGTCTTGGACAATAGCTCGAGGAACCAAAAGAAAAGGACTGGTCACTATCTATCTAGAGGCAAATATCTAGTAACAAATCTCTCAAATGTTTTATAAACCCATATGTATTTTGAATGTCTTTTATATGCTTTAAACAAGTCATGTTAGTATTTTTGTAGTTACAACGGATATGGGAATGAAAGGGTCAGATGGTGATGGTGGAATCCAATGATGTTGTTGAAAAAAAAATTAAAGCAACAAGCCTTTATTCTTCGTAATATCTTGTCATTTTTTTCCACATTTTAATACAAATATTCCCCACTCCCAGTTTAAAAAATCATGCATATTAAATCATTAAAACATTTCTAAATCGTATTTGATTAATTATTTACATCAATTTGTTTGATTAAATATTCTACTAAATCATGAAAATAATTAGATATGCAATGAGATTAAAAAAACAAAAATACCTTCAATGTACTAAACTAACCTCAATGGTAATGGTGGTTAGTATTAATCTTTGAAATAGTGATAATATCATGCATATATATTAAATCGCGAAAACAATTATAAATCACATTTAAATAATTCTAAAAATCAATTTGTTTGATGAAATCTTCTATTAAATTGCTCCTCCTAATTGGTTTAAACTTGTTTGTGTGTGTCACTTTTCTCCAACCTTTTATGAGTTAAATCATAATGTACTCACTTTCTCCTTTTAAAATCTCTTCAAGTACTTATTTTTTTTAAGTTCCTATATATTCTTCAAATTTAGTCACTCATAAATATAAATATTAAATTAAATTAATATTTGTAATAAGTAACAATGTTGTTTATACTATTGACAATATTATTTAAAAACCAAACACCTTTTTTTTCCAACGGGAAAATTTCTCCATTATATTAATATATAATGTGTTCTCAAAACAGATGATTACAATTGCAGCTGAAGAGGCTACTGATAAATGAAAAAATAACTTTCGCCTATAGTGGTCTCTTGACCAACGAGGATGGAAAGTTTATAAAAGAAGTAAAGACGAGAAGAACAAAGAAATTTGTTAGGGGGTTGTCTGGACTAGCAAAAAAAAAACAGTTTTCTTTTTAATAGAATAGTATTTTTGAGACCATAAGTAAAAATCCAATTTTCAGATCATAAAGACCATTGTGGTGAGAGATGAGGATCTTAGAAAAGAGGAGGCCCTCATGACCATCTATCCATTGATTATAAGTTATGATACCCGCTTTTTTCTGGAGAGCAGCCTTTGATAGATAGTCTGTTGATTTGTTATGTTCACGATAGATGTGTTTGTAGCTGAGTTTTTTGAAGGCGAGTTGAAGTAGTCTAATTCTGTCCTTCCAAGCAGAGAGGGAGATTGCTTGAAGTTCGCCCATGTTGTTCAACCACTTAATAATAGTCCTGGAGTCCCCGAGAATTTCAAGGATTTCAATATAAATTCAAGATGCCAAGTATAGTGTGGCCCAGGCACCCAATAATTATGCCCTGGTGTTGGTGCCCGGTCCATAGTTGAAGGTCCATTTATAGAAAGAGTTTTTTATGATTCTTATCAACCCTCCAATGCCACTATGTTCACCATTAGATTGCACTGCTCCATCGAACCAACCTGTTGGGATGTCCTCTACATCAGGAACCTGCTTGTTGTTCTGCGGTCTTGTCTTGTTAGAGTGAAGCTCATTCCAGGTTTTAAGAAATCCAAGTGTTTTGTAAACTGCAGTGCCAGTGGAAGGGATTCAATTTTCAAAAATTGTTTTATTCCTGACCAGCCAAATAGACCAACAGACCAGGGATGGAAGATGCATATGGTTGTGTTCTCTAAAAGACCAATAGTCAAAACAATCTGAGAGGTTTGGCCCATCCCAATTGGTTTTGATATTAAGTGCCAAAGTAAGTCTGTCCCAACTTTTCTAGCAAAAGAACATTTAATAAATAGATGATCTGCAGATTCAACATCAATGTGACACAAGTGGAAAAATTTTGGCCCAGTCCTGCCTTTTTTTTGGAGTGTGTCCCAAGTATTTAATTTATACGCAGTCAAATCCAGGTGAAGAATTTTATCTTGGGCGGAAGCTGCCAAGACCAAAGTTGTTTTCTCCAGTCGTTGATGTTTGTGTGCCAGAGTGCGTTGGTGATGTATGCATAGACATTCTGGACTATTATTTGTCTCGAATGGTTACCCCCCGACCACTGGAGCATATCATCTGAATCATTAAGGTGTATACCCAAGAGTGTAAGAGCCGAGCAAAGGGAATTCCAAATAGGAACAAGATTTGCATTGAGGCCAATCGTGTTGCTCATGATCCAACTGTTTGGAAGATGTGTCGGTCTAGAGCATACTCTAGCTTGGTAAAGAAACAAAATATTTTTTGTATGGAGATGGGTTACCAGCTGAGGTGGGAGAATGGAGACGTCGCCTAGACCAAGTACGCAGTCATGACCAAGCTCAATAGAATGCCCCAATCCTGGAATCCAGCAGAGCCAATGGGAGATCAAGTGTTTTGATTTAATTAAATTCCTCCAAATATAAGAAGTCACCCTCGTCGCCCTGGTGGTGATAGACTCAGATTGTAGCCAGTTGTTTACAGAGTGATGGCTGAAGTATTTTTCTGTAATGATAGAGTGCCATATGCCAAATGAAGTCAGGACGCGCCAGAGGGAGTTGGTCGCGAGTGCATGGTTGAAATGGTGTAAATTTTGAATCCCACAACCACCTTTGTGTTTTGGTTTAGCCAGAGATTGCCAATTGCAAATATGTTGTCGGGAGTGTTTAGAGCAGCCAAACTAGAGGAAATTATAAATCAGCTTGCGAATATTTGTAAGAACTATAGTAGGTATGGCTGCTAAATCCATCCAGTACACAGGCTGCCCTTCAAGCACCGCTTTAATGAGTGTCAAACGACCTCCAAGGGAGAGCCACCGCATGCACCAGTGGCCCGTATTTTTTTGAACTTTGGCAATAAGCCAGTTCAAGTTCGTCGGTTTGTAGGAATCTGATTTTAAAAAATAGCCCAGGTAATTAAGACCATAGGAAAGATGAATGAAAGAGTATGGAAAGATACCTTTAAGTTGATCCAATGATTGTTGTTGTAGGTTAGTGAACTGGAAAGTCAATTTGTCCCAATTGATCAACAAGCCCGTGGCACTGCAGAAGAGTTTTAAGATCTCATTAATCGCTTTCCATTCCCGAATGGAGTCATTTGTCATGATGAGGATATCATCGACGAAAACAAGGTGTAATATCTTGATAGTCCTGGACACCTTTATTCCAGTGATCTTGCCTTCTGCTTGGCCTGACTTGAGGAGCAGACTCAAGGCTTCCATAGCCAAAATGAAGAGCAATGGGGAGAGGGGACAACCCTGTCGCATTCCCCTGCTAATGAAAAATAAAGAGGAGGATTCACCATTAACCAAGATGGCCATATTTGCACTAACCACACAGCTCATGATCCACTTGATCATTGAGTCACTAAAGCCTATATGGATCAGGATCAATCTGAGGAAGTCCCAATCGATGCAATCAAAATCCTTCTTGAGGTCGAGTTTGAGGATAAGTTCCTTTGAATTTTTTATTTTGATACTATGTAAACACTCGTGGGAGATACCAATAGCGTCAAGAATCTGACGTCCTTTTAAAAACCCCGGCTGCTCTTGTGAAAGAAAATAAGAGAGGATGGGTTTGGTCCTTGTTGCAATAATTTTGTAGATGAGTTTATAGCAAAGGTTGTAGAGGGAAATGGGCCTATAATCACCAAAGGTAGTGGGGGAGGCAGATTTAGGGATAAGAGTAAGGAAGGTCGAGTTCAAATCTCCAACCACCTTCCCACTAAGTCTGGTATCCTCCACTAGCTCCAGAAAGTCTGGGCGAACCAAATCAAAAAAATGTAGATAAAATTCTATCGTCCAGTCATCTGGACCTAGAATTTTGTCCTTGGAGAAGGATTTGAGAGCGACCAGAATTTCCTGTAGTGTACAAGGGTTTTCTAGAAAATGCGAGTCTTCTATCGATACAACATGTGGAAAAAGTCTTGCCACAGTAACTGTAGTCTGAAGATTCTCAGGAGGTTTTACCTCAAAGAACGGTTTGAAATAATTAACAATAGCTAATTTTAAAGCATGTTGTCCTTCATGTAGAGTGTCAACTGTATCTGATATTTTCCAGATATATTTTTTACTCTTGCAAGAGCTGGCATAATGGTGAAATTACTTGGTGTTGGGATCATCGCACTTGAGCTAGGTTGTTCTGCAACGTTGTCTCTAGGTGGATTCGTCTTTGAGGAGAAGCAAGTTTCTTTCATATTCAAGGCCTTTTAAAATAAGGCTTTTATCTCCAATTACCCCCGCACTGGTTTCTGCTAGTAGATGAGACTGTATCTCATATTCGAGATCTAGCAGTCTTTGAGCATTGTGTTTCTTGTAAGTGGAAGCCCAATTTTTTATGCGAGATTTAAGGCTCCTGAGTTTCCAAATAAGTCGATGTTGTATGCAGGGATCAGAGAGGTAAAGAGGGTCCAGCTAAACTTCAAAAGCAATGGATTTGAAGTCGGATTCATGGAGCCAGTCCGAATTTAATTTAAAAGGATATGAAATCTTGTGTGAAGATGAGTCCAGATGTAAGATGATTGGAGCATGGTCTGACAAAAAAGGGAATTCCACCCAGGTGCGGATCCTAGCTTCGATGGTGATAATTTAATCATAGATGAGAAAGTGGTCGAGTCTCTCGGAGATATATTATGATCCCATCCTCCCGTTGCACTAAGTAGGGGCGAAGGTGTCTGGAGCATAATCCACCGGATTATGTGCTAAGAACAATGAAGTGAAAAAATCAGCCAGGGAATCCTGGGTAGCTGAGGCCCCCCAAATTTCCCCAACAAAGAGAATAAGATTTAAGTCGCCTGCTATAATCATATTGTCGAGATCAAGAAGTCCTCGAGCTTCAACCTTCTTCTAGAATGTTTGTCTATCAGAACAGAGGCCATATAAATTGAGTAGGTTGATCCTTTTGTTGTTTTTTAGGCAAGCACAAGAGAGAAAAATGCCTCCACAACAAAGAAAAGGGAGGAAGTCATATTTTGTAGGGTCCCAAGCCACTGCCAAACCCCCAGAGGTATTGAGAGAGTTGACTGAGTAGACGTGCCAGTTTGAGTGAAATTGTTTTAAAAATAAACGAGTCTTATTGGTGTCGACCAGAGCTTCCTGTAGGAGGAGTATGTCTGGAGATGTATCTGTAAGAAGTCTTCTGAAGGAGGCATATTTGAGGGGGGTGGGGCACCCCTCTGATGTTGAGGGAGAGTAAGATCATGGATTTTCTCTTGCTAGGGATTTCATGCCTCTAAGCGCCCCAATATCAGAATGTGAGTGTAATGAAACCATTGAATGTGAAGAACAGTTTCCCTCCTTGCGACGAGCACTATGGGTTTTGATCGAAGAATGTTCAAAACCATGCCATATTGACCAAGTGTATTCTTTTTCTAGCTTAGTTGTCGAGTTCTCGGTTGATTCCAAATCAGTATCAGAAGCTAGTGGATTGAAAAGAGTAGAACCTAGATATGTAGGAAAGGGTGTAGGAGATAAGACTTCTTTGTAAGAAGGTAATAAAGAATCCATGATAACTCCAAGTGTATTGTCACCAGGCTCTGATTCACTTAGACCCGACAGGTGATGAAAATCCTCTTGTTCGAAAGGTCGGTTACCAGAGCTTTCAAGTGCCAAGGATAGGGAAGTAATGTGTGGTGTAAAAGTGTGTGCCTGAACCACCGGAGGAAAAACAGTGGGTGAGATTAATGCAGGGGCGGTCGGGATAATGGTATGTGCTTCAAATGGCTTATGGGAGGAGTATGAAAAGCTATGAGTGCAAGGAAATCCTAAGGAAGGTAAGGGACAAGTCATTGGAACACCAGACACAACGTCATAATCTGAAGCAGGGGTAGTCAAGATAAATGTATGTGCATCAACTGGCTTATGGAAGGAGTGAGAAATGTTGTAAGTGTAACAAAAGTCTAGGGAAAGTGATGGATTGGTTGTAGGAACACCAGCGATGTTAGAAGAGGTAGGGATGGAGTGTGTAACAGGTTGTGCAGGTGGAAAACATAAGACAGAAGCAAGAGGGATGTTTAACTGGTTGGGGGTAAGATGAGAGGAAAGGGATTCTGAGGGTTTTCTAGGGGAGTCTCCCCGAGAGAGAGAATTTGAAACTGAGTTTAGGAGAGGTGAGGAGTCTAAGAGGTCCTTTTCCAAGGATGTGAGCGAGAAAAAGAGAGTTGGGCAGATAGATTTAAGCTTACCAGAGATGAAGTCCAATCCAGATGTAACACCATCATCAGGGTAATCTGGGATGCGAATCTGTGTGTGCTCAACCGGTGAGTCCAAGTTGGAGGCGAGCTCAAACATGGTTTCCTTTGACAGTTCATCTTCAAGAGAACCAGTGCATGTCTTTCTCAAGTGACCCGTTTGTCTACAGAGAGAACATCTGAAGGGGATGTCGAGGTAGTAAATATTTTGTCGAGTGAGATGTCCTCTCCAGTCTATATCCAGTGTTGCAAGTAGACCCTCATGTAGATCTATCTCAACTAGTATCCTCAACAATTTTTTGTCTGGGTCTGCAAGTGTCTTAGAGTTAGTACTGATGAAACGAACCAAGGAGTTACCAATCGCCTTAAGGGATTTTTCATTCCAAATATAGAGGGGAAGTCCAGGAAGGAGGATCCACAAATGTCAGAGGTGGAAATAGTCTTGAGATGGGTCAAAACTCACTCTCCAGCGCTTCAGCATAAGACTATTGTCATCTAAAGTTCAGAGGCGCTCCAGAATGGATGTGGAATCCTCATGAGTTTTAAAATGGAAGTAGATCCAGCCACATCCAAGGTGTGTGAGAGAGGGGATATAGCCCAGTAATGGCCTCCAAGTTTTAGCCATCCAAACATCCAAGTCTATGGTGCAGAGATGTCTACAGGAGAGTCTACCTATGAAGCTGTACAATGCCATGGAGACAGAATCCTCCATGCCGATGTTTGCACCAAGAGCTAGCTTATTTTTAGTTTTTTTCGGAGCCCACGGTCTTTGAGAAGGTTTCTTGCCCCCAAGAGAATGGACACAATGCTTTCGATCAGATCCAGAAGAAATAGAAGAATCAAAAGTGGCCTGGAGAACGTTTTCACTTCGTAATCCATGTGGTAGTCCACTGCGAGGAGTTGGGAGAGAGGAACATGTTGAAGTGGTCAAGACGAAGTGAGGTGGAGTTGAAAGGTTAATAGAAACCAGTTGAAGGTGGGGTTTACTAACCGCAAAGGGAAAAGTGTCTAGAGATGTAGAAAGGGAGGTTGAAAGGTAAGCTGGAGTGTAGGTGACAGAGGAAGTGGAAGACAGTAAGTGGTGGGAGGTAAGTGATGGGAAGGAAGTAGTGGTCAAAGAAGGAAGATGAGTATCTTCAAAAGATTAGAGTGCTTGGAAAGCACGTCCGTCGAGGTGAAGAGGCCCGCACTGTTCCATAGGGCCTTGTCAGCATCACTCATGAGTGCACTGACTTCAGCCTCCATTAGTGCATGTTTCTTGGTAAGGGAAGAGTTTAAATGGAAATAAAAAAAACCGAACTGAAAAGGTGCTGGAGCAAGAAGACAAAAGTTGTCTCTGTTGTTCTGAAGGTCATAAGGGAAGAAATCAAAGGTATAAAGGGTGGCAGACTGTTGTAGAACGTGCTCTGAAGGGTAGATAACATATTGTAGAGGGCTAAGC
Organism: Picea engelmannii; assembly: GCA_009831015.1. Classification (NCBI taxonomy): domain Eukaryota; kingdom Viridiplantae; phylum Streptophyta; class Pinopsida; order Pinales; family Pinaceae; genus Picea; species Picea engelmannii. The sequence continues at coordinate 313,384 of ML785957.1, forward strand.
TCAAAGAGAAGGTGAAGGACGGATATAAAGTAATCCTCACAAGGAAGGTAGAGAGGACAGTTTACGACATGAGCATTGTGTAAAGGATACTAATGTAGTCTGATAGAACCAGGTCCATCTCATCTCAAGTACCGGGTCCACCATTGTTCTCCCATTACCAAGTCCATCAAAAGAAAAAAGAAAAAAAGGGCATGGCACTATGAATTATAAAAATTCTCAAATCTTGAAATGTGATATTACATCATAAAATGAATAAAAAAACATAATTGGTCAATTATAGATAACCATAATAAAAGGACACATCCACACTATAAATGTTGAAATAAAACATGTACATATCACTCTTCACTATCATCACCCCGATTTTCTTCCTTGTTTGGCATTATAACAATCCTTATCCAACACATCCTTGGTTGTAGTGTTTTTGGAAAACATAAGAGTCCTTACTTGCATCCCACGTGCTTCTAAAGTTGATACATATTATCCCACTATCATGGTCTTCCTTTACATTACTTTGATCAAAGGTATTCCACCACTTGCACCTAAGAATAACACATTTGAGAGAGTCAGAGTAATTAAGCTCAGGAGGGATAGTTCCTTCGTGGATACTGTAGGAATAGACCCAGGAGGAGGTTTGAACCGTGGAGACGCTTGCAGCGGGAGGATCACCCAGGGAGGAGGAATCGACAGTCGGTCTTGCAGGGGAAAATCTGCGAAGACCCGACGATCGTCAGATCTTGGAGAAGTTGCGCGAGGTTTAGTCCTTTGGCGCAGGAAAGAGAACCAAAGGCCAGCGGGATTCGGTCTTCGGCGTTTGTGGAGGTAAGAGTTTTGCATTCGTTGAAATCGCGATCGGTGATTTCCCGATCTAATAGAAACCGTTGATTTGGTGGGACACGCGTCGAAGGATCCCTAGGAATCGGGGTTCGGGGATTCAGGGTTCTCGACGTCGAGGAACTCTGGCATCGTGGATTCGCGATCCGCGAAATCCCGAAGTGACATGGCAATGTGGGACCACGTGTGTTTGTGGAATACAGGTGGCGTGAGATCCCGAGAGATCGGGATTCGGCATTCGGGACTTTCCATTGCAAAGGAATTGTCAATGGCAAAATCGCGATCACTTGATCCCCGATATACGGAGGGAGAGGTGACGTGACAGGAGGATAGCACACGTGCATCGGAGCTCAGAGTTCGGGGTTTTGTGGGGCGAGTGAATCGCAACATCAAAGGTGTTGATTTCCCGATAGGGAAAACCCTGATATACGAAGGCGTTGACCCTTTGACCATCGGGTTTCGGGGAATTGAAAGACCTGATCCCGTGAGTACTGAACTCGCGATCTTGCGAGTTTCGATTTCTCGACAAGCAAAGGGGGAGGTCACGAGAGAAGATACCTGTGGGTATTGAGAACTCCTGAGAGGGGTTGGAAGAGATCTTTGACTCTTCGGGCCTATGTGAAAGAAGGTCATGGTGGAAGCGGTCGAACCGTGAGGGTCACGGCTCGCGTCAGAGTGGTATCAGAGCTGGAGAAGAGCTCTCTTTGTTTTCAGTAGCAGAGAGAAGAAATTTTCACCATGCCTCCGAGAAGAGGTAGACAATCACCCAATCCAGAGGGGGAAAGGGAATTGTCCAGAGGAAGAGAAATGTCCAGGGAAGGAAGTAACCATGGACAAAACGTAGAAATGGAGAGGGAATTATGAAATCTTCGTGCCAGAATGGAAGAGATGGAAGCGGCACATAGATGCGCAGCGCATACTGGAGATTTAAGTGACTCCGAAGTGGAGGAAGAAGCTAGACGTGAAGAAGAGGTTGCAGCAGGAGATGCATCAACCGAACGGCTGATTAAAGCCATTTCCAGGATGAGTTCCAAGACCAAGATGGACATTCCAGCTTACGAAGGAAGCCTAGATGCAGAAGAGTTGATGGATTGGATCCGAGCTCTTGACACCTACTTCGATTATGAGGATATCGAAGAGGACAAAAAGGTAAGGCATGTTGTTACCAAGTTGAAGGGACATGCAGCCTTATGGTGGGACGAGCTAGAGGCGGATAGACGTTCCAAAGGAAAACAGAATATTAAAAGTTGGGATAGGATGATCGCGAAAATGAAAGCGAAATTCATCCCAAGGGATTACCAGATCACACTGTTCAGGCGAATGCAGAACCTGAGACAGAAGCTGATGACAGTCAAGGAATACACTGAGGAGTTCTACCGACTGAACATCAGAGCAAGTCATCGGGAGAGCGATGATGAGAAGGTGGCGAGATACCTAAATGGTTTAAGGTATGACATTCAGGATGAGTTAAGCATGCTAACCATCAGGACGGTGGAAGATGCTTACCAATTGGCTCTGAAAGTCGAGGAGAAGCTGAGCCGTAAGCAAGGACAGCGAGGGCGAGGCAGGAGTCAACCCAGAGGCAAGGCAGTTGCCCAAGATAAATATCAGAAGCCCAAGGAGGAATGGAAGAAAACTCAGGGTAGAATTGAGAGAAGTGGAACCTCACAGAGGCAGCAATATGCTGAGCCGAGGAGACAGCATACAGAGAAGGGTGGCGGTTATGCTGATGCAAACACTTTTCCTCGTACCAGAAGTAGGGGAAGAGGCAGAGGAGGAATTATCACATGTTTTACATGTGGGAAAGATGGACACAAAGCTGTTGATTGTCTAGACAGGAAAATGGACAGAGGTGAAGCTCGCATCATTGAAGCGCAGAAGCGTGATGCTGAGAACAAAGATGCAGACAGCGGAAGATCGCTAGGAATGCATAAAATCCTTTTGACACCTGATAAAGAGGTGGAAAGCTCAGTGCAGAGGAGCAGACTATTCAGGACATCTTGCACAGCCAAGGGCTAGAAATGCAAAGTCATTGTGGACAGCAGGAGCACCGACAATCTCGTTTCGACCGAGATGGTGGAAAAGCTAGAGTTGGAAACAACTAAGCACCCGAGTCCATATAAAGTCTCGTGGCTACAAAAAGGACACCGGGTAAGTGTTACAAAAAAATGCTTAGTTAAATTCAAGATAGGGAATTACAATGATGAGATTCTGTGTGATGTCATTCCCATGGATGTATGTCATATATTGTTG
>ML785957.1:325413-339835 GCA_009831015.1 Picea engelmannii
ACTCGGTGCGATGTGCACTTCAAGGTAATCTTCGTGCACTCACTCAAGTGCGTGCAACACTATAAAATGTTTGCACCCTTCCTTTGATGTGCAACCACGTGCACTTACCCAGGTGTGCACAACACTATGAAATGTGAGCACCCTTTCTTTGATAACAATCCTCGCACACTACTCATGTGCATGCGAAACCAAAACTTGGTGCAAATGGCTCACTAGCCTATATGTATATTTACATTTGCAATTGGTACCAACGGCTCACCAGCCTATATGTACAATTATAAATGAGGTTCGGATTAGGAACATTGCACTTATCCATACGAATAATACTTTTTTTATCACGACTCCACTTATCCATCTGAATAACACTTTTTTTTATCACGAATCCATCTTTAAAAATAGTCCATTTATAATGTATAGCTAATGCAAGTACCATCGTGATTGTGTCCAACTTTATCATTGGAGCAAAGGTTTTTGTATAAACAATTCCTTCCTTTTGTGCATAACCTTTCGCAACTAAATGAGCTTTATGCTTATTGTACCATCTAATTTATACTTAGTTTTATATACCAATTTAGTACTAATCACATCTTTTTCCTTTGGGTAAACTAACCAAGTTCCATGTATCATTTCTTACCAAGGCACTAAATCATGCTTCCCTAACTTCATTCCTTTTTGACGCTTCTACATAGCTATGTGGTTAATCCATCTTCATTTTTTATTTTTTTTAACTAAAACGGTTATGTATTTTATTAAATGGGAATTCCAGCTGGCCGAAGCCTTACAACCTTCGCAGAGCCATCTACAATCTTTTACACGCTGATGTCCCTTTCAAGGAATACAAATTATTATTGGGTCTCCATCATTTATGCTTAGTTATCCTTGGGCCAAGAGGCAGCCTTTATTGGCTAAAGTATCTGCTTCTTTGTTTGAGTGCCTGAGTATGTGATAGCAGTTGAAGGAGGTGAAGTCCTGGAGAATGTGTCTTAATCTTTGCAGGTTCTTGTTTAGGCCAGCGTCATTGAACTGTCCTCTCGAGTGTATCATTTTGATCAAGATTTCGGAATCTCCAAACGCTTGTAGGTTCCGATGGCCTCTTTCCTTGGCTATCTAACAGACTTTTATCAAACTCAAGATTTCTGCTTGGTTGTTGGTTCGCTGTCCGAGCCCCCAACGGAAGGTTTCTAGTATTTTCCCTTCGCTGGAGTAAATGATTCCTCCAGCTCCCGCTATCCCAGGATTTCCCTTGGAGGCGTCGTCAAAGAAAGCTGTAGTTATTCCTTGCTTCTGCCACCAACTCTGGAAAGTGACATGATTGTCTCTTAGCCTCCATTTTGTTTTGGAATGGGGTTTTTCAATGCTTTGGGTCCGAAGAGTGAGCACAGAGTTTCCGAGCCAATTCTTTTCTTCCTGCTGTAGCGAGATGTCAGTTTTGTGGTTTTGAGAACTCGAGGTTTCTAGGAGAAGACCTTTTGCTTTCGTAGCTACCATGTTGGGGGTCCATGCTGTATTGTTGAATATTTTCTCATATCTTGCAAGCCACAGCTTCCAACACACATACTTGGGGATGGAGATCTAGACTCTGGCCCATAGCGTTTTCATTGAGAGCGAGGGATAACGATCCTTCCAGGTTGTGAAAAGATCTATAACTGAGATGTTGGAGGGGGCAGCGACCTTGAGGCCATGGAGGGTGAGGAGCCAGACTTTGTTTGCAAATTGATAGTCTACAAACAAATGGTCAGATGTTTCCATGGCTTCTTTGCATAGAGCACATCTGTGAGGGCCTGGAATGTTTCTTTTCATTAAGTTTTCGTCAGTCAGAATATTTTTGTGCATTAGAGTTTAGAAGAAGAAATTTACCTTGGGAATTGCCATAGAGTCCCATACCTCCATCCATATTCTTGCTGGAGGTGGTCTATCTTGTTGGCGTTGAAGCATAGCATAGCCTTTGGTTGTAGAGTAACTCCATGTGGATCCCCAGCCCCAGTTATATTTTTCAGTCTTGTGCACAGGTGCTGCCTCTCAGAGCTCTACTTTGAGATTTTCTAGTTGTTGGAGGAGGCGATTTGGGACATTGCCGAAATGCCATTCTGACCAGGAGTCGTCCTCATTCCATTTTGAGATGTCACCGATGCTCTGTTTTCCTCTGTGGACAAGAAAATCGCGAATTTCATTCAGGCTGGCGTTTGAGGCAAGAGGCGGCCTCCCCATTATCCGATCTGTCCAGAGGTTAGTTCATTTTCCATTTCCAGGAACGAGGTACAGATCTTGGGTGGAGACTCGCGTCCCTTTGAGGCACAATTGCCATAGCAGTGTGCTTTTCCTGTTGGTGACGATTTGTAAATTTTGAATTTTGGCATTTGGAATGTATTTATGCATTAACGTTTTGCTGACAGGATGAGAAGGCTCACTGTGCATCTTCCACAGGATTTTTCATCCAAGTGCTATGTTGACAAGAGCTGGATCTCGAATTTGGAGCCTGCCTTCTCTCAGAGGCCGCTTTACTGTTTCCCATCTGACTAAACGGAACTTGCGTTGATTCCCTTTACCACCGTGCCACAGGAAATCTCTCAGCAACTTGTTGATTTGCCCAGAGATCGATTTGGGTGCCAGGAGATAGGCTGCTTGATAGATCGACAGTGAGGAGAGAATTGACTTTATCAGGGTTAATTTACCTCCATGTGTGAGCCAATGTCCTCCCCATGCATCAATTTTTCCTTTAATTTTTGTTAAAACTCCTTCCCACAGATTTACTTTATTTATGCCCAATGATAATGGTAGCCCAAGGTACTATATCTTTTCCCAATTTGCATACCCTTTGAACCCCAGGGTGCGAGAAATCCTTTGAGTTTCATGTTCTGTTGCATTCCAACTGTAGACAACACTTTTCCTTTCACTTATCAAGGCTCCTGAGACTTTGCAGTAATCTTGAAGTATGCCCTTGAATGCAGAGGCTACTCTGTTTGAGGCTCCTCCTAGCATAAGAGAGTCATCCGCGAACAGAGCATGATTAATAGGCTTAAGGTCCTTCATAATTCTCAAGACTGGGGCAGCTCCTATTAACCTTTCCTGCTCCAGCTTCCTGCTAAGTGAATCCGCCATTAAAATGTACAAAAAAGGAGAGAGAGGGCAGCCTTGCCTCAACCCCCTCGAAGATTTAAAGAACTTCGTTGGCCTCCTGTTTACCAAAGGTGCTATCCATGGGCTGTGGGTACAGGCTTGTATCAGATTTACAAACTCTTGCTCAAATTCGAATGAGAGCAGCACTTGATATAGGAAGGGCAGCTTTACTCTGTCGAAAGCATTGGCCATGTCTAACTTGATCAACATACCTTTCTCTTTTCTGAGTTTGCTGGAATGCATAGCTTCCTGAACTAGGATTACATTGTCCAGGATGTGTCTCCCTTTGACGAATCCTCCCTGCGATTCTGAGATGAGCTTGCCCAGCAGTGGCTTTATTCTGTTTGCAAGGAGTTTTGCAATTATCTTGTAAGAGGCGTTACAAAGGGAGATTGGCATGAATCTATCAAAGGAGGCGGGGTTTGTTTCTTTCGGGATTAAAGCAAGGAAAGTTGAGTTGGTGCCGCCTCCCAATTTTGCTTTCTGTAGGAATCCTTTTATCATTCTAATGAGATCAGATTTGATTATATTCCAACATATCCTGTAAAAATGAATGGTGAACCCGTCTGGCCCTGGAGCCTTGTCAGGGGCCATGGACCAGATGATTTTGTTGATTTCTTCTTCGTTGGTTGGGCTCAATAGTGTTGTGTTGTCTTCTTTTGTGACCAGAGCCGGGATGTTCTCGAGGAATTCCTTATTGCCTTCTTCGTTGTCATCCTTCTCTTTGTTGTAAAGATGGTGGAAATGTGAGACATCAACAGCCTTTATTTGATCTATTCCTTTGCAAATCTTCCCATCATTGGTTGTGATCTCAGAGATGTGGTTCCTGGAGAGTTGGGCTTTGAATTGACGGTGGAAGTAAGTTGTATTTCTGTCTCCATATTCCAACCATAAGCTACGGGATTTTAGTCTCCAGTATTCTTCTTCGTTTCTGAAGGAGTGGTAAGTTTTACTTTGGATTGCTTGCTCCTTTTCCAGATCTGTATTGGCAATATATTTTGTTTCCAATTCATTCTGCAGCTTTCCCAACTGCTGCACTAGCTCCTTTCTTTGGGTATTGGGGTTTCTTATCGGGCGTTTGCTCCATTCCTTGAGGGTTGTTTTTGTTATTTTTAATTTTTGTTCCCAAACAAAGTGGGGAGACCCAGTAACTGTAGTGGACCATGCCAGTCGGACTATCTCAACGAAGCCACTCTTTTCTTTCCACAAAGGGTTGAATCTGAACTCGATTGGGCCTAAATTTTCTTCTTCCTCTAACGAAAGGAGGATGTGTTTGTGGTCTGAGGTAAGCTTGGGGAGGATGGTTGTGGAGATTAGCTTCCTTTCCAACAGCAAGGTGCTTTGAATCAAAAACCTGTCCAATCTGGCAGAAATGTGTTCCTCCCCTGTCCTATTATTGGTCCAGGTGTAGAGCCCTTTGCATGGTTTAAAATCCATTAGATCCCACTGTTGTATCATGTCTTCTACTACATGAATTAGTTGATCCTTGCTGGTCCTTCCTCCCCTCTTTTCTTTTCCATTCATTACTAGGTTGAGGTCTCCAGCAATGATTATGTTGTTTGGGGAAATTAGTTCTAGATACTCATATAAAGTTTTACAACAGTCTTTCTTTTCGGAATGCAAAGTTGGTACATAAAGATTGAATAATCCAATGGTTAACTTACTTGATGTGTGCTTCAGTTCTGTGAAGCTCCAATGCTGAGTGTTGTAGGAGTTGACGAGGCTGAACTGTTCTTCCTTCCACAATGTTGCTATTCCTCCGGAGGAGCCCCTTGCACTGATTGCTTTCCCTTTATTCTTCTGCCATTTGTTTTTACTAATCTCTAGAAGGGCTTCCCCTTCGATTTTTGTCTCTTGGAGCATGAGAATGTCTGTTGGTTCCACTTTCATCAGATCCTTAACCACTTCAATTGTTGTCGAGTTCCCCAGACCTCTACAGTTCCAAGAGACGATTTTCATTACTTACTATTGGGAGTGGATGGGCCTCCTCCTTTTAGAGACCTTATTCTTGTGTTTCCGCCAATTGACATTTCTATGGTGGGTTGGCTTCCTTGGGTCTTTTGTCTTTCTGCCTCTTCCTCCCTTGCTTCTTTACGAGACTTCCTTCCTGCTCTTTTGGCTGGCCTTTCTAAGATCTCGTCCTCAGAGGAGCTTGATGGTTCTAACACTTTCTTTCTGGTTATGTCTGTATATGAGGGAGAGGGGACTGCATCCAGGGTTCCTGTCATTTTCCCTTGTTCCCACGTATCTTTCCTTTTGGGGGGGGATTTTGGATGCTCCCTGTTATCCATGATTATTTCTGGATCTTTTGTTTCCTTATTGAGCTTTTCTGTCTGAGGAACTGATTGCGGCGTGGGATTGGAGTTCCCGTTGAGTTGCGCTTGCTCCAATTGCCCGAGATTGCCACTCTTCATTGTTCCTTTGCTTCTAGACCTTGATGTCCCTGTTTTCTGGACTGTGATCCACTGATTTGTTTTCATGTTCTCACTTTCATCTGCATTCTTTTTTTTGCAGTGCCTTGCGAAGTGGCCGTATCCGTGGCAGTGCCGACATTTGAATGGTAACTGCTCATAATCTAGCTCCTGGATATGCGTCCAATCTGCCGCATTTAGTTTGATTGCCTCTGGTAATCCCACTTTCAGATCGACCTCCACACAGATCCGGGCACATGAGTACTGATCTTTCCTTGGTGCTTGATCGATATACCTTCCGAGCTTATTGCCGATTGCATGCAATGATTTTTTATTCCAGCAGTGTAAAGGGAGATGGGGTAGGCGAACCCACACTAGAACGGCGGATGGCACATCCTGGGCTAGATCGAAATCCGGGGTCCATTTGTTCAGGTATAGCCCCTGAGGCCCCATGAAATATGGGTCGTTTCTGAAGATGAGGCTTTTATCTTCAGGGTTTTCAAAGATGAAAATGAAGTAGACTTTCCCTACAAAATGACTCTTTATACCTTCTGAGATGAGCGGGCTCCAGTTCCTCTGCACCCAGGCTTCGACGGATTTGGGAGAGGGCCAAAGCCCGGTAAATTTCCCGATGAGGCCTATGTCTGCTAGATTGACTGTCGACCTACAAGTTTCTTCTAATGGCAGTTCTACACTTGGGATGCAATCCAGTTTCTTGACAAATTTATGTTGAGCTGCTGACGGTGGTCTCTTGGAAGCCTCGGCAACGAGCTTCCTGAATGCATTGATCTCTGGAAAAGGGGGAGAGGTGGGGACGGCTCCCCCACCAGCGTCCATGGCTAGGGGGGCCCTGCTCGCTGCTCGTTGTGTTGTGCTCCTCGCTTAGGTCGCGCTCCTCACACCCTCACGCTCCTCATGCTCGTCATTTTGTACATATTTTCCTAGATGCATGGTTAATCCATCTTCATTACTCATGTCATAAGAGCAACATTCACAATGCAACTTTGTGATCTAGTAACTCTTTTCTCAAAGTTTATATCCAACATATTACTTTATGAATGACCTATGACTAACCACTTAAGCTTATTCTTGACTTCATCCACCTTAGCTAACTTAAAAATAGATCCATCGCTAATTACCACTTTATCCTTGCTTAATTTAATATGAACATGTTCTAGTTGATAAATTTCGAGAACTTCATCAAACACAACATCTCTGCTTATTATAATCTGCTTCTCTTGGGTATCAAATAACCCGTAACTTCTTGTTTAAGTGATATAACCAATGAAAAAACACTTAATGTTTTTGTCATCTAATTTCTTCTTCTTTTCTTTAGGGACGTGTGCATACACAATGCATCAAAATATTCTCATGTGTGCAACACTAGGTTTGTACCCTAACAATGTTTCCTTTGGAGTCAAATTCAAAACTGCTCTTGTAGGACACCTATTTAAAGTGTAGACTATTGTATGAATTGCTTTAGCCCAAAATTCATTCCTAAGTTTCTTTGTTTTCAACATACTTTGATCCATCTCAACAATGGTCCTATTCTTCCTTTCTGTAACACCATTTTGTCAAGGAGTATATGACTTTGTAAAGTCTCACCCTATACCGTTTTTCTTGCAAAAGTTCATAAATTCATTGGATTTATATTCTCCCCCGTTATTTGATCTTAGGATGAGAATCTTTGAGCGACTATATGTTTTTCAACCATCTATGATCCTAAAACTATTTATCAATCCTAGAATGCCATGCTCTTGGTGCATGTTTGAGACCATATAAGGCATTCTTCAGCTTGTAAACACAATCTTCTTTACCTATAATTTCAAATCCTTCAGGTTCTTATGCATAAATTTCTTGATCCACATAACCACTCAAGAAATCTGATTTAACATCCATCTGAAAAATAGTCCACTTATAGTGCATAGTTAATGCAAGTATCGTTGTGATGATGTCCAAGTTTACCATTGGAGAAAATGTTTTTGTATAATCAATTCCTTCCTTTTGTGCATAACCTTTTGCAACTAAATGAGCTTTATGCTTATCAATTGTACCATCTTATTTATGCTTAGTTTTTTTATACTAATTTAGTACTAATCGCATCTTTTCTTTTGGGTAAATTGACCCAGTCCCACATATCATTTCTTACCAAGGCATTAAATTAAGATTCCATAGCTTCATTCCATTCATTCCTTTTTTACGCTTCTACATAACTACGTGGTTCATCCATCTTCATTACTCATGTCGTAAGAGAAAAAAATCACAAGGCAACTATGCGATCTAGTAACTATTTTCTCAAAGTTTATATCTAACATATTAGTTTTCGAATGACCTCTCACGAGCCACTTAGGATTTTTCTTGACTTCATCTACCTTAAATGAATTAGAATTAGATTCGTCATTGATTAGCACTTTATCCTTGCTTAATTTAATAGGAACATGTTCTGGTTGATAAATTTCGTGCTCATCAAACACATCTATGTTTATTATAATCTGCTTCTCTTGGGTATCAAATACCTGTAACTTCTTGTTTATGTCCTATACTCAATGAAAATACACTTAATGATTTTTTCAACTAAATTCTTCCTCTTTTCTTTAGGTACACGTGCATATGCAATGCATCCAAATATTCTCATGTGTGCAACAATAGGTTTGTACCATGACCATGCTTCTTCTAGAGTCAAATACAAAACTACTCTTGTAGTACACTTATTTAAAGTGTAGACTATGTAAGTTTTAAACCTGTGAAGTAAATAAATCCATATAGATTCTTAAGAAAAACAGAAATTAATCAATGGCTCATACACATAGTACACATAGATTTATACCGGAAACCCTTAACCGAGAGAAAACCTTTCAACGCTTCATTGTATTAATTTCACCATTCACCATACAATATATATGCAATGTTTTTAGTTATTTTGTAGATACCAAAACCCTAATCCCTTAATCCAGGATTAATTTAGAAAACCACTAAAATCAGACGCAGTTGTCGAATATGACGCGCCCACACACACACATGCAAAGAATATAACAATACCCAACATTCTCCCACTTGTTGTTTTCTTTGCATCCATGGGTCCACGGGATTATATAGTCAACAATCCAGGGCAACAATGCCCATTGTTACTCTACACCAGGAGAACTTTTTTGTGCTCATAGACTTTGTCAATGAATCTGGAACATTCTTCAAAGTGTCAACCTTTTCCAGTAACACCTTCTTTTCTTCAACCATGTCTCTTAAAAAGTGATACTGAACATCAATATGCTTTGTCTTCGAATGATAAGTTGGGTTCTTTTCCGGGAAGATTGCACTCTGACTGTCACAATCTAATCTTACTGCTTGTTGTACCAACCCAATACCTGAACACAATCACTGTAACCATACTGCTTCCTTGCTTGCATGAGTGGTTGCCATGTATTCAACTTATGTAGTCGAGAGTGCCACTACATCCTGTCTTTTGCTCATCCAACTGATTGCTCCTTCAAATAGGTTAAACACATGCCCACTTGTAGATCTCCAGCCCAGTCTGCATCAACAAAGATATGTATGTCCACCACTCTGTCCAATCCGGGTCTTCCTTGGTAGCACAATCCATAACTGGTGGTGCCACAAAGATACATGAAGACCCTCTTTATTGTTGTCCAATGCTCCTTCCCTGGTTTTGACATATACCTTCTCAAAACTCCCATTGCATGTGCAATGTTCGGTCTAGTACAGACCATTGCATACATAAAACTACCAACTACACTGGCATACGGAACATGGGACATGTCCTCTTCTTCTTCATGTGTCTTGGAACACTTATCTACAGATAACTTTACACCTATAGGAATAGGAACCTTGATCGGTTTACTTCCGTGCATATTAAACCTCTGCAATATCGTCTCAACATATTTTCTCTAATTCAACCATAGTTTCATGTTTGCACGATCTCTTTTAATCTCCATTCCCATAATGAATTTAGAAGCACCGAGATCCTTCATGTCAAATTTGGAGGATAGATGTGATTTCACCTCCTTGATAGCATCCATGCTATTTCCTACCAGCAACATGTCATCAACATACAACACTACATAAATGAAGTGATTACCAACCTGCTTGGAATATACACAGTGATTAGCCCTGCTTCTCACAAATCCCAATCCAAGGATGTATGTGTCAAACTTTTGGTACCACATCCTAGGTGATTGCTTCAAACCATATAGTGACTTCTTTAACTTACAGACCAACTCTTTCTTTCCCTTCACTACAAATCCTTTTGGCCGATTCATGTAGATTTCTTCTTCCAGGTCCCCATGTAGGAATGTTGTCTTCACATACATCTGTTCCACTTCAAGATCAAAAGCAGCAGCAATAGATAAAAGAAATCTAATAGAAGTTAACTTAGCAACATGAGAAAAAATCTCACCAAAGTATATTCCCTCTACCTGGGAATAACCTTTTGCTACTAACCGAGCTTTGTATTTCTCCACTTTTCCTTCTGCATTAAACTTCTTCTTAAACAACAATTTGCTACCAACAAATTTTCTTTCAGCTGGCAACTCAACTATATCCCATGCCTCATTCTTATCCAAGGCATCCATTTCTTCAACCATGGCCTTCTTCCAGAGTTTACTATCCTCTAAATTCACTACTTCCCTGACAGTTCTTGGATCATCATCAGTAATAGATAAAGAAAAATTGGAATGGAAATCAGGTGGACTATACCTTTCGGGTTGCCTTCTTTCTCTCACTGATCTCCTCAATACTGGGGTATGAGGTTCTTCTTCTTCTGCTTCATCTTCTTCAGAGGATTTAGATTTTGCATCATCCAACTCGAGCTCTGTTTTCTCAAGTTTGTCTTGCGTTGGTAGGAATTCTTGTTTGGACACATCTTTTACCTCCCTAAAAACAACATCCCGACTATAAACAATCTTCTTGTTTTTTGGGGTCCAAAGCTTATAACCTTTCACACCATCTTTATAACCCATAAAGATACACTTTTCAGCTTTATTATCTAGCTTACTTCTATTTTCCTTTGGAACATGTACATAAGCATCACAACCAAACACTCTGAGATGTTCAAGAGAGGGTGTCTTACCAGTCCATACCTCATGTGGAGTTTTATCATCCAACGCTGATGAGGGTAATCGATTGACCAGATAACATGTTGTACCCACTGCCTCTGCCCATAATTCTTGTTCTAACACGGCACCACTGAGCATGCTCCTTGCTTTTTCCATTAGTGTCATATTCATCCTTTCTGCAACTCCATTCTACAAAGGTGTGTATGCAGTACTCTGCCTTGTTATACCACACTTCTTACAGAATTCTTTGAATTCATTTCCATAGAATTCCCCACCATTATCCATTCTCGATACCTTTATTTTCTTCTCTGTCCGATTTTCTACCAGAGATTTAAACTCTTTAAATTTATCAAATACCTTAGATTTCTTTCTAAGAAAATAAATCCATGTGTTCCTTGAGAAATCATCTATGAATGAAACATAATACACAGATTTACCTAGTGATGGAGCAGGCACAGGTCCAAACACATAAATGTGTATCAACTCTAAGATCCCCTTTGCTCTTGTAGCAACAGATGGGCATCTTACTCGATTATGTTTACCATATATGCAATGTTCACAGAAATCAAAATCTAGAGTGCAATTAGACATACCTTCAACCATACATTTATCGTGTAGTGTTCGAAGGCCCTTTTCTCTAATATGTCCCAGTCTTTGATGCCACAGCATGGTCTTCTTTCTAGGGACAATATTGGTCTTGTCTTCTTTATTTCTCTGCTCAGGGACAACAAAATTGTTACACCCATTAGTATAAATGCTTCCCAACAACTTGTATAGAGTTCTACACCGAACTCCCCTCATCAACACCATTGCTCCTCGTACCATCTTGCAAGTGCCCTTTCCCAATACAGTATCCACTCCTTCATCATCCAACTTGCTTACAGATATTTGGTTCTTGGCTAGTTTTGGAATGTGAAAAACCATAGGGACAGTTCTAATCCTTCCATCTTTTAACAACAACTTAACCCTTCCACGTCCCATAATTTTGGCTGTCGAATCATTTCCTAGGAATACATCACCACCATCATATTTTTCATATTCACAAAACCACTTCCTATGAGGAGTCATATGATATGACGCACCCAAGTCGATCAACCATGCATCACAGTATGCATGTGTACCTGTAGATGCCAAGTAAACATCACCTCCTTCTTCAGTGGAGGTTTTTGCCTCTGTGGAAGAGGTACTATTAGATCCCTTTGGTTTATCAACCTTCTTAGACTTGCAATCTTTCTTATAATGCCATGTTTTACCACACTTCCAGCATTTCCTCAAAAAAATTCCTGGAGACTTAGATCAACCTGTAGATTTAGATCTCTCCCCCCCCGAAGACTTACCAGGATTCCTGTATTGAGTACGACCTCTTACAAATAAAGCTTCTATGCTATGACCATCCATGCTTTTCCGCCTCATCTCCTTAGATAACAAGGATGAAACTACATCCTCATACTTCAATGTGTATTGAGTGGTACTACCAATTGCTACAACCAGATTATCCCAAAAGTTTGGCAAAGAACATAACAAAGTAATACACTTGTCTTCTTCTGCAATCGTAATGTTCACAGAGACGAGTTGACTTACCAGAGTATTAAAGGCATTTAGATGTTCTGTCACAGAATCTCCATCTTCCATCCTAAGATGATACAGCTTCTTTCGAAGAAACAACTTGTTTACCAGGGACTTTGATTGGTGCAAATTCCCTAACTTATCCCATAGTTCCTTGGATGTAGATTCTCCCGAGACATTCAACGGCGTCGAATCTGCCAGGTAGAGTTGAATAGTACTCCTTGCTCTTCTATCCAACTTCTCCCAATCTTCCTTCGACATACCAGTAGGTGGTGTACTAGTAGTTTGTGTACTAGTAGGTTGTGTACCAGTTGTCTGTGTGCTAGTAGGTTGCGTACCAGTAGGCTGTGTACCAGGATCCACAACGATCCACTGTTCTTTGTCTACAAGAAGGTCCTCCATTTTGAGCTTCCATAGCTCAAAGTTTTTACCGTTGAACTTCTCTATCGCGATTCTAGAAGAGCTCGTCATTCCTCTTTCTACACTCGAATAACCACTGCAAAAGCTCCCATAAAACCCAGGTTTCTCACATACCCAAGATAAATTTGATCTATTAAGACCGAGCCAAACCCTCAGCAACAAAAGAGTCCCTCTAAAGCCAAAAACAAGCTCTGATACCACATGTAAGTTTTAAACCTGTGAAGTAAAGCAATGCATAAAGATTCTTCAGAAAAATAGAAATTAATCAATGGCTCATACACATAGTACACAGAGATTTATACCGGAAACCCTTAGCTGAGAGAAAACCTTTCAACGCTTCATTGTATTAATTTAACCATTCACCATACAATATATATACAATGTTTTTAGGTGTTTCGTAGATACCAAAACCCTAATCCCTTAATCCAGGATTAATTTAGAAATCCGCTAAAATATGTCGAATCTGACGCGCCCACACACACACATGCAAAGAATATAACACATACCCAACAGAGTATTGTATGAAATGCTTCAGCCCAAAAATCATTCCTAAGTTGCTTTGTTTTCAAAATACTTTGATCCATCTCAACAATGGTCCTATTATTCCTTTCTACAACATCATTTTGTCGAGGAGTATATGAATTTGTAAATTCTTGCCTTGTATAATTTTTCTTGCAAAAGTTCATAAATTCATTGGATTTATATTCTCCCCCGTTATTTGATCTCACGGTGAGAATCTTCAAGCCATTGTTTTTTTCAACCATCTCCTTAAACTCAACAAAATGTGAAAAGACTTATGACTTTTTTGCAAAAAATATACCCATGTTTTTCTTGAATAGTCATGAATAAAAGCTAGAAAATATCTTGTGTTTCAAAAAGAAAAAGTTTCCATGGAACCAAAAAGATCTGAATGTACTAATGCAATACGTTTTCTAGCCTTCCAAGTTCTATTCAAGACACTCTCCCTATGTTGTTTTCCTGGTATGCATCCTTCACAATCTCACCATCAACTTCAAGGTAGGGAAGACCATTCATGATATTAGTTTTCCTTATCAACACCAAGTTCTTGAAATTCAAATGTCCCATTTCCAAATGTCGAAGCTTTCTATTCACTACTCATGTAACCTTCAAACTATGTGACTCACTTGAGGCAAAAGTGAGTTTGAAAATCCTATATGTAGTCTTTTCTTCTCTTGCCACAATTACAGTTTTGTTGAGCTTATCCATGATTAACATTCTTTATTGTCAAACACTAACTTTTAGTTTTGCTCCATCATATGTCCTATAGAAAGTAGGTTCTTTTTCAATAATGGTGTTATCAATGTATCATCAATAAAATTCTTCTTGTCATTCAATGTTATGATTGCCATTGTACCTTTCCCTTTAACTTTTAAATCACTGCCATCTCCAAATATTACTTTACCAAAACAACTGTCATTTATTCTAGTGATCAATTCCTTCTGAAATGTCATATGAGTTGAACATCCTAAATCAATGTACCAAGCCTCACTTTCTTCATTGTGTGCCATTAAACTTGATATAAATAACTTCTCATTTATGGTTTTTTCAACAACAATATTGGCACCTTTATTTTCCAAATCATGCAGTTTATCTCTACAATCTTTCTGATCCAGGTAGATATCAGTGGCCACCCACCTTTTCCGACTGGCTCAAAACAGTTTTCTGACAATTTTGGCAATTTACTATTTTTAGCAGGTTTTAACTTCCAGGGCCATTTTGAGGGCCTAAATGAAGGTTTTTTGAGATCAAGGTTCTCAATGATAGCCAAAGGCATGATTGAGCCCCCAAAATGAATCTCCTCGACGATACCTTTCCAAC
>ML785957.1:345106-359959 GCA_009831015.1 Picea engelmannii
CACACGCCTAAAACGGAGATCGTATGCAAAAGTTACGACCCCGGGAAGTTGATGTACTAACTTACCCAAACAGGGCCCACATGACTTTTGGCGCTTCATCTCCTAGGGTTAGGTTTTTGGATGTCTATGACTTTTGGAATTCTTGTCTATTGTAGAAAATGCCTCTAGAGCCTCATTGTAATCATCTTCTCACGGATGCAAGTAGCAGCCACATCTCTTCTCAGAGATAAGCTACCAGCGCCCTAGCTAGTTTATTTCCATTCTGTCTGTAAGCATTTTTCAGTCATTTGTTATTAATGAAATGAAGTCTTATTTCCGTTGCATCTCTATGTTTATGTGTATTTTTGTATTTCATTGTGTTCCTACATAAATCCGGATCACTTCCTCAAAATGACCGAATATGTTACAATAGTAACATTGTCCTCCATATCTTTCTCTAGACCCATCTATTTCTCTTCCTCTTCCACGAGATCCTTCTTTTCTTCTTCCTTTGAAAAATGACTTGGACTTCTTCCTGTGCCTCTCGAGGTGGATGCATTTCCATCATAATTATGTGAATGATGTTGATGTTGATTTTGATTCTAATAACTTTGATCATGATATTATCCTTCGATTCTTCCTCTTCCTCTATACCTCATGGAAAAATCATGTTCCATTTGCTAAGTTTTGATGCTTTCTTCAACAATTAGCAGGTAGCCACCTAATTCATCATTTTTCATTGTATTTAAATTTTTGGAGACAAGAATAATGGTGGTGACCATTTCAAATTTAGGCACAAGTGCAACACTTCTTAAATTTATCTTGAGCATTTTTCTTTCTGGAATGTCTTCATCCAACATCCTCGTTTGATTAACACGATCCTACATTTTGGTGATATATTCATTCACTAATTCATTACCATGCATCTTAGCATTTTCAAATTTGCTATTAATGTTTGTAATTTAGTTGTTGTTGCACCTTCATATATATTCTTTAATATATCCCCTGATTCTTTAGATGATTCAGTGGCACTAATTCTTGAAAATTTGGATTCATCAACTGCACTTCTTGTGGGAGAAAGTGATTCATTATATTTCTTTATAAGTTCCTTTAAAGATTGTTTTCCATTAGCATCCAATGCTTTATATTCTTTATCAAAAGGAAAATCATACATTTTAGTTACAAGCTCCCATAAATCTTTCATGATGAATATGGGTTGCATTATTTTTCTCCAGTAGAAATAATTTGTGCCAATGATATTAGGTAGCACATTGTTGCTTGTCGCCATTAGAAAATGAGCAAGAGAGAAAGAGAGGGCGCAAAATCAACACAAGTTGTCCCACTTAAACTCGGGACGAGAACAACTGTCCCTAAAATGGTGCTCAACCACCACCAAAAATATCACTTTGTTAAGTTTAAAAGTACAAATAAAGTTCAACACTTGCACAATTACAAGAAAATTTCCTTTCAAGACGAGGTGAAGGGAAATATGATCCCTTTACAAACTTTTCCAGTGTTTCAATCTCTCAAGCTCTAAAAAAAATAAACCCCCTTACAAACTTTGAAATCATTTACTCATGTTTTAATTTCTTAAAGTATGTTGTGATCGCACAACTTTACAATGTACAAATACTCCAATCATCCATGTTATAAGCAAAATTTCAGCATGCACATTCCATATCACTTTAATTTAACCACGATGCACGTTTTTGTTTTTTTTTCACGAAAAGAAAAACATGCATTTCATAGGAAATGAAAGTACAATATTTAGGTGCATGGTGTTATTCATCTTTGATTCAATATACTTCATTACAAAATGGAATTTGTCAAATGGTTGTCAAAATTATAAAAGGAACAAACAAAGTATCAAGGCCAAACATCTAAAAATAAGTACATATGAATGGATCATTACTAGGACTCATTTGATACAACTACCATTCAAGAAACTAGCCTTCACCCTTTGAAATTGGTTTCCCTTCAAACAATTCGTCAAGCACCAACTTATTGATTTCCAACATTAAAGCCTCTTTTGAGAGCACATTTGTTATAACCCTAATTTGCACCAGACATGCTTACCTAGCATCAGGCCATCTCAGATTCCTTCTTTGCCAAAACACTACTAAACAACTCTTCTTAAAAACCCATTTTATAAAAACCCACGCGCCCTACTCCATTATTGCATGTGTGTACACGCTTAGCTGACCCAAGACAGCCCATGTGTACCTACAAAAGCACGGAAAAAGGAAATTTGTTGACAGAACACACAGCTTTGGGTAAGTTAACTAAACCTTTCGGCCATGCATGGCCAATCACTCGACCAAATACCTAGCTTCTTCTAGCCTATAAAAGAAGGGGTAGGGGTCCCATTTGAAAGGAGGAGAATCATAGTAAAGAAACTATACTCGATTGAGCATTCCCTTTGTCCCAACCTTTAGCCATCCTTGTGCAAAAAGAAGTATAGAGAAAAGCAGTTGGAAGACAATGGAAGAAGAGCCCAGGACCAGGATCGAGGAGCAGTAGCTGACTTTATCATTGTAAGGTATCATTGTGAAGTTAATAAAAGAATTGCTTTTCCCGTCCCGCCATATGATATTGTCATTATTGGAATATTGATTGTATGATTGATTAAATATCTAACCCGTTAGTTCATATATCAAATGCATGTGGAGTTATTTGTTTGTCTTTAGTGAATTGAGGTCAGAATTGGGAGGAGAGTTGCAGTCAAAGAATGACCAAGCACGAAAAGGGATCGACATCAAATACAAAAAATAAGGTACGTCAATTGAATCTCTTGAGCCTTGTATTTGCATATGAGTAATGGGGGTTTAGGCATGGGATGATGGTAAAAAGTAAGAATCTTTAGGTCATTTCTGCATGCATGATAAAACCCTTAGTGCTAGTCCGTAGGAGGGATTTCCCACCCACAACAAAATTGGCGACCATATTGGGGAACTCTAGGGTTTCTGGGAATGTTTTTTCTTGGGTATTTTTAAGAACTAGTTTCATTTCTTGTTTTTAAAGTTTCTGCAAAAGTTCGAGCTAACAGAGATTCTAGTCTTCCATACCAGTTATCTTTGTTTCTTTGCTTGACTGCATTTTTTTTTTCGAGACCCACAGAGGTACACGCGGCCTATATAAGGTCTACACGCGTGTACCCACGCCCTACCTTACCACAGCTCGCATGTACACGCTAGCTAAGGAAGTGTCAGTCGCATGTATGATTCTAGAAAAAAATCTTTTAGAGAGGCAGTCATCCTCTCCCCTGTCAGAGATAGTCCTTCTCAGGGGTTTTCTGGAACTCTTTCTAGTCTTTGCTGTTTGCAATCTATAGCTTGGGTTTCACCTCAGATTGGTTTGTTCTATGAAGTTTTCCTTGAATTGTTTTCTTTTTTCTGTTAAAGTAAGTGTCTGAGTCTTCAAGAGATCCTGGTTCTCAGTACCAGTAGTCTCTGCCTAGGCTGGATTGCTTGGCCTTTCATTTGTCTTAGAGTTTCAGAAATAAACGCGGCTTGTATAAGGCTAGCATGCGTGTACACGCGCCCTGACTTTACACAGCTCGCGTACACATGCTTCCTGTTGAACTGTCAGCAGCGTGCCTGTGGAGAAAATTTGTGTTTAGGGTGAGGCAGTCATCCTTTCCTTTGACAAGGGTTATACCTCTCAGGTTTTTGGGTCTCTGTCATAGTGGTCAGTAACTTAGGTTTGATCACAGTAATAGCTTTCTTTTTCATTAAGAAGTTTTCCTCGAAATTTTCTTTTTATAGGGTTTTTAGACAAGTGTGAGAGTCCAATTTTAATTTGCTTGTGTGTTATTTTTAAAGTGACTCTTTGCGATCTGCACTTAGGCCAGAAGTTTTCTTGGTTTTTACTTGTTGATATTTTTCCTCTTTGCTTTGTGAGCATTCAAATAAAAAAAAAACTTTTATTTCTTTGTTTGGTTAAATAGTGTTGGTTTGCATTAGTAACCAGGGAAAAGTCTTTGCTTTCATAAGTTCTTGACAGTTTACTTAGATCATAAGTAGCTCGTAGTCGAGTGAAATCCTGCTTTGAGTTTGTTGTTTAAAGATCTTAGAAAAAAAAAAATTAGTTTGAAAAGTTGTTTTCAAGAAGAAGTTATTTTGTTTCCAGCTTTCGGTTTATTTGTTTTTCGTCTTTCAAACATCACTAGTTTCACTTTCATAACCTTTGACTTAAGACAAGCCATAAAAATTAACGCTAAATCTAAAATTCATTAGACTTTTTATGTTTGTAAGGTCAACCAACTAGTTTAGGGTTAGGGTCTTGAATTAGGTTGGAGAGGAAACTCTTCAAGGCCATTAAATCAAACATTGGAGTCTGAGTTAGGGAGTGTCCAATTCCAGTGTTGTGAAAGTTATCCAGGACCCCCCTCTAACACAGGGGCTAAACACGAGGTCGCGTGCAGAATGGTAGCAGAGATAACCCCTCCAAAGTTGGACTAATCGTGGTGGAGAACACATATAGAGGGCTTGTCTTGGGATTCCGTCGATTGCATTTGCCACGGAGCTTCGTGGGTCTCAAATCCGTTCGAGGTCCTCAATTTTCTTTCGGACCACTTGCCTTCGATGCCCTTGATAGGTTTCGAGCTCGATACCCTACTCATTGTGGTCTACCCGATTGTCAACTGTACCCGCCTGGTGACTTTTCGCGCACTGGAAACCTAGCTGCCTATCTTTTTTAGAGACATACACAGGTGACTACGGGGGTATACCGTGGTACCTAGGATAGACATCAGACCATGCTTTGCAAAGTATACCCGGAGGGTGCTTCCGTGTTCGAGTTGCACTTGCACCGGTAAGTTGCTCTAGTGTTGGTTGTTGTAACTGTTCTTCCAACTAGTTTAGTATTTGCTTGTTTTATCTTATAGGCATTTTCCTAGTGTGTGTTGTTTTTGAACGAATAGAAAGCCCTAGTGTGTCTTTGATATTCTCACACAATGGAGGATCAAGAGCTCTACCAGTCACGAAGGCTTCTTGGCCTGCTACCAGTTGCACTGGAGCCACCCCCGCCACTGCTAAGGCGAAAGCTAGACCAACAAGGGTCTTTTGAAGCGACCAGGTCACCAAAAATCGCACCTGACCAACCGTTGTTGAAGGACCTTTCGACACCTTTAAAGTGGATGGTCATGGAGGCAAATATTGTCTCTTCTTTTGGGAATCATGATATTCCTGTCACGGTTGTCGTCACAGAGGGTGTTCCACGTCCTAACCCACCGTCACCAGTCCGAGCCACCATGGTCTCGACCGCCTCTACCTCGAGCAGTGGTCTAATCCCATCTATGGCGGCGGTCACTGCCCCTTTCACACCAAGTGTGATAGGCCCTCCGTTCTCATACGAGATGCCTAGCTCAGGTACAAGTCTTGTACTTTTCCACTTTACAGACTTTAGGTCTGGGGGCAGGGAGCTCTAACACTCCTCTACAAGGACACATGAGGGGCACTTCAACTCCTTTTAACACTTTCCCTTATGGGGGAGGTCATATACCTCCTTCGTCCCCTTCGCTCGGTGGCACCCACCAGCAATCCGTTGAGCCACACACACACCATAGTTTATTTGGAGCAGGGATTCAAGGACCACCTTCTGATAATATGTCAATAGGTTCGACACCATTTTCTTTGTTCGATGCATTTGGTAACAACGCTTTCTCGTCAGCTGCTTTCTCGACTGGGGGAAACCCCGGTTACGGACAACCTATTCCTATGCAGGGTATTATTCCTGCACAATGGGCAAACCCAATAACTTTTTCTGCATCGGGAGCTTGGAATTCTTGGCAGGGATCAGTTCCCTCGTCAGGAATGCTGATCTGGGGAAATTCTTTTCACAACCAATGGAACCCCAGATAGGGTGTTATGCCTATGCCCATGGGATCGGCATGGGGCAACCCTTCCCAAAGTCCTTCGAATGTAATGCACACCCAACCATTGATGTCCTATTTTGGGAATCAGCCGATTATGTCTCCTCACACGCAGAATTCATACACTGGTCATGGCCATGGTTTTTACCAGAACCCAGGCCAACAGCAAAACTTTCCATGGAAACCTGGTGCCAGTCAAACTCCAGGTCCCTTTTTCCATGGTTATCACCAACAACCCAAACTACCTTTCTTGGCAACCTTGCATTTGCTAGACTTGACAAGGTTGTTGAATGACCTTATCTATCACAATCCGCGTTGGCCCCCTATGCCGAGGAAGTTGCCTTCGGACATACCAAAGTTCAAGGCGAAGCCTAATAAAGATCCAAGAGATCATGTGACTACTTTTCACCTTTGGTGCTCATCTAATTCGTTAAAATATGACTCTGTACAGTTGTGATTGTTTCAACGTACTCTCATTGGGAGTGCCACGAAATGGTACATTGAGCTCGACCACTCAAGATACTCTTCCTTCGACGAATTGGCAGTGGATTTCCTAAACCATTTCCAATTACCTATGAGATACGACGCTGGCACAGAATTGCTAGCCAATTTCACAAAGACAAAAGCAAACCATATCTCTGATCATATCTGAGAATGGAGACGTCGAAAGAGTTTAATTAAGGTGCCAGTCCCACCAGCATTCCTGCTTGAGTGGTTCCTTAAGTCTTTGGTCCCACAGTTATCCAAAGACATCCCGACATCGGGAGTGTTTTCCGAAGAAGATGCCATCATGAGAGCTCAAAAACTTGAGCTAATCTACTCTCAGTCTGGTTTATTATACGAGATCTTGCCAGATGCACCACGCTCAATACTTGATAAAACCAGATAGAGAGCGGGACCACATGCCGATGGTATTGTTGGTTCAGCACAAACACAGCCCGTTGAACAACTGATGAAACAATTACAACAATTGTCCATACAGCACATAGCGACCAGCCCAACAACTGTCTCGACTGCTCTCCCTACCCAAACATCGGATGAACACAACGTGCAATCGACAAAACCAAAGGTCACCCAGCAGCTTGAAGGAAAGAAAAAACAATGAAAGAAGGGTAAGGGGGATAAGAAACCCACTAATAATGTTGGCAGGGGCAACACTGAGAAACGAAAGGCGAGGTATTAGTGCAACCTGTGCGTGGAAGACCACCCGACCCACCAATTTCCCTGGCTTGCAAAGGCCCAAAAGTTTGTGACACAGCAACAACCTATCATGTTAACCAATCCATTTCAACATGGGCAAAACCTAACCCAAGCCTATACAAGCGCGGAAGGGGGCAATCAAGGACCCTCTCCGTCTTCGAATAATCCCGCATCCGTGAATGTGTATATGATGAAAGGTGATGCTTTTATATCGACTAGAGCGCATGACTACAGTAAACCAAGAACTTCTGAGAAGGGCAATGAAGCTGAAATCCCATCTCTTCCTCTCCAGATCAAGAAGAGTTTGGGCGAAACAATGACACACATCCCAAAAGGTGCATTCAAGAAAGCTTCTCACAACCCAAACGCAAGGGCCGCCCAGAACTATTCTGTGGTGGAGGATTTGTCTCAAACCCCTTGTGTGATGTCCACTTTGGAGGTCCTCCAAAGCTACTCTTCCCAGAGGAAAGCTTTGTTAGCCGCTTTAGGATCTACCGAGACTTGTAATCCGGGTACAATCATGTTGGATACAACCGACTTAAAACCTCGTCTTCCTTACCACGTAGCGTTTCAGATAGTCATGGCTTACCCCGCGAAAGCTTTTACTCGAAACATTTTCCGCACGGTGGTTTATGAGGGCGCCTCGACATGTGTCATGTCGTTGGCATGTTGGAAGGCCATTGGCCAGCCCGTTTTGTCTCCGTCACCTACTCTTCTCACTACTTTCGATGGTCGTTCGTTCCGACCACATGGCATCATTCCCTCTTTCCCCGTGCATCTAGGAGGGAAGACCGTGTGCGTCGAGGTAGAAGTAGTCGACACATCCATCGACTACAATCTCTTGTTAGGCAGGAGTTGGATTTATGCTATGCAAGCAGTGGTTGCTACAGTTTTTTGGGTCTTGTTGTTTCCACACGAGGGTCGGATCGTGACCATTGATCAATTGTCCTTCTCCAGACCCGACCCTTCATTGGGGGCATCCACGGTCTCGATGATTGATAATCCCCAACCAGGCATAGTCAATGTAGGGGTTGGTTTGTGCCCATCTTTGATGGGTACCTTCGATTACCCGCCCCCTCAAGGTGATGTCAAGTTCTTATCCGACCACCATAAGGTTGATATTTTCCAAGTTTAGTCGTTTTGCACGACTTACTTCAACGATCTGTGGATACTTCCTTCCCCATTGGCCACGATTGAAGGGACAGGGCACCCTGGAATGTCCATGCCCTTGTCCGTAGCCGAAGTAGCGTACTCTTTAGTCCAGCGAGCTTCAGCTGACACAGATCCAACTCCTGCACAAGAGTTATATCCGATTCTAGAGCCTATTTGGGCTCAAGGCTCTCTCTCTCATACTGATTCATTAGACTTAGTCTTGCCCTCCGACGAAGCAATAATTGAAGCAATGACTAGTCCGGACAAACCTTGGGACTATTTCCATCACATATCATACTTCCTCCCAGAGTTAAGCAGAATCGAAGCAGGAGAATTCACCTTGACTATGATTGGAGATAGGTCTTGTCCTATTAATCCCTTAGCTACACATGAGGTTTATGCCAAGGGTAATATGGCAACTATGGTTGAAACTATACCGATTAATATTTCCAGAACCCCTGGAGTCGTGGAGAATGTTTTCATCAGAGCTGACTGTTCCCCCAAAGAGATTCAAATCTACACAGATCTATTTAAAGAATTACACGACGTTTTTGCCTGGTCTTACGAGGAAATGTCAGGCATCGATCCAAAAATAGTCAAACATGAAATCACAACTTATCTGGATATCAAGCCTGTTCGGCAGAAGCTTCGTCCAGTTAACCCCAGGAAAGCAGCAGCCATTAAGGTTGAAGTCGAGAAACTGTTGAAAGCCGGTTTTATCTATCCTATCCATTTGACCCAATGGGTGTCAAATCCTGTGCCGATCAATAAGAAACAGGGCACGATTCTTGTATGTACGGACTTCCATGATTTGAACAAGGCATGTCCAAAAGATAATTTTCCCACACCATTCATTGACCAGATAATTGATGAATGTGCAGGTTGTGAGGCCTTTTCTTTCATGGATGGTTTTTCGGGATATAATCAGATACAAATCAAACCCGAAGACCAACACAAAACTGCATTCATTTGTCCATGGGGTACATTTCCCTATCGTAAGATGCCTTTTGGTCTCAAAAATGTTGGAGCTACCTTCCAGCGGGCCATGTCTTTTTCTTTCCATGATCTCAAACATATAGTTGAGGCCTATTTAGATGGTTGAGCATCTCGATCTCACAAGAGAATGGATCATCCCACACACCTCTGACTTATCTTTGAGCCATGTCGCTACTTCCGGATTCGCTTGAATCCAAACAAATGCAGCTTTTGCATAACATCAAGACATTTGTTAGGTTTCATAGTGTCAACAATAGGGATCATGGTCAATCCTCTGAAGGTTGAGGCAATAGTTCAGTTGCCTCCCCCACGCACAATCATTCAACTTCAGAGTCTTCAGGGCAAGGCAAACTTTTTGAGGCGTTTCATCGCAAAGTATGCTAAGATTACAAAGGGCTTTATGCGCTTGTTGAAGAATGATGTTCCTTTTCATTGGGACGATGCAACTCAACGTTCTTTCGATGCGTTGAAACACGCCCTTACAACTGCCCCTCTGCTTCGGCCACCCAATTATAACAAAGACTTCCTATTATACTTGGTTGCGGCAAAGTCAACCAGCGGTATGGTCTTAGTTCAGGAGGATGATTTACTCTCAGAATATGTGATTTATTACCTGAGCCAAGGCCTGGTTGGACTGGAACTAAATTATTCTCATATCGAAAAACTTGTGTTGGCAGCAGTCCATGATGTCCAACGATTCCGTCGTTATGTTTTGTTTCGCAAGACCACCGTCATTGCCGTTGTGAATCTGTTTCAATACGTGTTGACACGACGAGTCATCGGTGAAAAGATTAGTAAATGGATAGTTGTCCTTCAGGAATTTGACTTAGATTTCGTTTCAGCGAAATCCAAAAAGTCATTGGTATTCACAGAACTCATCTCGAAACTTTCGATTGAGTCAGGTGATGTTATGCCCGAAGAGTCACCTATCAGAGGATATATGTTTTTGATCGCATCTTCGGATCCCTGGTACAAAAATATACTTGTCTATCTCCAAACTTTGAAGTGCCCCACCTCTGTTTCTCATGATGTGCATTGTCGTATATGCCATCAGGCTAAGAATTATCTCATACTCGACGATACGTTGTATCGAAGAGGTGTAGACTACATCCTACGTCGATGCCTCACTCACGAAGAAGCAGTCATCGTGCTTAACGATTGTCATACCGGAGCATGTGGCGGTCATTTGTCTGGGTTGGCAACAACCCAAAATATTTTACGAGTAGGTTACTTCTGGCCGACACTAATCAAATATTGTATCGAATCGGTCAAGAAGTGCCACCCGTGTCATATCTTCTCTCGAAAGATGAGGGCACATCCTGCTCCCATGTTTCCTGTTATCACAGTTGGTCCCTTCACCAAGTGGGGGATTGATTACACTACATGCAACCCTCCTTCAGCAAGGGGGCAACCGTTATATCATTGTAGTCGTAGACTACTTCACGAAATGGGTCGAAACTATGCCAACGTTTAAAGATGATGGGGAGACTGCAACTCTCTTTTTATTTAACCAGATAATAGCAAGGTTCGGCGTCCTGAGCGAGATTGTCACTGACCATGGCAGTCACTTTCAGAACCAAATGATGACCGAATTAACATCAAATCTTGGGTTGCGGCAAGAACATTTGTCACCCTACTACCACCAAGCAAATGGTCAGGTGGAAGCTGTAAATAAATCTCTTAAGACCATCCTACAATGAACGATCAACTCAACCAAGTCAAATTGGCATTTGATGTTATACTTGACATTATGGGCTTACCGAATGTCTATTAAGACTGCAACCGGTTTCTCACCTTTTCAACTCGTTTACGGGCTGGAAGCAGTCTTGCCTATAGAATGTTAGATCATGTCCCTAAAATTGGTAGTACAGTTATTGCAAGACACTTCTCCACTTGAAGAATGATTATTATACCTTGAGCAGCTCAATGAGAAGCGTCGTGATGTGGCCCTCGCCAATGAGGCTCACAAACAAAAAATCAAGTGTTAGTGTGATTGGTCCGTTCGTCCTCAGATTTTCTCTGAAGGTGACCTTGTCCTGGTCTATGACAAAGATAAGGACCCCTGGGGGTAGGAAAATTCAAACCCATGTGGTTCGGACCTTTCATCATAAAAGAGGTTCTAAAAAAGGGCGCTTATCTTCTGCTTGACTTTGAGGGAAATGCTTTGGCGGAGCCTAGAAATGGGCTCTACCTCAAGAAGTATTACTCATAGGTAGGTCACCTTCGGTAACTTTTTGTAACATATGTATAGTCTTTGTACTATTACTTTATGGTTTCTTTTAGTATTATGGACATGTCGCTTTTTATGTTATCTTTTGTCACTGTGGCAGATGTCAATTGAATCAGAGGTGTTCATTAGGTACGCAGACAGTGCTATCCGACACACTCGGAGGCTTGCCTCCGTAGCTTGGGTAATTTTTACACCTTGAGGCTAGTTATTATCTTCCGGAGGTATATGCTTAGGTGACACCACAAAAAATGTCACCGAGTACAGTGCAATTATTGAGTTGCTTCGTGATGCCCTGTCATTTGGTATCTCTCATCTCCGGGTCTATTTAGATGCTCAACTGGTTGTGTCTCAATTAAATAGAGTCTACCATGTTTATGATCCGACTTTACATGGACGATTCCTTAGGGTACGTCTCTTAGAATGAAACTTTGATTATCTTACATATTTTCATGTTCCTAGGAGATTAAACCAAGTTACAGATACTCTAGCTAATCAAATTTTAGACTGGCATCTCACACACATATAAAAAGACATACACAACCAAGCAAAGAAGTCATCATCAAAGGACTCATTGGTCCTTCCACCTCCATGTTGTGGAGGCAACACTGCCCATCTGAAAACCACAGGAAGAGAGGATTGTTGTCCTCGTACCACCACTCGAGGACTGAAACTAAAAATTCTTTCAAAGAAGAAAGAGCATAGAATAGTCCCGAACCCGGAGTTCCTTTGCGTCCACAACCGACAATCTGTCAGCTGCCTTTTCATACAATCCAACAGTGTAGTGCTCCAGTCAAATATCTGTGCATTTAAGCATTGGACTGGATAGTTCATCTGTGCACGAGACGCTTGATGTAGAGCCGCAGAACCAGTCATCAGCCCAATAAGCAACACAATCGCCTGCAGTGATAAATCGGTGATCCTTCTTATTGGCACCTGCGAGCTCAATCGATCAGTACCAGCCTCACAATAAAGTCCTATCAATTCCGATATATTATGAGGCCCCGAAGGAAATGTCCGGAAATTGATTGGTTCGCCTCTTTTGGAGAGGCCAGTCAAAAAGTATATATCCTCTGTAGTGGGCACCAGTGACTGCCCCTCTAACATAAAAGCTTCCACGTTAGGGTGTTAGTATTCAACCAAGGGATTCAGTAGCCTAGGTTGTGCTCTCATGAAGGGACACAAAAAAAACTTGAGCAAGCCACAATGCATTAACACCGCCATAGCGTTCGGGTCTTCCCCAACTAGTGTGCTAATATCGTTGTGCTCTCGTTCTCTCCATTGCACATACATCCTGCACATGGGAAAATTTTCAGAGGGTTAGGCCTTGCTTTTTAAACCTTTTTGCACTCATGGGAGGGTCCACGCGGGCTATTGTGATGGCAGTCGTGTATACACACGCTCTTACATTAGACAGAGTGAGTGTACACGTGGGTTGTCATAGGACAGCCCACGTGGACCTAGGGCTGTCACATACCCACTACCTCAATCAAATTTTTCTGGTCTTCTGCTGAATCAGATCCCCCGAATTACCTACGGAGGCCTAGCACGAGCTAGCTCTTTCTCTCTCCTCGTTCCCATGTGGTTGCGGGTCATGGTCATAGTTCAAATAATCGTGGTGCCTCTTTGTATTTCGTGCCTCGACGCTACAGGGGTGTTGAATCGTTCGACTCTGCAACCGCCGAACCCCGACAGGGCTAGCGTCCGGCCAATAAGGACGAATCCCAACAGGGATAGAGAACAGACAATGAGAACAAGCCATGTCGCACAGTTAAGTGGAGTACAGGTGGCAGAGGGGGAAATGCGACACGGTAGTCAACAGGATAGGAGGGGGGCCCATTTCACACGCCACACTATTCCGGACCCCCCCCCCACATTAAAGGCAGAATGGCAAGGGGGATACGGAATTCACCTGAGCACCGTTGATCAAGGTGAATTAATCTCAACCGTTCAAGAGTTGCACGTCTGATTCTGGACCCCCTAGAACGCTAAAGGAAGAACAGTAAGGGGACTCCGGAATTAAACCTCAGCCGTAGATCTGGGTGGGTGGATTCCGGTCGTCCAGATCTGCTCGTTACTTACCCTAATGCGGGTTCGCACCCCGGCTTAAAGCCAGTGTCTCTTCCTCACATCTAACGGTCGTTACAGACCCTGAGATCCCCCAAAAGAATCTCGTCGGTCCATCAAGGTTTATCATCACGAGAGTCCGAACTCTCGATCACGGGACTACTGAATTCTCGATCCCTGGTTTCCCGATGCGGTTAATCTCTCGACACGTAACCTCCGTAAATCGGATGGTCCATATCTATCCCAGGATTTCCACCATGGAAAGTCTCGATCTCTCGTCACCA
This sequence comes from Picea engelmannii, assembly GCA_009831015.1. Classification (NCBI taxonomy): domain Eukaryota; kingdom Viridiplantae; phylum Streptophyta; class Pinopsida; order Pinales; family Pinaceae; genus Picea; species Picea engelmannii. The sequence goes on from ML785957.1 coordinate 358,884, forward strand.
GGATTCCCGATTCCGCGATTCCCGATTCCCCAAAATGGGTAATCTCATGAAACGTGGTCTTCGTCATTCGGACGGCTCAGATCTATTCCGGGGTTTTCACCATGGAAAATCCCGAACTCTCGTCATCAGGATTCTCGATTCTGCGATTCCTGATTTCCCGAAATGGGTAATCTTACGACATGTGGCCTCCGTCATTCGAACGGCTCAGATCTATTCCGGGGTTTTCACCATGGAAAATCCCGAACTCTCGTCATCAAGATTCCCGATTCCGCGATTCCCGATTTCCCGAAATGGGTAACCTTACGACACGTGGCCTCTGTCATTCGGACAGCTCAGATCTATTATGGGGTTTTCACCCCTATACACTGGGGTCTTTAACCCTCGGGTAACTTCTGACAGATCCAACGGCTGTCGGGTTTTTTCCAAACGAGATCTGACGGCTCAGATCGGTTCCTACCCATGCATTCTTCCACAACTCCCTGGACGTGGAAAAATCAACGGTCCAGATACTCCCATGGACCTTGGAGATCTACGGTCCCGAATTCTTCGTTGTCCACGAAGACATAGAAAACAAAGGGGTAAGGCATTTAACACCCTACTCACTCCTACCAATCTAACGATCATGCGTGACCACAGGTTTCCCGATGGAATCTCGTCCATCGATTAATACCTTTCAGGGTTAAGGCACTTAACACCCCATCTTCTTCTTCCGATCTGACGGTCGTGAGTGACCACAGATCTCCCGACGGAATCTCATCCGTCGATTCGATACTTCATCCTTATGCTTCCATCTCGGATTTTCAAGAGGATCGTTCCTCCTCGTGCAGGGTTACTAAGGCCTAACGCCTTCACATTCACTTTCCCGGTTCTTGATGGGATTTTCACGGAGGGTATCTCTATGGGGAGGTTCTTACCCAGGGTACTAACTGAGGAATATAAGGGTACCTTTCTCCCACAAATCAGACATGCGGTCTAAATTAGGTCAGTAAGCATATAAATAGCGATTTATGAAGACATAAGCCATACGTAGTCTTTCCATTATAAACATGCATCTACCAGTATTGATCAAAACACCA
>ML785957.1:360577-378003 GCA_009831015.1 Picea engelmannii
AAATTCATAATGTTATTCACATTCATTGACCTTTTCCATAAGGTCCATTCACATCACATATTCACATTCATGAGTTTGCCACAGTTCTGGCCAATCCAGTTATTTTTACAAACTGGGGGAAACAGGGTGTTACAATTCCCTCCGCCTTAAAGGAACATCGACCTCGATGTTCTTATCTTTTAACATGAATTGTATGTACAGAAGTAAACAAAATCGGATATGCCTGTCTCATGGCATCCTCCATTTCCCATGTAGCCTCATCTGGGCCAAAATGTCTCCACTGCACCTTTACCTGTGCAATGGTTCGGTTCTGGAGCGGGGTTTCCTTTCTGTCCAATATGCATTGGGGTTCTAGTAGAAATTATCCCTCCGATTCCACTTGGATCACAGACCAATGAATTATATGATTAGCATCATGTACATATTTCTTCAGTAATGAAACATGGAAAACATTATGTGCTTTTACTGTGGCAGGAAGTGCTAGCCGATAGGCTACAGGTCCCACTCTATCTAGAACCTCAAAGGGTCCACAATATCGAGGTGCCAACTTGGCACAAGCTCCCATTTTTAGGGAACTCCTTCTGGGCTTAATTCTGAGATATACATGGTCTCTCATTTTGAACTCTCTTGGAGTTCTCTTTTGATCAGCATAAATTTTATGTCGGTTTTGAGCGACCTTCAGATTTCGTTTTATCTGAATCACTTGTTGTTCCATCTCTTTCAACATGTCGGGTCCAAAATAAATCCTATTTACAGGATTACTCCAGCTGACTGGAGTATTACACGATCTACCATAGAGAACCTCGAAGGGACTCATCTTTAAGAATGCTTGGTAGCCGTTGTTGTAGGCGAAATCTACCAATGGTAGGTAGTCTTCCCATTTCCTGGGTTGATGCATTACATGCATCCTTAACATATCCTCTAATATTTGATTCACTCTTTCTGTCTGTCCATTGGTTTGAGGGTGATAGGCGGTGCTAAACAACAATTTGGTCTCCAAACCAGCAATCAGTGATTTCCAAAAATTGGAAGTAAACTTTGTGTCTCTGTCAGACACTATCTCTTTCGGCATACTGTGCAGTCTGAATACCTCTTTCATGAATATCTAAGCGATATCTATCACCTTGCAAGTTGATCTGACGGGGATGAAATGAGCAGACTTGCTCAGTTTATCCACCACTACCATAGTGGCGTCATTTTGTTTGGTTGAAGTTGGCAATCCAGTGATAAAATCCATGGAGATGGTTTCCCATTTCCATTCTGGGATGAGTAAAGGGTGTAATAGTCATGTTGGGTGTCGATGTTCTGCTTTAACCTGTTGGCACTCTTTGCATTGGGCCAAATATTTGGCTATGTCTTTCTTCAATCCAGGCCAATAAAATTGTTTATGGGTGGCAGTGATCATTTTCTGGTATCCTGGGTGACCAGTGTATGGTATTTTATGTAGTTCATCCATAAGGAACCTCTTTAAGTCGTCACAATTTGGAATGTACAGTCTATCTCTGTAAGTGAGAAGACCTCCTTCGGTCATCTGGTAGCCTTCATATTTTACTCCAGCGGGTTCTTGTTGTAGGTACAGGGTCACAGTCTGAACGAAGGGATCTGTCTCCTGTGCATTTCTGACTCTGTTCTTGACATCTGTCTTGCAGGTGCTCATTGCTGCCAAGTGAATTGTTTTCATGCTTCTGCTAAGGGCATCGACCACCCTATTTTCTTTCCCTTTGATGTGTTTAATTTCAAAATCAAATTCACTAAGGAGGGCCATCCATCTAGCTTGTCTAGCATTGAGCTTTGGTTGGTCAAACAAATATCGCAATCCACAGTGATCTGTCATAAGTACAATTTTTCTTCCCAGGAGGTAATGCCTCCACATTTTCAAGGCATGCACTATGGCAGCCAGTTCTAAATCATGAGTCACATAGTTGACTTCATGTTTGTTCAATTTTCGGGATTCATAGCAGATCACACTTCCTTCCTGCATGAGGACTCCTCCGAGCCCTTCCTTACAGGCATCTGTGCACACAAGGAAGTCAGCTTCTAGGTTAGCGATTTTCAACACAGGGGCATGGGTTAGTAGATGTTTCAGGGTTTGAAATCTTTCTTCACATTGCTGAGTCCACAGGAATTTTGTCCCCTTCTTCTGAAGGGCAGTGATTGGACAGCCAATCTTGGAGAATCCTTTTATAAATCTCCTATAGTATCCCGCTAATTCGATAAAGGATCTAATGTCTGAGACATCCTTTGGGGTAGGCCATTCCATGATAGACCTGATCTTGTCAGGATCTATTGCTACCCCTTCCTCGGACAGAACATGTCCCAAGTAGTGTATTTGTTTCTGAAAGAAGTCATATTTGTTGAATTTAGCATAGAGCTGATGCTCTCTTAGCACTTGCAGCACAAGTCTAAGATGTTCTTCATGCTCTTCTCTATTCTTAGAGTAGATTAATATGTCATAAATAAAAACTAGTGCAAATTTATTTAAGAATTTACTGAATACATTGTTCATTAAACACGTGAAAGTGGCAGGGGCATTGGTTAACCCAAATGGCACTACCACAAACTCATAGTGACCATACCATGTCCAGAAAGCGGTTTTATGGATGTCTTCACCCTTGATTCGGACTTGATGGTATCCTGACCTCAAGTCAATCTTTGAGAAAATAGACGCACCTCCCAACTGATCGAATAGATCATCGATCCTGGGTAAGGGGTACTTGTTCTTTATGGTTACTTTATTAAGTTGTCTATAATCTATGCACAGTCTAAGGGTGCCATCCTTCTTTTTCACAAACAAGACTACTGCTCCCCATGGGGACACACTGGGTCGAATATAACCCTTATCCATCATTTCTTTCAATTGTAATTTGAGTTCCACTAACTCAGTTGTGCTCATCCGGTAGGGTGTCCTAGACACCGGCACTGCTCCTGGTGCGAGCTCTATCAAGAAGTCAATGTCTCTTCTCAGAGGTAGATATGGTACCTCTTCTGGAAACACATCTCTGTATTCTCTCAGGATAGGGTGATCATCAGGGCTTGGTTTAGCACCTTCCATTGTTTTCAACACCTGTATTGCATATAGGGGACATCCCTTTTGGCAATACTTTCTCATTTGCAGGGCTGATATTTGTCTCACCGAAACCGGTTTTCGGATCCCTTGGAGGGTTATCCTTTTTCCTTCCTTGCTCACACATTCTAAAGTTTTATGGTAACAGTCCAATTTGGTTTTATGGGCGGCCAACCAGTCCATACCAATCAACAGATCGTACGATCCCAGGGGTAATACGTTAAGGGTTGCTTGGGTGGGGAATTCACCCAACATTAAATGGCAGGCTGGTATGACCTTTGCTACCCTTCTTTTGGTGCCAGTGGCTAACTGTACCAACCGTGGCTTGGTTTGTTTTTGTGGCTGTAACTTACACCTTTCAACAGCTCTAGGGGCTTTATAACTCAAATTTGAACATGGGTCAATCAAAACAGACACCAGATGGTTGAAAATCATACCTTCTATTTCCACCACTGAAGCTTGGTGGTCAGCTTGGTTATTATCCAAGGCTGCATAAATCTGCGGCACACTCCTTGCCACATCATTAACTGTGGTAGCTTCCTGAATGTTATAAACTTTCCGACTGTTCTGTTGTCGGTGTGGACAGTCTCTCAGGAGATGCTCTTCTCCGCAACCCCAACATTTCAGAGGTTCTCTCATTGGGTTATCAGTCTTCACTAGTATAGGTCTAGAAGTTTTATTTCCGCCTGATGATGGAAAGTTCTACTGGAGTACACTCCAGGCTGGAAAGTTCATTTTGGGGTTCTTCTTGTAGTTTTTAAATCCTGAGGATTTGATTCCCTTTTTCTGAAATCTCGAACCACTCTTATGCTTCTAGTCTCCACGAGACTCTGCCCGATGTCCATATTGTTCATGACAATATATTGCTTTTCGAATAGTGTCTTCTAAGGTCTTTGGCTCGTCGAATTTCATTCGGTTCCGGTATTCCTTAGGTAGCCCACTGATGAAGCGTTGCGCCTTTGCCTTCTCTGCTTTGATGTAGGGTACATATCTCAATAAGTTGAGGAATTTGTTGACATATTCCTCTATAGTGAGTTGCCCCAGTTTGAGTTCATAAAACTCTTTAGCCTTCTCATCGAAATATCTTTCCGACAAATACTTCTTCCGAAAGTACTTTTCAAACTATTTCCAAGACAGGTCCTCCTTGCAGACCCCTTTCATATTCTTAAGGTCTTCCCACCAGATGGAAGCCTTTCCGTTCAGATTGAAAGTGTCCACTCGGGCCTTCAAATTCTCTGAAAAATCATGGACTCTGAAATATTTCTTCAATCCAAGAAGTCAGGCCTCGGTTTCCTCTCCCTTCTTTATCTCACCGTCGAAGGAGGGAGGTTTGGCCTTTCTGAATTCCTCAAATTTATGACCCTTGGAAGTCTTTTGCTTCTTCTGTCTTCTTCGAGAATAGGAACTAGTCATGTTGTTGGAAGAGCCTTCTGAATCGCCAGCTTCCTTCTCAGTGGAATCGTCTGGCACTGGTCCTTTACCTCTGGGGTGGACCTTTCTTGAGGTGATCCTCTCAGTATGGCCACTGATATGACCATCTTTCTGCATCTTGGGTTCATGCTGCATTTGTCGTTGTAGGTCGGATAAGCTCTGCAGTAAAACTGCATTAATTTTTGTTTACTTTTCTTATTCTCTCATCATCCTTTCATTGTCGGCCTTGCAGCTTTGCAATTCAACCATGAGACTCCTCATAGTCTCGGCTAGATCTGGAGGGGTTCTTATTGCTCTTCTTTCGTTAGACTCTTCGTCTCTATTATGGGAGCCTTCTCCCATCTCTTAGTGAGTCACCATTTTTTGCGTCTGCAAATTCCCGCGGCTGATCGTCCGCTTGGCAGAAAAGACAAACGTTGATTGTTAGTCAAGAGTTAGATACATTTTTATAACCTGCACATAATTCATATTTTCACATGTATACCCATATAACAGGGGTTTTTATCAATTGGGTCTTAATCCTTATCTATCCAGCCATCTCAATTGAAAGAGACTCTACTTATTTTAGTAGGTTGCCATCGTAACGCTAAAACAACACAACGAAGTTCATGTCCCAGATTACAGTTTCATCTTCCAATTCTTCTTCTTAAGGAGAAAATGAAAATGATAATGTCTTCTTACGCGGCTCGTGCCTGAGCCCAAGCAGGCCAAGTGTTGTAACCATGCTCTGATACCACTTTGTCACATACCCACTACTTCAATCAAATTTTTCTGGTGTTCTGCTGAATCAGAGCCCCCGAATTACCTACGAAGGCCTAGCACGAGCTAGCTCTTTCTCTCTCCCCGTTCCCATGTGGTCGCGGGTCATGGTCATAGTTCAAATAATCATGGTACCTCTTTGTATTTCGCGCCTCGGCGCTACAGGGGTGTTGAATCATTCGACTCTGCAACCGTCGAACCCCGAATGGGCTAGTGTCCGACCAATAGGGACAAATCCCAACAGGGCTAGAGAACAGCCAATGAGAACAAGCCCCGTCGCATGGTTAAGTGGAGTACAGGTGGCAGAGGGGGAAATGTGACACGATAGTCAACAGGACAGGAGGGGGCCCCATTTCACATGCCACACTATTTCGGACCCCCCCCCATTAAAGGCAGAATGGCAAGGGGGGTACGGAATTCACCTGAGCATCGTTGATCAAGGTGAATTAATCTCAACCGTTCAAGAGTTGCACGTCCGATTCTGGACCCCCCCCCCAACCGCTAAAGGCAGAATAGCAAGGGGGCTCCAGAATGAAACCTCAGTCGTAGATCTGGGCGGGTGGATTTCGGTCATCCAGATCTGCTCGTTACTTACCCTAATGCGCGTTCGCGCCCTGGCTTAAAGCCGATGTCTCTTCCTCACATCTAATGGTCGTTACAGACCCTGAGATCCCCCGAAAGAATCTCGTCCGTCCATCGGGGTTTATCATCACGAGAGTCCGAACTCTCGACCACAGGACTCCTGAATTCTCGATCCCGGATTTCTCGATGCGGTTAATCTCTCGACACGTAACTTCCGTAAATCAGACGGTCCAAATCTATCCCAGGATTTCCACCATGGAAAGTCCCGATCTCTCGTCACCAGGATTCCTGATTCCGTGATTCTCGATTCCCTGAAATGGGTAATCTCATGACACGCGGCCTCCGTCATTTGGATGGCTCAGATCTATTCTGGGGTTTTCACCATGGAAAATCCTGAACTCTTGTCATCAGGATTCTCAATTCCGCGATTCCCGATTTCCCGAAATGGGTAATCTTACAACACGTGGCCTCCGTCATTCGGACGGATCAGATCTATTTCGGGGTTTTCACCATGGAAAATCCCGAACTCTCGTCATCAGGATTCCTGATTCCGCGATTCCCGATTTCCCGAAATGGGTAACCTTACGACACGTGGCCTCCGTCATCTGGACGGCTCATATCTATTCCGGGGTTTTCACCCCTATACACTGGGGTCTTTAACCCTCGGGTAACTTCTGACAGATCCAACGGTTGTCGGGTTTTTTCCAGAAGAGATTTGACGGCTCAGATTGGTTCCTACCCGTGCATTCTTCCACAACTCCCTGGACATGGAAAAATCAACGGTCCAGATACTCCCATGGACCTTGGAGATCTACGGTCCCGAATTCTTCGTTGTCCATGAAGACACAGAAAACAAAGGGGTAAGGCATTTAACATGCTACTCACTCCTACCAATCTAACGGTCATGCATGACCACAGGTTTCCCAATGGAATCTCGTCCGTCGATTAATACCTTTCACGATTAAGGCACTTAACACCTCATCTTCTTCTTCCGATCTGACGGTTGTGAGTGACCACAGATCTCCCGACGGAATCTCATCCGTCGATTCGATACTTCATCCTTATGCTGCCATCTCGGGTTTTCAAGAGGATCGTTCCTCCTCGTGCAGGGTTACTAAGGCCTTACACCTTCACATTTGTTTTCCCGGTTCTTGATGGGCTTTTCACGGAGGGTATCTCTATGGGGAGGTTCTTACCCAAGGTACTAACTGAGGCATATAACGGTACCTTTCTCCCACAAATCAGACATGTAGTCTGAATTAGATCAGTAAGCATATAAATAGTGATTTATGAAGACATAAGCCATACGTAGTCTTTCCATTATAAACATGCATCTACCAGTATTGATCAAAACACCATACAAACATTCTTACGATGAAATCATTCACAATTTCACAGCTTAAGGGAATAATTATCAGAATAAACATATATATTTCAGGATGCCAGAGGTAAAACACTTATCAGAAATAACACCAGGGGTTAAGCAACTGCTGAGAGGGGTGCTCATTTCCACCCAACCGTAGGCTCAGCGACTCCCAGCGGATTTACCACTAGCCACCCCCGAGCTGAGACCACGGTGTTGTGAGACTGCGTCTATGTTTGCCAGTGACCAGGAGCAAAGGTTACTCTCCTTCCTCTCTATTATCACTCACTCTGCGTATTCCCAGAGTTCTCTTCCTCCCCTCGCGTCTGCCCCCAATCGCTTCTACCCCACGCCTTATCCTCTTGCAAGGTTGCGTGTGGCGCGATTTACCTCGCACTGGTCAGTCATGATGGCTCTACGGATGGGCGGTTCACCTCCCTATCCCTCATTAATCCCTGAGGAGCCATCAACCTGCCAGCCTGCAAGACATTTAATTCGGGTCCAGCGAGCTGCTTTTGGTTCTCCGGGCCAGTGAAGTCCAAATACGGTATTAATTCTCGGTGGAAGTTAACACCACCTTTCCAGGTGCCTTCCACCGCCATCGTGGTCTCTTTTTCTGCAAATCCCCTCTCAGAAGTCCTGCAATATAAATTCATAATGTTATTCATATTCATTGACCTTTTCCATAAGGTCCATTCACATCACATATTCACATTAATGAGTTTGCCACATTTCTGGCTAGTCCAGTTATTTTTACAAACTGGGGGAAGCAGGGTGTTACAAGGGCTGACCTTTTAAAGGTCGACGCCCCCCCAAGAAACCAAATTAAATGCATAAATAAATAATTAAAAAGTAAAAGGAGGTATTTTATACTTACTTGGTCCAGACGGATGGTTGTTTCATCCACTGTAGCTCCCGGAATCACCACTTTTATCAAAGGGTTTTTTTTGCTCCAAAGTCAATTTCCAAATTAGCAATGGTGATAATGAGCTGCCAGCTTCTATTTATAGACTTTTTGGCCCCTTTTTTCATTTTTTTGGCCCCCCTTATCATTTTCTTAGTATTGAAAACCATTCAAAGTGATTCGGGAGTTGCTTTGGAAAGTTACGATCAGGTATCAGGACATTTTTTGGAGTTTTTAGTCACTTTTGACGGTCCGTGGGGAAAAATCTCAGATAGCCAACTTGAGCATATAAGTTAGGTTTCCACCCCTACTTTTTGTCTTTATTCCTTTTCCATAGGATCGATCCCACCAAGTTGCGACACGGAACCATCATTTCTACTTTAGAGGTGTCGCGATTTGGTGGTAGAGATTACCAGAACATGGATGCCCTAGGTAGATCCCGGTTGCATTATGGTGTCCATGCTATCACTAATGACTGTAGGCTCGGGAGTTCTTTTAGTTTTGCCTAATTACGAGTTTTGAGCCTCATTTGCATGACTCTTTATCACTCTTGACCTCTCCCACGGGACTCCGAAAACATAACAGGTCTTCTTTTAAGCCCTTTTCAAACCCTCTAAACATGAAAAGATTGTTGAGCGATCTTGTGGCCTTTCACGCTCATTAAACTGACATTTGAAATCACGTCTATTCAACGGTAGTTTACCCCTTTTTCGGTCTGGACAGTCAACTATACGAACAAAGGTATACTCTAGAGGCTTCAGATCCCTAGAAGAGTATTCTCAGGTATAATTTTAACCCTTTTTCGGGCCTGAGGGACTAAATTTACGAAAAAGGAACCCCCACGAAGTCCATAGTTAAGCTCTTTTCAGACTCCCTAAAATTGAAAAGATCGTCGAGTGACCTTATTCTTTCACACTCGTTAAAATGGTCCAGAAGAACATTCCCAACGGAGTCCACAGTTAAGCTTTTTTCAGACTCCTTAAAAATGAAAAAATTGTCGAGTGATCTTGTCTTTATCACACTTGTTAAAATGGTTTTGAATAGACATCTTTTCGATGCTAATTTACCCCTTTTTTGAACCGACTAGACTACTTTCGAAAAATGTACCCCATCAGAGTCTCCTTTTACGTTGTTTCAGACTCTCTAAATATGAAAATCGCCAAGCTTACCTTCTCTGGGCTCATAAAACTTACATCAAAGGATGTTACCATTGTGTGTCTTATTAATCGCATTTGCATACCTGTGTCTCTGGTCTAATGTCGGCTCCATGTTGCTCTCAACTAAACCATCTGAAGCATGCCTTATACGCAAGCCCTGTAGCACTTTGCCTTTGCGTCCTGACACCTTTGGCCCTAGGAGGGATTTTTCCCAAGTGTCCTTACTTTGAACATCAGTCTTGTCCTTGCGCCTCAAACTTGTATGTTTGCAACACTCATCCCTCCTTTGTAACGTAACATTCTTTTATTCTTTTTTCAAAATTATTGAAAAAGAAAAAAAAATCAAATATACCCCAAAAAGAGGAAGGGAAAAGTATTTTCTTTATATTTGCAGCACAATGAGTCGACCTTGGATAAAGCACATATGTTCGTTTGTTCGTCAAACCCTGGGATTTTATATGACCTTAGGAAGTTGTTCCCGCTACATTGATTTGTATCCTCCTCCGTTTGGTTATTCTTCCAAACATATGGAGAGTTTGTGTTGCCTCCTGCCTCGTAAACTTATGTCAATGCCATGCTACCCGAGTCTCATCTTTTGTCGTGCTATTATCCAAGGGAAGTTTTCTAACCCTGAGTTGGCCCCTCTGTAGTTTGTCTCTTGCCCTCATGCTCGGCCATCATCAAAGTCCAATCAAGTCTTTGTTCGAAATCAATGAAGCCTTCAATCTGATCATCAAGATTCTCTAGTCCATGACCGACGAGCCATCGAAGACCTCTGGGCAATGAATTCATACACTCATATTACACTCCGACCCGAGTTTTGAAGATTTTGAAGTTGTTTCTCGAGCTCTGAAGACCTCATCTCCAGCCATCAAGCCTTATCAGCTTCTAGAAGATAGATACTCTACATGTATATCATTTTGATTTCGAGATGTAGCTCCGTTGTGTATTGCTCGCGGCTACACTTTATATAGTTATATGACATGGATCTACAGTGTATTTGATTGGTAGCCATGATCTTATTTTATCCTGAGCATGGGTATGCCCGCCTCGGTGAGACAATTATTATTTTGCAGACGACACCTCCTGATTTCTGGTCCCTGGGCTCACTTGTTCGGAACATCGATGAAGATTTTTAATGTATTTCGGCCATCAGATGCTCTTATGACCTCACACATTAGGGGGAATCTGTTATAACCCTAATTTGCACTAGACATGCTTACCTGGCATCATGCCATCTCAGATTCCTTCTTTTCCAAAACACTATTGAACAACTCTTCTTAAAAACCCCTTTTATAAAAACCCACGTGCCCTACTCCATTACTGCACCCGTGTACATGCTAGCTGACCCAAGACAGCCCACATGTACCTACAAAAGCACGAAAAAAGGAAAGTTAATGACGGAACACACAACTTTGGGTAAGTTAACTAAACCTTTCGGCCATGCATGGCCGGTCACTCGACCAAATACCTAGCTTCTTCTAGCCTATAAAAGAAGGGGTAGGGGTCCCATTTGAAAGGAGGAGAATCATAGTAAAGAAACTATACCTGATTGAGCATTCCCTTTGTCCCAACCTTTAGCCATCCTTGTGCAAAGAGAAGTATAGAGCAAAGCAGTTGGAAGACAGTGGAGGAAGAGCCCAGGACCAGGATCGAGGAGCAGTAGCTGACTTTATCATTGTAAGGTATCATTGTGAATTTAATAAAAGAATTGCTCTTCCCGTCCCGCCATATGAGATTGTCATTATTGGAATATTGATTGTATGATTGATTAAATCTCTAACCCGTTAGTTCATAGATCAAATGCATGTGGATTTCTTTGTCTGTCTTTAGTGAATGCAGGTCAGCATTGGGAGGAGAGTTGCAGTCAAAGAACGACCAAGCGCGAAAAGGGATCGACATCAAATATGAAAAATAAGGTACGTTAATTGAATCTCTTGAGCCTTGTATTTACATATGAGTAATGGGGGTTTAGGCATGGGATGATGGTAAAAAGTAAGAATCTTTAGGTCATTTATGCATGCATGATAAAACCCTTAGTGTTAGTCTGTAGGAGGGATTTCCCACCCACAACAACATTAGCAATTGTATTTAATTCTCGATAAACATGGGTGTAACAAATGTGTTGAAACTGTTCTGAGAGAATCTTCAATTGTTGATAAATATGAACCAGACCCAAATTCATCACCTATATCTTATCATTCATCCATTTAATAGTGAGCCCTAAATCCTCATAAACCTGCAAAATAGAGAGGTTTTTGTCCATTGCACATTTGAGAAGTGCAAACAACTTGGCATTAAACTAGCCTCGGTTATTTGTACCATGTCCTAGGTTGGTTTTACATATTATGTAATGTGAAACAAATAAATATAAAATAAAGCCTAGCTCGCGAGAGTGAGCCATTTTTTTACTGGCCCCATCAAAAAATCCCTAGGGCATCTCCTTATTTATATGGAATTTTTCTAGCCGACGAGACTTCTTCAAGGCCTGAGAGGGATTATACAAGGAACACAAGACCAGATTTTGTTGTGAAACCTTGAAGGAGGACCAAATCTTGTTCTCAAATATGATGGTGTTACGATCCAACCAAACTCCCCAAGCAACCAAAATGGGAAAGACTCGAAAGGCTTTTATGGAACTCCCACTAAAAAACCCATGAAAACATTAAACCATTGAAGGAGAATCCCATAATTGTTCTTCTTGAATATGACTTTCAATCTCTTACCAAAGTTATCTTATGAAGGGAGATTGCAAGAATAGGTGGATATTAATTTCCTCGTTCCACTTGCATAGCAAATGCCAAGCCCAATTTTGTTTCTCTGTTGAATTTGATCCCATGTCAACACTCATTCTTTCAGTACTAGCCAAAATAAAATAATACCTTTCAAAGGGACCTTTTTTTCCAGACTTTCTTTATCCACCATTGACCTTATAAGGGGTTTAAGTCTGATGCATGCTTTTGTTATACAATAAGATATTCCATATATTCTTTTCTTTTTATGAAATATGGGATACGTAAAAGAATAGAACATACCTTCTTAACATTGTTCTTAGCTCCATAAGAACGTATATCCTGCTTGCTTGGATAAACAATATGTTGGAGTTGCCAGTTAAGTGAACCTTGACAATGGTTTTGGTAAATCACACTCTAGTTCAGCTTTGGAAATGAAGACAATCTTGTGCTTGTTTGAACACTGCCTATACCCAGTGAATTCACAACAAGAAAATAAAATAGCGACACCTTTAAGATTGCAGTGTGTTTGATGAAACCATTGATTCCAACAATTTTCTTTTAACAAATTCTAATAGATGGATGCCAAAAATAAATCACATAGATTTTATCATTCTCTCTTTGAATACCAACAAAAGTATTTTACATAACTTATGATGGGGGATCTCCCTTTATCTCTTCGTAGCTTCAAAGGATCTTCTTCTAGGATGCAAGATATTCTTTCTCACGGGTAACTATGACTGATAATGTTGCACTCTACATCGATTGTTAAAAGTTGTGATGAAAACAATACCTTTTGTAGCAACTCCATCAGAAAACTTTTGGTGGCTTCTTAATCTTTGATTTAACTACATGAGGCTTAAATTAGAATCAAGGTGGCTCTATGAATTGTATTAACCACTCACATGGTGTCTATCCCTCTTCTCACAACACTAATTCCACAATGCCTCTCACCCACCATTGTAAAGGAATTGGACAACCAAGCTCTAATACTAGATGAAGAATTATTAAACCTGACAATAACAGAGGAATACGATAATTTAACAATAATGCACACTAGTTGAATCATCTCATCATCAAGACATATATGTATACATGCACAAGAACTTTCTCGTGAAACAACCAACTCCTATAATCACTCAAAAAACACTCCTCAATTCACTCAACAAGTATTATCTCAGTCTAATTTTATATCTACAAGCTATTAGCCCACTAAAAACTTTAACAATTATTCTTAATTAGATTAAGGATATCACAAATGAATCACTAACCCAATAGATCCTTCTCAAACTAGAAACAATATCAGTTATCTCTCGACATCACCGTGGAATGATAGCCACATGAATATCCTTTGATCTAATCCAATGAACAAAAGCAAATAATTTAGATATGGCATGTCGCAGTTCTTGGGGGAATTCATGGTTCACACAACCAAACATGAGCAAGGGACGATGGCACTACAAAATGAATTGGCATAAAATTGTGAGTGCATAGCATATTATAACCTACATTGCAAAAAAAGAAGCATGTAATCGACATACATATCCTTGGAAGATTCATAAGGTCATGTGATTTCAACCTTGGAAAATGTTCATCTATAATGAAGCAGTGTCATAGAGTTGACCTATATAAAGAAGGTGCCTTCGGACCTAATGTAACATCCTTTTCCATAGAAAGATCATATTTCTTCAAAATCCATGGGACATGATCACCTTCTTTAAAAAACCAACAGGGACTGGCCTCTCCTCTACTTTGTTTTCTTGGACAATGTTTCTTTTTAGTATTTGAAGAAATAAGATCTCTCCTAACACCCAATGCGTCGCTTTTTTCGATGATATGTGCCTCCATAAGGAAGACAAAGCATTTTTTAATATATGCATGGGATTTAGTAAGTGGGAAATCTTAAGATGCTCCCAATATGGAAGCTCATATAGATTTCATTTTCATCACAATGGGCATTTTCCCGATGTGGGTGTCGAAAAATTTAGGATCGTCAAACATAGGTTCCCCATTTGAATCAAACAATTTTACAGTTTCCTTCTCCTTCTCTATGTCATATGCACTAAGCTAGTCTTTCGGTGACAATATATCAGGTCTTCGAGTTGTCTCTAGTTTACCATTGAATGTGAATGTTTCTCTTCCATAAGGGTAGTCTTTTGGAACAAATACCCTCAAGTAGTTGTACATTGGCTTTCATAGGTGGTTGGACCACCTAGCCTTTATAGAAGGTCCACAACATTTACATCCATGATACCCTTTTGTTACAAGTCTTGCGACGTTATTGTATATGAAACATGTAAGTGTCAAAGAAGATAGTTGCACCAAATTAAGTATGTCAAATAATGTTATGGATATAAACAAATCAATCAACATGCTTACCAGAACAAACTCCTAGTGTTGGATAATCATGCATGGTGAATGCACATATGCCATGTAATGTTAAAGATCTTTCTTCAATGATGGGTCTTGATGCATCGTATACATGTATCCCTTCCCATAATTGATTAAATTCATCTATCAATGGTTGGAGGTAGACATCCATTATCTTCACTTGTCTTCTACCATGGACCACAACAGCCAA
The DNA here is from genome assembly GCA_009831015.1 of Picea engelmannii. Lineage (NCBI taxonomy): Eukaryota > Viridiplantae > Streptophyta > Pinopsida > Pinales > Pinaceae > Picea > Picea engelmannii. The sequence continues at coordinate 375,151 of ML785957.1, forward strand.
CATAATATGTTCATTCTTCATGGACAACCATGAGGGGATATTGATATTGATTACTACTATTGGTAAATGGAGTAATTGGTGTTTTTGATATGGATATTTAATTAGTTAATAAATGACTCGATTGCTTAAAGAGTGTGAAAACCAAGACAAGTAAAACACATAAAGAGACTATGAGCAGAAATAATAAGCAACAAATAAATAAGAATGACACAATGAGATTGATAACGGAGTTCACCCGATGTGGGCTACGTCTCTGGGTCTGCTTCCAATGGAGTGGCCTCTTCAATTATGATGCAAAAATGATAAAATTACATCAATATCTTCAATCTCAATAGTTGGTATTCTTCTTTGTTGCAGCCCAATGACCTCCAAAAGCCTTTGGAATTATCTATCTCCTCTTTTCAATCCACTAAGAAGGCTAAAAGAACTGATATACCAAGACTTATACAAAATGAATGCGGCCTTAAAAGAATTATTCTTTCATTATTTATTCGATGGAAGGTTCCTGGCGTACTCATGTTCGAGCTTGTTTTAAAACTTTGTAACAAAACCGAACCAGGGTCGAGCCCGCAGGCTTTGGGATTTTCGTTGATATGTAATATTGCCAAATCAAAACAATAGAGCTTGGTTAATCCACCAAGAAACAAAGTCTTGACACATTGGCCAACAGATGGGCTTTAGTTCGTTAGTTGGCGGGGAGGTCGCGGAGTCAAACCCGCAGACCTGCCCCACTTGGTATTACTGCTACATATGGCTTTAACTATAGAATGTTCGACGATATTTATGAGGTCTCATCGTTGACTTGTTGGTTAAGTTGTTCATCTGTAGCCCAGAGGTCTGAGGTTCGATCCCAACCGACCACCCCTTTTCCAATTTGGGTATAGAACCTTCTTGTCCAATCGGAGGTTGCCACATGGAAACCTCTGATTGGTCAATGTCATGATGACACCACATCACCAACCAGCTCGGATGCCACGCCACCTGTCAACTCAGACATCGCATCACCTGCCAACACGACCGTGACGTCACCTGCCTCTACCATGTGTCCACTGCTCATCCTACCACATATCATGTATGGTTTCCATGTGTCACCTCGTACGACTGCCATGTGTCCTCCTTTGGGGTTGCCACGTGTCACATGTCCTTATTTTTGTCATGTTTGACAAAAACTTCAAATCATGATATCTTTTTCATACGAATTATGTTTGAGCATGTTCAAGCGGCATCAAAATTCTCTCGTCGAGCTCTTCATGATGGCGGCTTTTGCATTGAGTTTTGAGACCTTTGAATTTTGAGGTATTATGGATCCTCCTGGATCAATCCTCCCCATTGGAAGCTTTTGGACCACCAAAAGTGGAATCACTCAGCAAATAAGTGCGGGTGTTGCTCCCTAACTTTCTCAATCTCTATCCACCATACTTTGCTTGGATGCATTCCCTTAAGACCCACACAAAGGTACTCCACATCACCTCTTCATGAAGTCCTCGTCTTATTTTCTATAATGACATCTTCTCACAACTTGTCTAAGTACTCATGAGAAAAATCATCAACAGAAAGAACTTGAATACTCTCGTCTTGATCCATGATCATTGGAGGATCATATAATTTCAAGTTCTCGACATTTACACCTGAATACAACTGCATGTAAGGTGGTATATCTAAGCAGAAAGCATTAGCGCCAAGCTTCTCCAAAATGGCAAATGGGCCATATCGGATTGGCTTGAGCTTCTTACCTTCCCCCTTTAACCTTTCTTTGTTGATATGTATCCAAACTCGATCACCTACTTGCAAATGATGATCCATCTGATGCTTGTCATGCCTAGCCTTATATTGGGCTTGGCTCTTCTCTGATTTCTCTTGCACTGCCTGATTGTAAGTTTTAAACCTGTGAAGTAAAGCAATGCATATAGATTATTAAGCAAAACAAAATTTAATCAATGGCTCATACACAGAGTACACAGAGATTTTATACCGGAAACCCTCAACCGGGAAAACCTTTCTTATATTCATTATATGGAATTTCACCATTCACCTTACAATATATACAATGTTTTTAGGTATTTTTTAGATAACAAAACCCTAATCCCTTAATTCGGGATTAATTTAGAAAACTGTTAAAAATAGCAAAATCCGCTAAAAATAGCAAAAATCACCCAAAAAAAAAAATCAGGGCTGCCCCAAACGTTGCACGTAACTGGGGGGGGAATACCTGATGAGGGATCATCAGACGTAGTTGTCGAATTTGATGCGCCCACACACACACATGCAAAGAATATAACACATACCCAACATTCTCTTGCTTGTTGTTTTCTTTGCATCCAGGGGTCCAGGGGATTATATAATCAACAATGCCCATTGTTACTCTACACCAGGAGAACTTTTCTTTGCTCACAAACTTTGTCAATGAATCTGCAACATTCTTGAAAGTGTCAACCTTTTCCAACAACACCTTCTTTTCATCAACCATGTCTCTCACAAAGTGATACTGAACATCAATATGCTTTGTCTTCGAATGATAAGTTGGGTTCTTTGCTAGGAAGATTGCACTCTGACTGTCACAATCTAATCTCACTACTTATTGTACCAACCCAAGACATGAACACAATCTTTGTAACCATACTGCTTCCTTGCTTGCATGAGTCACTGCCATGTATTCAACTTCTGTAGTTGAGAGTGCCACTACATCCTGTCTTTTGTTCATCCAACTGATTGCTCCTCCAAATAGGTTAAACACATACCCACTTGTAGATCTTCTGCGATCCAGATCTCCAGCCCAGTCTGCATCAACAAAGTCATGTATGTCCACCACTCTGTCCAATCCTGGTCTTCCTTGGTAGCACAATCCATAACTGG
>ML785958.1:8724-23600 GCA_009831015.1 Picea engelmannii
ACATACATTTAAGTGATATAGTTTTACATTTTTTTCATGTTAAATGACATCACTATTAGATACTTAGTTTGAACATTCCATGTACGTCTCTTAGAAAATAAATGGTACTCAATAATAAACTTAAAACAGATCTCATGGTAAGAGAACAAAAATAATTAAAAAGACAGAAATAAACAAGAACAAAATACCACTTATTTTTAGTGGAAAATTGAGCAATGTATCGAGAAAAACCACGCAAAAGGATCAACATTTTTTATTTATTAGCAAAGCATATACATCAAGCTTCAAATAAACTCTCTTGTTTTCCTATGGGTGGGCGAGTACACATACATATGCTCTCATAGAAGAAGGTAGACAAATACCATGGGATACTAAAAAAACCATGGGCCCAAAACCACCATTGTATACTACGTGCATTTGACTCATTCCTCGAGTCAAGGTTAGCATCTCCCACCTAAGACCAAATATAAGAGTGGGCGAAGTTTGTCTCGCCACTTTGCGATGACCTGTTGAATATCCTCCTCGATAATGGTAAAAGGGAGGATCTTGGAAATGACATACTGGTCTGCGCGCACGGAGGGTGGGGGTTTGAAGCAAACGTTATAGAAATCACATTCAAATTTCATATAGTCCTCAGACTTGTTAATGAGGCTATACAGTATGCAGAATCGGTTCTGTTTACCATCGTTGGAACGCAATATTATTCACTCAAACTTCTTATCCTTGCTCTATTGCATCTCCTTATTGCAGCTATAGTTGCAGCCCGATGGTGGCTTCACATTATCTTGGCCAACAAGAGTAACATCCAACTATGATTCTTCGCATCCAGGTAGTCCTGGATGAGCTCATTCATCAAATAACGTGCCCAATGCATCTTGAATCATTCGGTTCACTACTCTACGATAATGATTACCCCCAGTCGTCACTCATCCTCATCACACTTGCGTAGCATTTTGCGGGAAAGTATCCGTGTGGAGAATCGAACTTTGCAATCGTTTATATCATAAAATACAGCTCCTCTTGAATCTCTATGTGTACCATACTTTGTGTACACCTCCTCTTGTGTGGTATCCTCAGCCATTATCGAGTTACCTGGATCATCTGCTTTTTCACGAAGGCCCAGGACTTTGCGCATTATGTCGACGTTGACTTAGTATGCCGTGTCTAGCCAAATGAACCCTAAATGCAATCGAATTGATGTACGGGATGTGCCCCGTGGGAAATCCAATAATGATATTATCCTTGATTTCTCTAGTGGCTTGGCCCATTTCCCGGTGACCACTGATATTTCTCCCTCAGCCCTTGGAATATCCTCTGCATATAAATCGAAGCACAGTTCTAGGAACTGCGCCTCATCTTGTATGTTGAAATATACGTATTCAAGTTGGGGAACATTTACTAACAGAGGACCTCTTATACTTACCTCGGTCGGGATTTCGGGCTCGATCGCATGTCGATCCTTTACTGCTTGGAATTTCCTTCATGCTTTGGGATTGCTTACAAAATCAATTATCCCGGTTGATTGCTTGGAACCACTAGTTTGTTGTATTGGAAAACTTTGCTCAGGAGCTGTGCTCAGGTCTCACTGTAGGGTTGTGTGCAACGAATTCCCAACATCGATTCACTAAAAGATATAATGCTATTGGCATTCCGATCACTCTACACTCGACTCTCCGTTCTAAGATATTCTTTCGGTTCAACACTTTTCTCTCTCGGCGAATAGCGAATGGAATTGGTGCATTCGAGCGTTAAATACTTGTTGGGTGACTTTCCCCCACGATACTTAGCTACTTGTATTTTTATCTAGGAACGTGCTCAATGTTAATTCCGGCCAACGATAGGTTCTACTGCCGTAACTATTAGTGTGCCATGGGGGATTGTTTCCATAACCGATTCTAGTTCCCCATGCTATCATCACCTATCCTAGAGCTAACTACCTACCTCTCCACCATTTCCTTCTGTGTATTGGCTGCCACCTGTAAGGTCCAGCTGTTCCGTACTTTGGTTTGTACTCGTGCATTTGTACATTAATCTCCTCTGAATCTTCTAAATCAATTTTAGGTATGACCTATATATCTCATCCCGCCTTATTTTTTTTACTTGTCTAACCTGTCTAATTATCGCGTTTTTTACAAATAATTTACCTCACCAGAGACGTCGTTAAAATAACATAGACCATAGGTTTCCTACAAGTCATAAAGGAAGAATAAAAACACGAAACATTCAACTTGTATCCATGCATTCATTTCACATGCATTCCCAATACCCGCATAAGTGCTCCACAGAATACCACATATTGTGAGACATACATTCCGAACAGAATCCATAAGATACCGAGAGAAATTTGATTCATGCTTCGTTTATTAATACTGACATCATTCAAATACATGTTAATCCACAAAGGGCCGAATCCTGCTCAGAGAGAATTCAGAGTGAAAAAGAGACCGAAAAAACACTGCTATCTCGATCTAATTTGTCTCTCATATTCACGTAATATCTCCGAACAACTAGTGAAACATAACACATCAAGCAATACTACAATGTGTAGCTGGAGCTCTAACTCATCTATAACTAACATAATGATGAAATCCTTGTTAACCTAAAACCCAATGCTTACATATCGACACACATTTCGCTTATGCCTATTGGAGCGTGGTAATCATAACAACCTTTCGAGCTCACCCACAACCTCAACCATGAGCAGCAGGGTTGCTACAAAAATAGTTACAATCATTGCTAAATGTATTCGAGGATTTGGTATGTGTGCGATCCCTCCAAGTCTTTGTGTGCAGTACAAAACAAGTTGGAAAACACAATAGATCACTAGTTGGCTCACGCACTACATCTTGGTGTTGTGTGGTAAAAACTCTTGTCCGAGCACACACGCATTCTTTCCAAAAACTTAGGGTATCAACACAAAGGCGTTGTTTAATTATTATTTTATCCCCTTTAATCGTCAACTTATATTTTCCGATAATCAACATGTCATCAATATATAATAATAAGACAATGAAATTTCCATTATTTTTTTATCTCTTTTAATGTGTATACAACGATATGCATTTAACCTTTTAGAACCATGACCATGCATAAAAGAGTCAAATTTCTTATACCATTGACGAGGGGCTTATTTCATCCCACATAGACCCTTCTTCAACCTGTAGATCGATTTTTCTCTATCTTTTTGAATAAATCCTTTTGGCTGCTCCATATACATCTCTTCCTCCAAATCTCCATGGAGGAAGGCTGCGTTGACATCTCATTTCTCCAACTCAAAATCTAGAGCAACTACAAGACCAAGTACTACTTTTACTGATGACATTTTGATTGACAAGAGAGAAAATTTTGTGTAAAATCAATACCTTCCTCTTGCACGAATGCTTTCATCACTAGCCCTTGCTTTAAATATTTACGGATTTTCCTTGCCTTCATGTTTTATTCAATACACCCTATTTTTCTTTAAAACCTTTCTTCCTTTCCCAGGCCGTATTATCATGTAGGGATTTCATCTCTTCTTGCATATATCCTTTGGCCATTTCATAGTATTTTCACCTTCGCATGCTTCCTAAATTCAAACAGGCTCACCTTCATCAGTCAATAAAATACATTCTGAGGGGGATACCTTTCCGAAGGCCTATGTGGCCTGTTAGACCTGGGAATTCATCAATTTTGTGGCAGGATTTCTCCTGATGGATGTTGATTTTGCTGTTATTAATTTTCTTCTTTTTTTTGTTCCTTCTTTTAATTTTGTTGCAATGGCTGCTCATGATTTCCAACAGTGTCTTCTTGTAATGGTGGCTGATTTTCTTATTGTTCTTGAATTACAAAAACATTGTGCACACCTTTGTTAGTACTCATTATGCATTAAAAATGACATCCCTACTTCCAATAGCTCTCCTTTTTAGAGGATCCCACAACTGGTAACCTAACTCATTATCAACATATTCCAAGAAAATGCATTTCAGTGGATTTTCATCCAAATCGAACCTCCGTTTGTAGGAATATGCACATATGCTTTACAACCAAATTTTTTTTTAGATGAGTGTAACATAAACCCTTATCAGGCCCAAAGGGGTTGGATGCAATGGTGGAAAGCGAGGAGTTTTTCATCGTTGGGAAAGGTTCAATTCTTGTGAGGGCTTTACCTGGAGCCGTGGAGACACCTCAAGGTAGTGGTCGAACGTGTGGTTGCACCGAGAGATACTATAATAAATGGTATCGTGAACCATGCACACATAAGTGGATCAAATCCCACCCCCATGTCCTTCAACTTTTTAATCCCAAAAGGGTTGAATCCAATGGTGGAAAGCGAGGAGTTTTTCACCGTTGGGCAAGGTTCAATTCTCGTGAGGGCTTTACCTGGAGCCATGGGGACACATTGAGGTAGTGGTCAAACATGCGGTTGCATCCAGAGATACCATATTAAATGGTATCGTGACCCGTGCACACATAAGTGGATCAAATCCCAACCCCATGTCCTTCAAAAAAAGAAGCCCAAAGGGGTTGGATCCAATGGTGGAAAGCGAGGAGTTTTTCACCATTGGGCAAGGTTTAATTCTCGTGAGGGTTTTACCTAGATCCATGGGGACACCTTCAGGTAGTGGTCGAACGTGTGGTTTCACCCAGAGATACCATATTAAATGGTATCGTGACTCGTGCACACATAAGTGGATCAAATCCCACCCCCATGTCCTTCAAATTTCATCCCAAAGGGGTTGGATCCAATGGTGGAAAGCGAGGAGTTTTTCACCATTGGGAAAGGTTCAATTGTCTTGAGGGCTTTACCTGGAGCCATGGGGACACCTTTAGGTAGTGGTCGAACATGTGGCTGCACCCAGAGATACCATATTAAATGGTATCGTGACCCGTGCACACATAAGTGGATCAAAGCCCACCCCCATGTCCTTCAAATTTTTGAACTCTCACAAAAGATCACGCTCCTCTTGGTAACTTACTCCCTCACTCTTAAAACCCTAGCATTGATCTCTCGTCCTCCTAGTTCTCCCGAAGCCCGCCGGCCTAACATCTCCTCCCTCCTTCGCTGCAACCGCTTTCCAATGGCGGCCCCCTCGTCTCCAAAGCACGGTGGTGCCGCTGGTAAGGCCTTGGCATTGGTTGCGGGCCTCCTCCGCCCTCCTTCGTAGAAGCTGTAGTCTCCTTTAGCGACCCCCTCGTCTCCAAAGAACGGTGGCGCCTCTCCTGGTAAGGCCCTCTTTTCCATATTTAATCTCTCGGTTCTCTTTCGAATGGTACACATTCTTAGATAGAGAAGTCATCCCCTACCCTTTTGCAAAAGGGTTTTTTGTGGTAGTTTTTTATTCTACAAGCGACAGAGACAAATTTTTTAGCTCCAGTCCATGGTTCTGGGCTAGAGCAGACCTATCCATGCAACTCTGGACCCCTTCCTTTGACCCCTCCATAGATTTTATCTCTTCAGCCCCAGTCTGGGTGAGACTTCCGTATTTGCCCTTGCGTTTCTGGGGGGATGAATCTCTTCATTCGATTGGCAATGGCCTCAGAGAGTTCCTCTGCAGAAGTCCGAACTCCAACCTAGCCCGCTCCACCTTCGCCCGAATCTGTGTGGAAATGGATTTCTCCAAAGGTTTCCCAGCTGAAATTATTTTGAGAGGCAAGGACTACTCAAGGACCCAAAAACTCGACTATGAGAATCTCAGCTTCAAGTGTAGGAACTATTTCGAAATGGGGCACTTAGCCCGTAACTGTGGAAAACCACCCAGGAAAAAAAGGTCGTCCAAGCCCACCTGGTGGACGAGGGTACCAACAGAACCGCGTTCTGAAAGTAAGACCCTTGAAGCGGTAGAAGAGGTAGAAGCTGAAGACGAAATCAAACCCGCTACTAAGGGTGAAGCAGAAGACTCTCCCAAGTTTGCCACCCAGCAAGATCCCCTGGCCTCAAGTTGGGCAGACTTAGCTGATAAGGAAGACGCTTTAGGCCCGACAGAAAGCCAATCCATGGACCAGAGCAATGAATGGAAAACAGTGTCAAAGAGGAAAAATAACTTCCAACCTAGAAGTGATGTAATGACGTGAAGCCGTTCAGGCTCACTGAAATAGTCTTTGTGTTCGCAAACTAGTACTGAGTTAGGATATTTAGGTTTATGTTTTCAAGTTTACAAGAAAATATCTATCGATGTATCGAACCCCGGTGGCATGTCCACTGTTATTAATACAAAGATCCCTAGCCGTAACTGTGTTTCTGTAATAATAAATAAAATTAAATTAAAAAAAAAAAAAAACATAAACCCTTATCGGTCCATACCTTTTCACGGATGCCATCATCTGAGGAGGTTGTGGGAGAGAGATTTATTAATAAGAAAGCTATATGAACAACCTCTGCCCAAAAATAGTTGGGAAAATAAGGATTTGATAGCATACTTCTCACCTTCTCCACTATTGTCCGATTCATTCTCTCAACCATTCCATTTCGTTGAGGGGTGCACAGAAATGTTTTTACATGCTTTATACCATGTTTACTGCAATATTCTTCGAAGGATTTAGAGAAATACTCTCCACCATTATCTATTATATTACATCTTAATAATTTGTTAGTTTCCCTTTCAACAACCATATGAAATTTCTGAAGAGTTCTTAGAACTTTATCCTCTCTCTTGATACGGAAATCCAACACCTTTCTTGATGCATCATCAATAAAAAGTAACAAAATAAGCATCCCCTCCTAGTGATTTTACATTAATTGGGTCAAAAAAACCAGAATGTACCAAGTGTATCCCTTTTAGGTCTATCCCTTATAAATGATACCCTTTCTTGTCTACCCATGATACAATGTTCGCAAAGTTTAAATTCTGCACGTTTAATCCTAGGAAATAGTTTTTGTTCAGCCAGGATTTTTAGGCCTCTTTCAGTCAGGTGCCCAAGTATTTTTTGCCACAAATTTGTTGTAGGATCCTCCTTTGTAGCTGTAGCAACAATATCTTCTTTCTGCAGTCTTGATTTTAATGTGTAGAGAGTGCCTCTTTTCTTCCCCTCTGCAACAACCAACAGACCCTTTTATAAGAGATTAAATTTTATGTGCTTGGGGTAGCATGGTAGGAAGCTACATAATATAAAATCGAATCACTATCATGGCTAGAAGTATAAATGCATGCATCCTCACAAGAAACAATGATTAATACATTACCATCTCATGTAACAACAATAGTTTATTTGTTACTGCTGTTGTTGGCTTCCTTTTTCTCCCTTTTCAATATCCTCCAATATTTTATGACATGGCCAAGTTTTCCACAATGATAGTAGGTCATTCTTCCATGCCTAGTATTTGACTTGTCTCTAGAGATGGGCCACACTGATTTCTTTCTATTTGGTTTCCTTCCACGGTCACCAAGGGTTAATGTCTCCATATTTGAAATTTCCTCTCCGATGGATTTCTTGCGCATCTCTTCATTTAATAAGCTATTAGAAACATCTTAAAAACACATTTTACTTTTTGGTGTTGCATTGCTTATGGTGAAAACAAAGTTTTTCCAACTATCAGACATTGAGCTTAAGAGAAGGAGGGCTTGTATCTCATCATAAAATGCAATCTTCAACGAAGTGATGGGTCAACACTTTGTGAAACTCATTTAAATGTTTGGGCTCCCTTCCTTCATTTTGAGGTTAAACAACCACTTCATAAAAAATCCCACCCCCTCGTCTCCAAAGCACTGTGGCGCCCCTGGTAAGGCCTTGGCATTGGTTGCGGGCCTCCTCTGCCCTCCTTCGTAGAAGCTACAGTCTCCTTTGGCGGCCCGCTCATCTCCAAAGCACGGTGGTGCCTCTCCTGGTAAGGCCACGACAATGGTTGTGCACCTCCCTCCCTCGGCTGTGACTTCCTCTTGTGGGTCGACTTCTCTTATAGGTGCATCCCCAGAAGCTCTGTTGGCAGCGGCCTCAGGCTTTCCCCCTCTGGTGCCAACCCTCTCCCTCAAAGAGGTGGCTTCATGTCAAGGGTCTCTCTCTGGTCTGCGTGCATTGGTCTCGAAGGTTTCATCTCTTCAAGGTCACCCTTTCGGGCTGCATGCAGTAGTTCTTGAAGCTCTGGCAGTTTCCATTCCAATTCCACAAGAAGCCTTAACTCATGCTCCTCATTACAACAGGCATGCTCTAGTTTGTAGATTCAATGGGTTTTGGCCCTCTCTTCCAGATTTAATCTCCTGGTTCTCTTCCGAATGGTACCCGTTCTTAGATAGAGAAGTCATCCCCTGCCCCTTTGCAAAAGGGTTTTTTGTGGTAGTTTTTTGTTCTACAAGTGACAGAGACAAATTGTTTAGCTCCGGGCCATGGTTCTGGGGCAGAGCAGGCCTGTCCATGCAACTCTGGACCCCTTCCTTCAACCCCTCCACAGATTGTATCTCTTCTGCCCCAGTCTGGGTGAGACTTTCGTATTTTCCCTTGCATTTCTGGGGGGGATCAATCTATTCATTCGATTGGTAATGGCCTCGGAAAGTTCCTCTGCAGAAGTCTGAACTCCAAGCTATCCCACTCCACCTTCACCCGAATCTGTGTGGAAATGGATTTCTCCAAAGGTTTCCTAGATGAAATTATTCTTCAAGGCAAGGACTACTCAAGGACCCAAAAACTCGACTATGAGAATCTCAGCTTCAGGTGTAGAAACTATTTCAAAACGGGGCACTTAGCCCGTAACTGTGGAAAACCACCCGGGAAGAAAAGGTCGTCCAAGCCCACCTGGTGGACGGGGGTACCAACGGAACCGCGTTCTGAAAGTAAGACCCTTGAAGCGGTAGAAGAGGCAGAAGCTGAAGATGAAATCAAACCCCCTACTAAGGGGGAAGCATAAGACTCTCCCAAGTTTCCCACCCAGCAAGATCCCCTAGCCTCAAGCTAGGCAGACTTAGCTGATAACGAAGACGCTTTAGGCCCGACAGAAAGCAAATCCATGGACCAGAGTAATGAATGGAAAACAGTTTCAAAGACGAAAAAAAACTTCCAACCTAGAAGTGATGTAATGACGCGAAGCCATTCAGGCTCGCTGAAATAGTCTTTGTGTCCGCGAACTAGTACTGAGTTAGGATCTTTAGGTTTATGTTTTCAATTTTACAAACAAATCTCTATCGATGTATTGAACCCCGGTGACATGTCCACTGTTATTAATACAAAGCTCCTCTAGCCGTTTCTACGTTTCTGTCAANTTATCGGTCCATACCTTTTCACGGATGCCATCATCCGAGGAGGTTGTGGGAGAGATATTTATTAAGAAGAAAGTTATATGAACAACCTCTACCCAAAAATACTTGGGAAAATAAGGATTTGAAAGCATACTTCTCACCTTCTCCACTAATGTGTCGACCCTCTCCTTCAAAGAGGTGGCTTCATGTCAAGGGTCTCTCTCCGGTCTGCGTGCATCGGTCCCAAAGGTTGCATCTCTTCAAGGTCACCCCTCCGGGTTGCATGCAGTAGTTCTTGAAGCTCTGGAAATTTCCATTCCAATTCCACAAGAAGCCTTAACTCATGCTCGCCATTACAATAGGCATGCTCTAGTTTGTAGATTCAGTGGGTTCTGGCCCTCTCTTCCATATTTAATCTCCTGGTTCTCTTCCGAATGGTACCCGTTCTTAGATAGAGAAGTCATCCCCTGGCCTTTTGCAAAAGGTTTTTTTGTGGTAGTTTTTTGTTCTACAAGCGACAGAGACAAATTGTTTAGCTCTGGGCCATGGTTATGGCGCAGAGAAGGCCTGTCCATGCAACTCTGGACCCCTTCCTTCGACCCCTCCACAGATTGTATCTATTCAGCCCCAGTCTAGCTGAGACTTCCATATTTTCCCTTGCATTTCTAGGGGGATGAATCTTTTCATTCGATTGGGAATGGCCTCGGAAAGTTCCTCTGCAGAAGTCCGAACTCCAAGCTAGCCCACTCCACCTTCGCCTGAGTCTGTGTGGAAATGGATTTCTCCAAAGGTTTCCTAGCTGAAATTATTCTTCAAGGCAAGGACTACTCAAGGACCCAAAAACTCGACCATGAGAATCTCAGCTTCAGATGTAGGAACTATTTCAAAACGGGGCACTTAGCCCGTAACTGTGGAAAACCACCCGGGAATAAAAGGTCCTCCAATCCCACCTGGTGGACGGGGGTACCAATGGAACCACGTTCTGAAAGTAACACCCTTGAAGTGGTAGAAGAGGCAGAAGTTGAAGATGAAATCAAACCCCCTACTAAGGGGGAAGCAGAAGACTCTCCCAAGTTTCCCACCCAGCAAGATCCCCTGGCCTCAAGCTGGGCAGACTTAGATGATAAGGAAGACGCCTTACGCCCGACAGAAAGAAAATCCATGGACCAGAGCAATGAATGGGAAATAGTGTCAAAGAGGAAAAAAAACATCCAACCTAGAAGTGATGAAATGACGCGAAGCCGTTCAGGCTCGCTGAAATAGTCTTTGTGTTCGCGAACTAGTACTGAGTTAGGATCTTTAGGTTTATGTTTTCAATTTTACAAGAAAATCTCTATCGATGTATCGAACCCCGATGACATGTCCATTGTTATTAATACAAAGCTCCTCTAGCCGTTTCTGTGTTTCTGTCAAAAAAAAAACATAAACCCTTATCGGTCCATACCTTTTCACTGATGCCATCATCCGAGGAGGTTGTGGGAGAGAGATTTATTAAGAAGAAAGCTATATGAACAACCTCTGCCCAAAAATACTTGGGAAAATAAGGATTTGAAAGCATACTTCTCACCTTCTCCACTATTGTCCGATTCATTCTCTCAACCATTCCATTTTGCTGAGGGTTGCACGGAAATGTTTTTACATGCTTTATACCATGTTTACTGCAATATTATTTGAAGGATTTAGAGAAATACTCTCCACCATTATCTATTATATTACATCTTAATAATTTGTTAGTTTCCCTTTCAACAACCATATGAAATTTCTGAAGAGTTCTCAGAACTTTATCCTCTCTCTTCATACGGAAATCCAACACCTTTCTTGATGCATCATCAATAAAAAGTAACAAAATAAGCATCCCCTCCCAGTGATTTTACATTAATTGGGTCAAAAAAACCAGAATGTACCAAGTGTATCCATTTTAGGTCTATCCCTTATAAATGATACCCTTTCCTGTCTACCCATGATACAAAGTTCGCAAAGTTTAAATTCTGCACGTTTAATCCTAGGAAAAAAAAATATTTCAGCAAGGATTTTTAGGCCTCTTTCAGTCAGGTTCCCAAGTATTTTGTGCCAGAAATTTTTTGTAGGATATTCCTTTGTAGCTGTAGCAACAATATCTTCTTTCTGCAGTCTTGATTTTAATGTGTAGAGAGTGCCTCTTTTCTTCCCCTCTGCAACAACCAACGGACCCTTTACAATTTTCTATCTTCCCTTTCCAAACACTATATGGAAACCTTCATCATCTAGCTTCCCGACTGAAACCAAATTCATTCCATGATCCGGCGCATGTCCGATGTTTTTAAGAAATGTAATAAGGCCATCCTAAGCAAACCTTACCCATATTATGAGATTTATAAGAGATTAAATTTTATGTGCTTGGGGTAGCATGGTAGGAAGCTACATAATATAAAATCCAATCACTATCATCGCTAGAAGTATAAAGGCATGCATCCTCACAAGCCAGGATCCAATGGTGGAAAGCGAGGAGTTTTTCACGATTGGGCAAGGTTCAACTCTCGTGAGGGCTTTACCTAGAGACATGGGGACACCTTGAGGTAGTGGAACGTGTGGTTGCACCCAGATATACCATATTAAATGGTATCGTGACCTGTGCACACATAAGTGGATCAAATCCCACCCCCATGTCCTTCAAATTTCAGCCCAAAGGGGTTGGATCGAATGGTGGAAAGTGAGGCGTTTTTCACCATTGGGCAAGGTTCAATTCTCATGAGGGCTTTACCTGGAGCCATGGGGACACCTTGAGGTATTGGTTGAACGTGTGGTTTCACCTAGAGATAGCATATTAAATTTTACCATGACCCGTGCACACATAAGTGGATCAAAGCCCATCCCCATGTCCTTAAAAATTTCGAACTCTCACAAAAGCTCACGCTCCTCTTGGTAACTTACGCCCTCACTCTTAAAACTCTAGCGCTGAGATCCCGTGCTCCTGGTTCCCCCGAAGGCCACCGACCCGACGTCTCCTGCCCTCCTTCGCTGCAACCGCTTTCCAATGGTGCCCCCCTCGTCTCCAAAGCACGGTGGTGCCCCTGGTAAGGCCGCGACATTAGCTGCGGGCCTCCTCCGCCCTTCTTCGCAAAAGCTGCAGTCTCCTTTCGTATCCCCCTCATCTCCAAAGCATGGTGGTGCCTCTCGTGGTAAGGCCACGACAATGGTTGTGCACCTCCCTCCCTCGGTCGCGACTTCTTCTTGTGGGTCGACTTTTCTTGTAGGTGCATCCCCGGGAGCTCCGTCGGCAGTGGCCTCAGGCTTTCCCCCTTTGGTGTCGACCCTCTCCTTCAAAGAGGTGGCTTCGTGTCAAGGGTCTCTCTCCGGTCTGCATGCATCGGACCCAAAGGTTGCATCTCTTCAAGGTCACCCCTCCGGGCTGCATGCAGTAGTTCCTGAAGCTCCGACAGTTTCCATTCCAATGCCGCAAGAAGCCTTAACTCATCCTCGCCATTACAACAGGCCTACTCTAGTTTGTAGATTCAATGGGTTTTGGCCCTCTCTTCCAGATTTAATCTCCGGGTTCTCTTCCGAATGGTACCCGTTCTTAGATAGAGAAGTCATCCCCTGCCCTTTTGAAAAAGGGTTTTTTGTTGTAGTTTTTTATTCTACAAGTGACAGAGACAAAGTGTTTAACTCCGGGCCATGGTTCTGGGGTAGAGAAGGCCTGTCCATGCAACTCTGGGCCCCTGCCTTCGACCCCTCCACGGATTGTATCTCTTCAGCCCCAGTTTGGGTGAGACTTTCGTATTTGCCCTTGCATTTTTGGGGGGATGAATCTCTTCATTCGATTGGCAATGGCCTTGCCAAGTTCCTCTGCAAAAGTCCGGACTCCAAGCCAGCCCGCTCCACCTTCCCCCAAATCTATGTGGAATGGATTTCTCCAAAGGTTTCCTAGTTGAAATAACTCTTCAAGGCAAGGACTACTCAAGGACCCAAAAACTCGACTATGAGAATCTCATCTTCAGGTGTAGGAACTATTTCGAAACGGGGCCCTTATCCCGTAACTGTGGAAAACCACCCGGGAAAAAAAGTTCGTCCAAGCCTACCTGGTGGACGGGGGTACCAATGGAACCGCGTTCTAAAAGTAAGACCCTTGAAGTGATAGAAGAGGCAGAAGCTGAAGACGAAATCAAACCCCCTACTAAGGGTGAAGCTGAAGACTCTCCCAAGTTTCCCACCCAGTAAGATCCCCTGGCCTCAAGCTGGGCAGACTTAGCTGATAAGGAAGACGCTTTAGGCCCGACAGAAAGCCAATCCATGGACCAGAGCAAAGAATGGCAAACAGTGTCAAAGAGGAAAAAAAACTTCCAACCTAGAAGTGATGTAATGACGTGAAGCCGTTCAGGCTCACTGAAATTGTCTTTGTGTTCGCGAACTAGTACTGAGTTAGGATATTTAGGTTTATGTTTTCAAGTTTACAAGAAAATATCTATCGATGTATCGAACCCCGGTGGCATGTCCACTGTTATTAATACAAAGCTCCCTAGCCGTAACTGTGTTTCTGTAATAATAAATAAATAAATAAATAAAAAAAACATAAACCCTTATCGGTCCATACCTTTTCACGGATGCCATCATCCGAGGAGGTTGTGGGAGAGAGATTTATTAAGAAGAAAGATATATGAACAACCTCTGCCCAAAAATACTTGGGAAAATAAGGATTTGATAGCATACTTCTCACCTTCTCCAGTATTGTCCGATTCATTCTCTCAACCATTCCATTTCATTGAGGGGTGCACAGAAATGTTTTTACATGCTTTATACCATGTTTACTGCAATATTCTTCGAAGGATTTAGAGAAATACTCTCCACCATTATCTATTATATTACATCTTAATAATTCGTTAGTTTCCCTTTCAGCAACCATATGAAATTTCTGAAGAGTTCTTAGAACTTTATCCTCTCTCTTGATACGGAAATCCAACACCTTTCTTGATGCATCATCAATAAAAAGTAACAAAATAAGCATCCCCTCCCAGTGATTTTACATTAATTGGGTCAAAAAAACCAGAATGTACCAAGTGTATCCCTTTTAGGTTTGTCCCTTATAAATGATACCCTTTCCTGTCTACCCATGATACAATGTTCGCAAAGTTTAGATTCTGCGCGTTTAATCCTAGGAAATAGTTTTTGTTCAGCCAGGATTTTTAGGCCTCTTTCAGTCAGGTGCCCAAGTATTTTTTGCCACAAATTTGTTGTAGGATCCTCCTTTGTAGATGTAGCAACAATATCTTCTTTCTGCAGTCTTGATTTTAATGTGTAGAGAGTGCCTCTTTTCTTCCCCTCTGCAACAACCAACAGACCCTTTACAATTTTCTATCTTCCCTTTCCAAACACTATATGGAAACCTTCATCATCTAGCTTCCCGACTGAAACCAAATTCATTCCATGATCCGGTACATGTCCGACATGTTTAACAAATGTAATAAGGCCATCCTTTGTCTTTAACAAATGTAATAAGGCAAACCTCACCCATATTACGAGATTTATAAGAGATTAAATTTTATGTGCTTGGGGTAGCATGGTAGGAAGCTACATAATATAAAATCGAATCACTATCATGGCTAGAAGTATAAATGCATGCATCCTCACAAGAAACAATGATTAATACCTCACCATCTCGTGTAACAACAATAGTTTATTTGTTACTGCTGTTGTTGGCTTCCTTTTTCTCCCTTTTCAATATCCTCCAATATTTTATGACATGGCCAAGTTTTCCAC
>ML785958.1:31032-42621 GCA_009831015.1 Picea engelmannii
TTAGAAACATCTTAAAAACACATTTTACTTTTTGGTGTTGCATTGCTTATGGTGAAAACCAAGTTTTTCCAACTATCAGACATTGAGCTCAAGAGCAGGAGGGCTTGTATCTCATCATAAAATGCAATCTTCAATGAAGTGATCGGTCAACACTTTGTGAAACTCATTTAAATGTTTGGGCTCCCTTCCTTCATTTTGAGGTTAAACAATCACTTCATAAAAAATAGCGTGTTCACTATTGCGTCTCATTCACATAAATCATGAAGCTTTTTCCATATCGACTCAGCTGTCTTTTAGTGTAAAACATGGAAGTATACCCTGTTTGTCAAATACTCTTAGAGAGTGGAAATTGTCTTCGAATCTAACTTCTCACGGTCTTCATAGGTCCATATGATGAATTTTACCCCGGTAATATTTTCAATGTTTAACATCTACTCCATTGGAGGCACCTGCAAATGAACCCTACACACACCTAATCTCCACCAACTACCAGTTGTTAAAAAATAAACAACAGTCGATAATAAACTTAAACATATCTCATGATAATACACCGAACGTAATAAAAATGAAAAAAATAAACGAGAACACAACACCACCTATTTTATTTGGAAAACCATGCGATGTAATGCGAAAACCCTAGACACATAAAATATCGTACAAAAGACTTCGCTCTGATACCACGGTTGTTAAAAAATAAACAACACTCGATAATAAAGTTGAACAAAACCAAACACGTGTACGCTATCATAGAAGAATGTAGACAAATACCATGGGCTACCAAAAAACCATTCAAGTATGAAGAAGTCATGTTGCAATCTTAATGTTCTAGGTTTTGTTTATTTTTCGGGGAGATTATCTGTTTAATTTTCCCCAAAATATGGTGAGAAATCGTTGAATTTGCAAGTTTGAGCGGTTAATTTTGTATATTTAGAGTGTCCTAGGGTTTTACAATCCATTTATGCATTGAGAAATGCAATTTACAGAAAGGAATATTGTGTTTTCTCTTAGATTTATATGGTCAGATTCCAACCAAAAATACCAAAACGTAGAACATTTAGAAAACGCGTTTTATTTTATTTGGTCTCACATATAACAATAAATTACTCTTCCAACATTAATGGACCTACAGATAAGGACGCTGGATGAGACCATTTAATATTGTCCAAAACTACCTTCACACGGATGTACAGACCATAGACCTTCTTATCTCTTTCCTCGTAGCGGACATTCGCGAGCTTTGATCTATTACACTTTCTGTGCTAATCATTGGAGCATGGCCATCATCACACCCATACCCTATGCGGCTCCCATTCCTTACATTAGCAATATAATTCTCGTAGTTCAGTGATTCAACCTTATGAACAATGATATAATAATATTGACAGTGAGCTTTAATTGTGGAGGAGGAGGCGTCCAAGCAGTTTGATAGTTACATATATCCTTTGAAATCAACGATTTATTCAATCTTGTAAATGATACCATCGATGCCATCTGGAATCTCTTCGAATGGATGGTGAGAACGTTGGTAGGCGTGAGATGCTTCCACACCCACATCAAAATGGACATGGAAGATTCGAATGGATGGCGAGGACGTTGGTAGGTGTGAGAATTTGGAGTTGAGATGCTTCCACACCCACTTCAAAATCGACATGGAAAATTTGGCGTTGTCTAAGTACTGTTCTGCAAAATGGTTTTTTTGGCCGGAATCCGACGACATAAATCTGCACGAAATCAGTGTTTTTTGTTGTTTAAAGTCCATTTATGAATGCATAAATGGATTCAACGTGTTGAAAAAACCTGGGGTCACTCGGATTATACAGAAATAATCACTCAAATCCGCGGATCTAACAATTTCTTGCCGAATTTGAGGCAAGTCTTCCCGGAAAAAATCTTCGAAGAAGAGTCATTTTGTAGAACCTTTAGACCACGACGAAAGATTGTGTAGGATGAAGTGATGCTATTATTTTTATTTATATGATTATTCGATGTCGTTACGAGAACTGCAAGACAGGGGCTCTGTCTATTGACCGGGTTGATCTGTAATTAGATCTTCCAATAATCACAATTTCCCTTATCAATTCATCTCACAGTCTGGAAACTTTCTGCAGAATGGAGTTATCTTCCTTCCTTGTTCCAATGAAGACGACGTTGATGACATGTTTCTTCAGTAGACTCCTCAAGACGATCAGATTTGTTGTCCACCACAATACCAAAAAGTCTCTCCTGGATAGTATCTTTTATGTTCAATTCATTCTCAATATTGAGAGGGAACAGTCAAAGTCTACTATAACCGAAGAAACAAGTGGAGAATTTTAGTCATTATCATGTTTTGATTAGTCTCTTGGCTGATAAAATATAAAATATTGATTCCAAATGGTTTTGGGACAAGCAATTTACAATGAGGGTGCTACCAAAATTATTGTCATTAGCATTCTTTGTTTTGGTTGTTTTCATGAGCAAATCACTCTACACAACTTCATTGGTAACACATGCATTGGATATTGAATTTATTTTTATTAAACATATTAAAAAAAGGGATATTACTTTAATTGCATTTACTGCAATGATTCTTAGTGAAGGGTTTCACTGCTGAACCGCCATATCGGTTGACAATCAGAAAGATGAGGTATTTGTAAGGTGATGAGGAAGATAATAAATATAAGCTCCACCCGAGTGGAAACACTAAGCTCTAAATGAATTTATGGTTGAATGAAAAATCTCATAAAGTGTTTGACAACGATTCAATTTTATAATTGTATACCAAATCAAAGAAACCAAATTCAAAATCTCAACTTTTTTTAGGTAGGGGTTTACCTTTAACATATTATTGAATGAAAAATCTCATAAAGTATCTGACAACCATGCAATTCTATAATTATATACCAAATCAAAGCAATGAAATTAAGAATCACAAGTTTGTTTAGGTCTAATACTTTGCACTTTGCTTAGTATGAGAACTATGTGCTTTGCAACTATTTCCCTTGTTTTATATGTAAAGCATGGATGTGAAGTATGAAGAAGGGGGGAATTTTGTCATAAACATTTTGATGCACAAACTTGTATAACTGTTTCTCTAACAATCACTACGATCTTATTCGAAGCAACAAATATTTTGCAGTTAACTCTCACACAAACACAGACAAGAAACCATAACACAAGACACCATATAGTCCTCTAAAAATTAATGATGCTCTCATTGACTCTCCATTGCTAGTTAAATACACAAAACTTGCTAATAATAGGACTCACAATGATAGCTCATGCATAACTAACTGAAACTCTACTAGAGACTAAAATGAAAACTTTCCTAAAATAGCTACTCGAGTAGTTAGCATAATCCAACATTAAATAGGTAATACCAAGATCTAAAATTTACAATTCCAACCAATATCTTTTACCCAAATTCAACTTTAAAAGGAGGAGGGGCCTATGGACTTATGAGAGTTTCCAATTGTCAGTTGTTTATACTAGTATATTTGATAGAATCTAATTGTATATTTAATAAAATCTAATTATATGTAATTTTTATTTTTTTTTCCAAAAAATGATTAAGTTTTATAAGTCCAAATATACATTTTTTTTTAATTAATTAATTAATGTGAGAAGGTTGGTTAAACTTTTTTTTTTCTTCCTTACCATGTTTTTTTTTGTTGCCATTTTTGATAAAGACAGATCGATTGCCAGCTAATTGTGATACCAAGTGGTCATTGGTTTTGGAATTGCTATCGACACTTTTCTTCTTTTTTTTGGGTGATAAAGGCAGGTCGATTGCCAGCTAATTAGGGAACCAAGTGGTTTTTGGTTTTGGAAATGCCGTCAACATTGTTCGGAACAAGTTTTTAAGTAGTATAAATTTGATTGAAGTTCTCACGAGAGTTCAGGAAAATCAATAATTTCCACGGGTCAAAATTGAGAAAGTTCGATAGAGTTAGATTGTGAAAAATCGCTCTGCATCTAGGGTTTAGATTACCACGGCCACCGCGACCTAAGCCCAGAAGATGATAGCCCCACAGGGGCCCCTGAATTGCAACGAGGGGTCGCCGCCTGGCGTCACCTATAGCCAAATCACTGCCAACGAAGATCCTGGAACAGGAACGAAGAGGTCGACCTTCAAAACGCCTCCAGACATGCGCGCGCAGCTCCTGGCGAAAGGCACCTTCAAAGATCGGAAAATGGACATCGAACCAGCTAAGGAAAAGACCCCTGCAAATGATTCATCCCCTTGGGTTCCATGGAAATGCATCCCACAGGCTCCACAGGCCCCAAAATACGTGGTCAACTCACCGCGCATTGAAGAACAAAAACAATACATGCGAGATAATGCCTTAGTAGGCAAGTTTTTAGGGCTTTGGCCCTCTGAGCGTGACCTGGTAAAATGGATACAGTACTGGTGGAAACCAAAGGGCCACTATGATCTGCAACTGGGCTCTAAGGGATTTTTCACAATCATCTTCCACAACCTAGAGGATCGGAACCGCATCTTCGATGGAGGGCCATACTTCTACAACTCGGCTAGACTATTCCTGAGATTTTGGACAAAAAAGTTTAGCCCTGAAAAGGAGGACTTCGCCCATGTGCCGGTATGGATCAGACTTTACTCCCTCCCCCAGGAATTCTGGCTGGAAGAGGTCCTAGCAGGCATCGACAACACTATCGGCATATACGTTAAATCCTCTGAAGCCACTAAGCAGCGGCGCTACACGTCATATGCATGAATATGCGTATATTTGAACATAGCTAAGCTGCTCCTGGGCTCCATTACTCTGGAGTATCATGACGAGGACTGGTCCCAAACCATTGATTATGAACACATTCCCTTCCGATGCAGGAAATGCCATGAACATGGTCACCTTTTCAGAGAATGCCCTCTTAATCTGATCAACAAAGAAGGAAATCCAGAAAGTGACAAGGACAAGGAAGGGTCCGTACAACCAACAGGAAGAAGGCGACAGGGAGGCAGAAGGCAACCGGCCCAGGTAAGTAAAGATCTATCTACTAATAGTAGGTTTTCCATTTTACAAGATCAATCAGAAACCCCGACAAACCCTGCAAATCAAAATGCACCACTCCAGCAAAATGAACCCCAGGCCATGAACCAAGATCCTGAGCGGCTCCCAAAGAACAAGGAAGCGGACCCTACACCCCCAGGCTTGGGCCGGGAGACGCCAAGCCCCTAGGAGATAGAATATGGTGACGAGGACATGGAGCTGGAATAACAAGACCTAGATGGGGTGGATCTGGAGCACCTTGAGCATGCCTACAAACATCAGAAACTCTACACCATACCCAGAGATCAACTAAGGAAAGTGCACAAGGTATTTCTTAACTCCTCTGTAGGATCCTCATCCCGGGCTAGAAAATCCCTAGGGATCTAGGGAAGTAACACAAAAAATCCAACTAAAGGCCAAAAAGACGAGAAGAAAAGAGGCAGAAAATCCACAAACAAGCTCATACCGGAAATCGAGAACTTTATGGTAAACTCAGGGCAGATCCACCTGATCTCGGACAACTTCCCCCCTCTCCACACCCCCCCATCATCATGAATATCATATCCTGGAATATCAGAGGCCTTAACGGATGTAGAAAACAAAAAATGCTACGCGAACTAATCATAGTGGAAACCCCAGACGTTGTATTGTTACAAGAAACAAAATGCACCTCAGAAGACATAGACTGGCTACTCCCTTATTGTTGGAGACAGGGAAGAGCGGAATACCAATGCTTTGCTGATGGAAAACTTTTACACCACCAGATGGTCTATCACAACAGAGTATAGGCTCATCGACTCTAATAAGCCTGGACACCTAACCAATATATATGGCCCGGCCAGCCCAAGGGACAAATAGGATTTCCTCAGAAGTTTGAGACACTTATCCGGTATAACAAAGCATGATAGATGGATCCTTGGAGGGGATTTTAACATCATCCGCAGCCTGGAGGAAAAAAAAGGGGGATCAAGACGACTGGACCAAGACTCCTGCGACTTCAACAGTCTAATAGATGATCTGCGTCTAATTGAATTGGAGGGCAACAACGACATTCACACTTGGACGAACAGAAGAACGGGGGTGCATCAAATCACATGCAAGCTAGATCGCTTCCTCATATCGGAACCTCTGATGATGGACAGCACGGTGATGGAATCTAGGATCTTGAATTTCCCTAGATAAGATCACTAGCCCATACGACTATGGTTGGATGTTCCAGCCACTCCTGGGAAGAAACCTTTCCGATTTGAGCAGTTCTGTCTGGATCATCCAGACTTCCAGGCAAACATTCGGGACTGGTGGAGGCAGGCAGAGATACCAAACGGATCCAAAATGTATCGATTCCAGCAGAAGCTAAATAATCTTAAGCAAACTCTTAAACTCTGGAATAAGTAAACTTTTGGCAGCATCTTTGACTCACAAAAGAAGCTGTCCAACAAATGGAGGAGATACAGCTTCAGATCAGGGAGCAAGGGTTAACAAATGAGTTAAAAGCATAGGAACTCAGAGTAGCCCAACAACTTGAAGATAGGAAGAGACAGGAAGAGATACTGTGGAAGTAGAAGTCGCGCATCCAATGGCTCAAGGAAGGGGAACGTAACACCAAGTTCTTTTATCGAACTGTAGTCCAGAGAAGGCACTCCAACAATATCACGCATCTCATCTCCGATGAAGAAGAAACCCTTCACTCACATGTTGACTTGGAAACAAAACTGATCAACTACTTTCAAAATCTTCTCACAGAGCCCAACCCAGATAGACAGGTAGCAATCAGCAAGATCACAAGGCATATACCCTCGCTCGTAACTCAAGAGAAAAATGCTTCTCTGCTCCGACCCTTCACCATTGAAGAAGTAGATCAAGCATTGCAAGACACCCCCAAGTGCAAGGTCCCAGGCCCGGATGGCTTCACAAGCGACTTTTTTCACTATTGTTGGCCGATGATCAGGACAGAGGTCTGGGAAATTCTAGAGGATTCTCGAGTCACAGGAAAAGTCCTTCAAGCTCTCAATGCCACTTTTCTCACCTTAGTTCCCAAAGAGGGGCAGGCAAATCAGGCCAAGAATTATCGCCCTATTGCTCTCTGCAATGTGATTTACAAACTCCTTACAAAGGTAATAGCCCGGAGACTCAAGCTGATCTTACCAACAATCATCTCCCCGGAGCAATCGGTTTATGTTGAGGGCAGGCAAATCTTGAACAACATCATATTGGCTCATGAAGTAATTCACTCCTTGCAGAAAACCAAAACCCCAGGTATGCTCCTCAAATTAGAGCTCTCTAAAGCCTTTGACAAAATTAGTTGGGAATACATGCAAGCAATGCTCCTGGCTTTTGTCTTCAACCAAAGTTGGGTAACTTGGATTTTAAATTTAACCTCCTCGGCCTTCTTCTCTCTACTTATCAATGGTGTACCCTCGAAGACCTTCTCCCCTTCAAGAGGAATTAGATAGGGAGACCCCCTCTCCCCCTTCCTCTTCATCATCTTAGCCGAAGGACTCAGTCGCTCCATTCATGTTGCTTTAGAACAGAACCTCCTAATAGGCTTACCCATGCATGGAATTTCGCCCCCTATCTCACATAGCCAATTTGTAGATGACACGCTCTTAATGGGTAGCCCTACTGTGTGAGAAGCTAGCTCTCTTCAAGAGATTCTTCAAACCTTTTCTGAAGCCTCAGGACTGGACTGCAACAAGGACAAATCTCAAATCTTCTTCTTTAATACGCCTCCACAGATGCAGCGACACATCTCTGATATACTCGGGTTCAACAGAAGCTCCCTTCTGTCCAAATACCTTGGCATCCCTTTGATTGACAACGCGCTCTGGAACTCCTCCTGGGAGCACCTTTTATATTCTTTCTCCAAAAGACTCTCCTCCTGGACCTATAGGGCCTTGAACTTACCAAGTCGCCTCATTCTGCTCAAAGTTGTTCTACAAGCTCTCCCGATCTATGCTTTCTCAACGATGGATGCTCCAAAGTTCGTCCTCACCACCATCAAAAACCTATAAAGAAACTTCATCTGGCAGGGCCTCAACAAAGAGAAGAAGATTGCACTAGTCAGCTGGGAAAAGCTCTGTCGACCCAAACATCAGGGAGGTTTGGGAGTAAGAGACCCCTCTATAATGAACAAGGTCCTCAGCGCCAAAATTTGGTGGCGCTGATTGAAGAACCCTGGTGACCTTTGGGCCAGGCTGTGGAGGAAGAAATATACCCCCAATGCGGCAGAGAAAAACCTAATCAGATGGAATGGAGACAACCCGGGCTCTCTAATTTGGACAACGTCCAAGAAGAACAGACAATTGGTCACCCAGCATGCTTTCTGGGAGATAGGGAATGGGGAAATGACTTTTTTCTGGCAAGATTCCTGGCAGCAGTGGCCAGCCCTGAATGTCAAGGATTGGGCCAGTGACATTTGCACCCATGCTACACGGATAGGCCTGACAAGAGTAGCGCATTACTGGCAGGACAATCCCACGGAGGACACCTGGAAATGATGGCATTTGGAAAGGGCGCGCATTAACCTCAGGGAGCAGGTTGATTTGGCACCTCTGCAAGAGGAGCTGACTAAGCGGAGAATACCCATAATTGCAGGTGAGGATACTCTTTGATGGGGCTACAGACCACAGGGATTCTTCAACACATGGGAAGCCTATCAGATACAATCTCAGTCNTTCGGAAGTCTGGGGAAAAATATGGAATCTTAAGCACTGGCCGAAAATCACGCTTTTCCTATGGCTGGTCTCTCACTCAAGCATTCTAACCTGGGACAATCTCCTGAAAAGAGGCTTTGTGGGACCCTCCTTATGCATACTGTGTGGAGGGGCCGAGGAAACTATGAACCATCTCCTCAACACTTGCCCATACACAGCTCAAATTTGGGATCAAGTAGCGATCATCATGCGTACCTCAGATCGCCTCAGAGACAACATACTGGAAACCATCAAGAATTGGAGAGATCAAGAATTGGAGAGATCAAGCAACTTCTACCTGGATTTATCCTTTGGCAAACCTGGAAAGAAAGAAATAGGATAATTTTTAGAAACACCTCTCTCCCGTGGCAACAGTGCTGCAGTCAATGCTATCGCAACATTGTGGAAACTCTCCACCTCAGGAACTGGTCGGAAGCAGATTCAGCTAGCTCCCCCTCGGAGCTCATCATACTCCGATACTGGACCCCTCTTCCCTCTCTTCAGACACGCCCCCTCCACCCTTCTTCCACCAGGCCTTAGAGCAGCCCCTCCCTCTAGGCCCCTCCTCCAGAGGATTTTGTTAAGCTAAATTTTGACGGAGCCTCTAAAGGGAATCTTGGCGCTGCTGGATATGGGGTGGTTTTTCGTAATCACCACGGAAACATCCTTGAAATAGTGGCAGGATCCCTTGGGCATGCCACGAACAATGTAGCAGAGATCTGAGGACTCATCAAAGGACTGCAACTGGCTATCAAAAGTAATTATACAAAGGTGATTGTAGAGGGGGACTCTCAAGTCATAATCAGCCTGCTGCGCCGAATCTTAAATGGGGCAAAACCAGATAGTATCTCGCCTAGCTGGAGACTGTCACATGGATTATAGGTCATCGCAGGCTTACTAAATCCAAATCAGGTCATAATCCCCACCCACATCAGAAGGAAGGCAAATCAAGTTGCTGATGAACTTGCTAATTTGGGTGCCAAGTGGAGAGAACTAGACCTCCACTGTCATGCAGCCCGGGATCAACATCACCCTATCCTCCAGTAGTGCATTCGCAAAGCTAGAATGATAGATACCCCCCCGGATGGGGTGTCAGCGGGGATATCGTGGCAGGAGATAAGCGAGGGTACTGGGCGTAGTGGCATGGAGCCACGTGATGGGCTTGTGCCACAGCCCATCGCCCCACCTAAAGTTTAAATGGCGTTTATGGTGATTTGAGAGTGCATTTACGCCAAAGTCCTTTCCCCTCGCTGCGATTTTGATGAATTGGTTCATTATGGAGGCGGTTTACTTATGTTCGTTGTTTACAGGGCTCCTCCCTATGCATCTTAGACTCATCCATGTTCCTCTCCTCTGGAGTGCGCTCTCCCCTGTCATCCCCCTCAACCAGGCGACCCTCGTTCCTTCTGCCAGTTGCACCAGGCTTCCAATGACGCGGCCAAGAGGCAGACCAAGACGAGGTGCTCCCTGGAAGCCTCGGAGGCCCTCGATTACTCCTCCGGATTCGACCTCTGATGACTCCTCCCCTCGCCATCAGTCTAACCTTCCTCCTGTCTCTCTGCAGGCTCTGTAGTTTTGCGCCATGGTTGTAATTCCACGAACTCCAATTGCACTACTTCGGCTCTTTCAAGACTCCCCCACTGCCCCTCCTAACCCTGTATCCCCCCTTGACCCTCCAAGTTACCTGGAATGTGGGCCTCTTCCACAGGAGGCGCCTAAGACTGCAAGACTTCATTCTTAGGATTCCTTTGACAAAGAGCAATTTAGGAATAGCATGTCAGTGCTACACACTCTGGTTTTTGAGCTTAGATAGGAGGTGGCGGATTTACACTTCCGCACTCAAGCCACGGATGTAAAGGTGGCAAGTTTCCTACAAATTATTTCGTCCATGCATGCAACCCTATTCCCAGATCCTGTCGACGCCTATAAAAATGAAGGTCAGCACCACGAGTCGAGCCCAGTAGACATAAGCAGGCATAAGGAAGCATGCAAGGGAGATGCCGAGGGAGCTGAGAGCAGCAAAGAAGCCAGCAAGCAGTGGAACGACGAGACAACGTACATCGAGGAAGAACCGTGGCCAGGAGACCTTACCGCCACGCGAACTAGCTATCTGCCAAGTGTCTAATTTTTCAGTGTTTAGGTGCTAAGTCCTCTCAGGTTTAGGTCATAGATAACAAGCAGTATAATTACTCTCTTACTGGTTTCACTTATGACTTGTTGGGCTAATGGGTCGGTAGGGCTGGCTGGACTGGTTTCCCCATGCTGGGGCAGTCCAGTAACTACAGCTTGAACATCTGTATATTTTTCTATCTTGCTACAGTTTTTTGGAAGCTCTTAATATACATACACTCTTATTTACAAAAAAAATAAAATTGAGAAAGGTCAAAGCTAGTGATCCAACATCTTGAGCGTTTAACCTTAACAGCCGCTGCAACTCGAACCAGATCGTACAGCTTTGTGTTTGTGTTAATTGGTAGTGCAACCGTTATACTCCCATTTTCGTTTCCAGCCGAATCCAGCTTAATTTAGCATCAAAATCTTGTGGTTGATTGCAACGAGAGTGCTAATTATAACAAAATTGCCAGCCTCTGCCGATTTCACATACATGCTTTACATATAAATAAGTGATATGCCCCTGGCACTTGTAAAAGGAATATAATACTCCATCTCTAGACATGGCAAAACAAGCTATGAATGTCGCCTTCTTCGCCATTATTTTGTTCGTCGTTGCTCCTTCTTTTATGCAGGCATCCGGTAATATGCCAGTCATTTTCTATTATATGTACACTAGCAACAACCACTTTTATAGATATTTTCATGTGAGTATATTGTCATACACTATTAACATTTATCATCTTTATGATTCATGTAAACCATTTATCATCGTTATGATTCAGGTAAGAGAGGAC
>ML785958.1:48300-58961 GCA_009831015.1 Picea engelmannii
GGGTTGGATCCAATGGTGGAAAGCGAGGAGTTTTTCACCATTGGGCAAGGTTCAATTCTCGTGAGGGCTTTACCTAGAGCCATGGGGACACCTTGAGGTAGTGGTCGAACGTGTGGTTGCACCCAGAGATACCATATTAAATGCTATCGTGACCCATGCACACATAAGTGGATCAAAGCCCACCCCCATGTCCTTCAAATTTCAGCCCAAAGGGTTGGATCCAATGGTGGAAAGCGAGGAGTTTTTCACCATTGGGCAAGGTTCAATTCTTGTGAGGGATTTACCTGGAGCCATGGGGACACCTTGAGATACCTTATGTTGGATTGCCTTTGAATTATGGTGATCCTAGAGCAAATACGCCCTCACCTCCACCTCCTTCTCCTTAAACCTAGCAAAATATAATGTTTATATTTATAGAAAGGTTGTGTATTATAAATTTTATGTATTTGTAATGTATTCATGTTTTTAATGGTGTTTTACAACATCCATGATATATGATATGTAATTTATTAGAACTCATGATATCATGTTTTGCAAATTCAACGAGTTATGTAATTTATTAAAGTTTCTATGCATACTTTTCTTTCTCTTTATTTTCTTAAAACTTTCATAATGTCTACTCATTTACATCTCATTCTTAATTTCTCATCAGTGTAAACTTTAGGCAGCTAATAACTGAAGCTTGAAACAAAAAAATTTGAATTACTAATTTGCAATGTTCAAATTTATTGTTTTTAACAACTATATTATGTCATAAGCTGGTTTCCTATACATTATAAACATCACATTTATCAAGATAATGCACAAATATTTTATTTTATTAATCTTCAAAATCCAATTTTTTAAAATTACAATTTTTAATTATAGAAAATAGATTCAACATCGTTAAATATCCATAATATAATTGATTTAATACATTTAATGCAATTCTATACATTGCAGTTATAAAAATAATGTAAAAATGTTTCATTTTAGTAAGAGTTGAAGTCTAATTTGTTAAAACTAGAATCTTTTCATAATACAAAATGTTTTATCTTATTAACTTTGAAAATCCAATTTATTAAAAGTTATCATACAAAATAGATGTACATTTTAAACCATTAAAATATTGACAACACATTTAATTTGTTTGCAGTATACAACTAAATGTATAACATGCACATTGTTTTTATTTTTTTATATTATTTAATATCCAACAATCCCTCCACATGATCCAAACATTTTTAATATGTTACTACTAATAACATAATATTTATTAATATTCACATACATTTAAGTGATATAGTTTTACATTTTTTTCATGTTAAATGACATCACTATTAGATACTTAGTTTCAACATTCCATGTACGTCTATTAGAAAATAAATGGTACTCAATAATAAACTTAAAATAGATCTCATGGTAAGACAACAAAAATAATTAAAAAGACAGAAATAAACAAGAACAAAATACCACTTATTTTCAGTGGAAAATTGAGCAATGTATCGGGAAAAACCATGCAAAAGGATCAACATCTTTTATTTATTAGAAAAACATATACATCAAGCTTCAAATAAACTCTCTTGTTTTCCTATGGGTGGGCGAGTACACATACATATGCTCTCATAGAAGAAGGTAGAAAAATGCCATGGGATACTTAAAAAACCATGGGCCCAAAACCACCATTGTATACTACGCGCATTTTACTCATTCCTCGAGTCAAGGTTAGCACCTCCCACCTGAGACCAAATATAAGAGTGGGCGAAGTTTGTCTCACCACTTTGCGATGACCTGTTGAATATCCACCTCGATAATGCTAAAAGGGAGGATCTTGGTTCAAATGACATACTGGTCTACGCGCGCGGAGGGTGGGGGGGTGAAGCAAATGTTATGGAAATCGCATTCAAATTTCATATAGTCCTCATACTTGTTAATGAGGCTGTATAGTATGCAGAATCGGTTTTGTTTACCATCATTGGAACACAGTATTATTCACTCGACCTTCTTATCCTTACTCTATTGCATCTCCTTATTGCAGTTGTAGTTGCGGCCCGATGGTGGCTTCACACTATCTTGGCCAACAAGAGTAACATCCAACTATGATTCTTCGCATCCAGGTAGTCCTGGATGAACTCGTTCATCAAGTAACGTGCCCAATGCATCAAGTACTCTACGATAATGATTACCCCCAGCCATCACTCATCCTCATCACACTTGCGTAACATTTTACGGGAAAGTATCCGTGTGGAGAATCGAACTTTGGCATCGTTTATATCATAAACTACAACTCCTCTTGATCCTCTATGTGTACCATACTTTGTGTACACCTCCTCTTGTGTGGCATCCTCAACCATTATCGCGTTACCTGGATCATCTCCTTTTGTACGAAGTCCCGGGACTTTGTGCATTATGTCGACGTTGACTTAGTATGCCATGTCTAGCCAAATGAACCCTAAATGCAATCGACTGATTAAGAACCATATACATGAATTGATGTACGGGATGTGCCCCGTGGGAAATCCAATAATGATATTATCCATGATTTCTCTAGTGGCTAGGCGCATTTCCCGATGACCACTGATATTTTTCCCTTGGCCCTTGGAATAACCTCTGCATATGAATCGAAGCACAGTTCTAGGAACTGCGCCTCATCTTGTATGTTGAAATATATGTATTTAAGTCAGGGAACCTTTACTAACAGAGGGCTTCTTATACTTACCTCGGTCGGGATTTCGGGCTCGATCGCATGTCGATCCTTTACTGCCTGGAATTTCCTTCATGCTTTGGGCTTGCTTACATAATCCATTATCCCGGTTGATTGCTTGGAACCACTAGTTTTTGTATTGGCACACATTGCTCGGGAGCTGTGCTCAGGTATCACCGTAGGGTTGTGTGCAACGAATTCCCAACATCGATTCACTAAAAGCTATAATTCTATTGGCATTCCAGTCACTCTACACTCGACTCTTCATTCTAAGATATTCTTTCAGTTCAACACTTTTCTCTCTCGGCGAATAGCGAATGGAATTGGTGCATTCGAGCGTTAAATACTTGTTGGGTGGCTTTCCCCCACGATACCCAACTACTTGTATTTTTATCTAGGAACGTGCTCAATGTTAATTCCAGCCAATGATAGGTTCTACTTCCATAACTACTAGTGTGCCATGGGGGATTGTTTCCATAACCGATTCTAGTTCCCCATGCTATCATCACCTATCCTAGAGCTAACTACCTACCTCTCCACCATTTCCTTCTGTGTATTGGCAGCCACCTACGGGGTCCAGTTGTTCCGTACTTTGGTTTGTACTTAGGCATTTGTACATTAACCTCCTCTGAATCTTCTAAATCAATTTTAGGTACGACCTATATATCTCATCCCGCCTTATTTTTTTTGACTTGTCTAATCTGTCTAATTATCACATTTTTTACGAATAATTTACCTCACCAGAGACGCCATTAAAATAACATAGACCATAGGTTTCCTACAAGTCATAAAGGAAGAATAAAATCACGAAACATTCAACTTGTATCCATGCACTCATTTCACATTCATTCCCAACATCCGCATAAGTGCTCCACAAAATACCACATATTGTGAGACATACATTCCGACCAGAATCCATAAGATACCGAGAAAAAATTGACTCATGCTTCGTTTATTAATATTGACATCATTCAAATACATGTTAATCCACAAAGGGCCGAATCTTGTTCAGATAGAATTCGGAGTGAAAAAGAGACCGAAAAAACGTTGCTATCTCGATCTAATTTGTCTTTCATATTCACGTAATAACTCCGAACAACTAGTGAAACTCAACACATCAAGGAATACTACAATGCGTAGCTGGAGCTCTACATCATATATAACTAACATAATGATGAAATCCTTGTTAACCTAAAACCCAATGCTTACATATCGACACACATTTCGATTATGCCTATTGGAGCGTGGTAATCATAACAACCTTGCGAGCTCACCCACAACCTCAACCTTGAGCAGCAGGGTTGCTACAAAAATAGTTACAATCATTTCTAAATGTATTCGAGGATTTGGTATGCGTGCGATCTCTCCAAGTCTTTGTGCGCAGTACAAAACAGGCTGGAAAACACAGTAGATCACTAGTTGGCTCACACACTACATCTTGGTGCCATGTGGTAAAAAATCTTGGCCGAGTGCACAGTACTGACTTGTGGCGCACACGCATTCTTTCGAAAAACTTAGGGTCTCAACACAAAGGCGTTGTTTAATTATTATTTTATCCCCTTTAATCATCAACTTATCTTTTTCGATAATCAAGATGTCATCAATATATAATAATAAGACAATGAAATTTCCATTTTTTTTATCTCTTTTAATGTGTATACAACGATCTGCATTTACCCTTTTAGAACCATGACCATGCATAAAAGAGTCAAATTTCTTATGCCATTGACGAGGGGCTTGTTTCGTCCCACATAGACCCTTCTTCAACCTGCAGATCGATTTTTCTCGGTCTTTTTGAATAAATCCTTTTGGCTGCTCCATATACATCTCTTCCTCCAAATCTCCATGGAGGAAGGCTGCGTTGACATCTCATTTCTCCAACTCTAAATCTAGAGCAACTACAATACCAAGTACTAATTTTACTGATGACATTTTGATTGACAAGAGAGAAAATTTTGTGTAAAATCAATACCTCCCTCTTGCACGCATGCTTTCATCACTAGGCCTTGCTTTAAATATTTACGGATTTTCCTTGCCTTCATGTTTTATTCAATACACCCCCTTTTTGTTTAAAACCTTTCTTCCTTTCCCACGTCGTATTATCATGTAGGGATTCCATCTCTTCTTTCATATATCCTTTGGCCATTTCATACTATTTTCTCCTTCGCATGCTTCCTAAACTCAAACAGGCTCACCTTCATCAGTCAATAAAATACATTTTGAGGGGGGATACCTTTCCAAACGCCTATGTGGCCTGTTAGACACGGGAATTGATCAATTTTGTGGCAGTATTTCTCCTGACGGATGTTGATTTTGCTGTTATTAATTTTCTTCTTTTTTTTGTTCCTTGTTTTAATTTTTTTTCAACGGTTGCTCATGATTTCCAACAGTGTCTTCTTGTAATGGTCGATGATTTTCTTGTTGTTCTTGAATTTCAAAAACATTGTGCACACCTTTGTTAGTACTCGTTCTTCATTAAAAACTACATCCCTACTTCCAATAACTCTCCTTTTCAGAGGATCCCACAACTGGTAACCTAACTCATTATCAACATATTCCAAGAAAATGCACTTCAGTGGCTTTTCATCCAAATCGAACCTCCGTTTGTAGGAATATGCCCATATGCTTTACAACCAATTTTTTTTTTAGATGAGTGTAACATAAACCCTTATCGAGCCCAAAGGGGTTGGATCCTATGGTGGAAAGAGAGGAGTTTTTCATCGTTGGGAAAGGTTCAATTCTCGTGAGGGCTTTACCTGGAGCCATGGGGACACCTTGAGGTAGTGGTCAAACGTGTGGTTGCACCCAAAGATACTATAATAAATGGTATCGTTACCCATGTACACATAAGTGGATCAAATCCCACCCCCATGTTCTTCAACTTTTTAAGACCAAAGGGGTTGAATCCAATGGTGGAAAGCGAGGAGTTTTTCACCGTTGGGCAAGGTTCAATTCTCGTGAGGGATTTACCTGGAGCCATGGGGAAACCTTTAGGTAGTGGTCGAACGTGTGGTTGCACCCATAGATACTATAATAAATGGTATCGTGAACTGTGCACACATAAGTGGATCAAAATCCACCCTCATGTCCTTCAAATTTAGCCCAAAGGGGTTGGATCCAATGGTGGAAAGCGAGGCATTTTTCACCATTGGGCAAGGTTCAATTCTCGTGAGGGCTTTACTTGGAGCCATAGGGACACCTTGAGGTAGTGGTCGAATGTGTGGTTGCACCCATAGATACCATATTAAATGGTATCATGACCCGTGCACACATAAGTGGATCAAATCCCACCCCCATGTCCTTCAAAAAAACAAGCCCAAACGGGTTGGATCCAATGGTTGAAAGGGAGGAGTTTTTCACCATTGGGCAAGGTTCAATTCTCGTGAGGTCTTTACCTAGATCCATGGGGACACCTTGAGGTAGTGGTCGAACATGTGGTTGCACCCAAAGATACCATATTAAATGGTATCGTGACCCGTGCACACATAAGTGGATCAAAGCCCACCCCCATGTCCTTCAAATTTCATCCCAAAGGGGTTGGATCAAATGGTAGAAAGCAAGGAGTTTTTCACCATTGGGTAAGGTTCAATTCTCGTGAGGGATTTACCTGGAGCCATGGGGACACCTTGAGGTAGTGGTCGAATGTGTGGTTTCACCCAGATATACCATATTAAATTTGATCGTGACCCGTGCACACATAAGTGGATCAAAGCCCATCACCATGTCCTTCAAAATTTTGAACTCTCACAAAAGCTCACGCTCCTCTTGGTAACTTACGCCCTCAATATTAAAACCATAGCGCTAAGCTCCCATGCTCCTGGTTCTCTCGAAGTCCCCAGACCCGATGTCTCCTGCCCTCCTTCACTGCAATCGCTTTCCAATGGCTGCCCCCTCGTCTCCAAAGCATGGTGGTTCCCTTGGTAAGGCCGCTACATTGGCTGCGAGCCTCCGCCGCCCTCCTTTGCAGAAGATGCAGTCTCCTTTGGCAGCCCCCTCGTCTCCAAAGCATGGTGGTGCCTCTCTTGGTAAGGCCACAACAATGACTGCGCACCTCCCTCCCTCAGCCGCGACTTCCTCTTGTGGGCCGACTTCTCTTGTAGGTGCATCCCCAGGAGCTCCATCGACAGTGGCCTCAAGCTTTCCCCCTCTGGTGTTGACCCTCTCCTTCAAAGAGGTGGCTTCATGTCAAGGGTCTCTCTCCAGTCTGCATGCATCGGTCCCGAAGGTTGCATCTCTTCAAGGTCACCCCTCTGGGCTGCATGCAGTAGTTCCTGAAGCTCCGACAGTTTCCATTCCAATGCCACAAGAAGCCTTAACTCATGCTCACCATTACAACAAGCATGTTCTAGTTTGCAGATTCAATGGGTTTTGGCCCTCTCTTCCAGATTTAATATCCTGGTTCTCTTCCAAATGGTACTCATTCTTAGATAGAGAAGTCATCCCCTGCCCTTTTGCAAAAGGGTTTTTTGTGGTAGTTTTTTATTCTACAAGTGACAGACACAAAGTATTTAACTCTGGGCCATGGTTCTAGGGCAAAGAAGGCGTGTCCATGCAACTATGGACCCCTGCCTTCGACCCCTCCACGGATTGTATCTCTTCAGCCCCAGTCTGTGTGAGACTTTCGTATTTGCCCTTGCATTTCTGGGGGGATGAATCTCTTCATTCGATTGGCAATGGCCTAGGCAAGTTCCTCTGCAGAAGTCTGGACTCCAAGCCATTCTACTCCACCTTCGCCCGAATCTGTGTGGAAATGGATTTATCCAAAGGTTTCCCAGCTGAAATTATTCTTCAAGGCAAGGACTACTCAAGGACCCAAAAACTCGACTATGAGAATCTAAGCTTCAGGTGTAGGAACTATTTCGAAATGGGGCACTTAGCCCATAACTGTGGAAAATCACTCGGGAAAAAAAGGTCGTCCAAGCCCACCTGGTGGAAGGGGGTACCAACGGAACCGTGTTCTGAAAGTAAGACCCTTGAAGCGGAAGAAGAGGCAGAAGCTGAAGACAAAATCAAACCCCCTACTAAGGGGGAAGTAGAAGACTCTCGCAAGTTGCCCACCCAACAAGATCCCCTGGCCTCAAGCTGGGCAGACTTATTTGATAAGGAAGACGCTTTAGGCCCGATGGAAAGCCAATCCATGGACCAGAGCAATGAATGGCAAACAGTTTCAAAGAGGAAAAAAAACTTCCAACCTAGAAGTGATGTAATGACGCGAAGCCATTCAGGCTCACTGAAATAGTCTTTGTGTCTGCAAAATAGTACTGAGTTAGGATCTTTAGGTTTTTGTTTTCAAGTTTACAAGCAAATCTTTATCGATGTATCGAATCCCAATGGCATGTCCACTGTTATTAATACAAAGCTCCTCTAGTCGTTTCTGTCAAAAAAAAAAAAAACCATAAACCCTTATCGGTGCATACCTTTTCACGGATGCCATCATCCAAGGAGGTTGTGGGAGAGAGGATGTATTAAGTAGAAATCTATATGAACAACCTCTGCCCAAAAATACTTGGGAAAATAAGGATTTGAAAGCATACTTCTCACCTTCTCCACTATTGTCTGATTCATTCTCTCAACCATTCCATTTTGTTGAGGGGTGCACAGAAATGCTTTTACATGCTTTATACCATGTTTACTACAATATTCTTCGAAGGATTTAGAAAAATACTCTTCACCATTATTTGTTATATTACATCTTAATAATTTGATAGTTTCCCTTTCAACAACCATATGAAATTTCTGAAGAGTTCTTGGAACTTTATCCTCTCTCTTGATACAGAAATCCAACACCTTTTTTGATGCATCATCAATAAAAAGTAACAAAATAAGCATCCCCTCCCAGTGATTTTACATTAATTGGGCCAAAAAAATCAGAATGTACCAAGTGTATCCCTTTTAGGTCTATCCCTTATAAATGATACCTTTTCCTGTCTACCCATGATACAATGTTCACAAAGTTTAAATTCTGCACGTTTAATCCTAGGAAAAAGTTTTTGTTCAACAAGGATTTTTAGGCCTCTTTGAGTCATGTGCCCAAGTATTTTGTGCCACAAATTTGTTGTAGGATCCTCCTTTGTAGCTGTAGCAACAATATCTTGTTTCTGCAGTTTTGATTTTAATGTGTAGAGAGTGCCTCTTTTCTCTTATGCCTATTGGAGCAGGGTAATCAATAAAACCTTGCGAGCTCACCAACAACCTCAACCATGAGAAACAAGGTCGCTACAAAAATAGTTACAATCATTTCTAAATGTATTCAAGGATTTGGTATGCGTGCGATCCCTCCAAGTCTTTGTCCGCAGTACAAGACAGGTTGGAAAACACAGTAGATCACTAGTTGGCTCACGCACTACATCTTGGTGCCATGTGGTAAAAACTCTTGGCCGAGCGCACAGTACTGACTTGTGGCGTACGTGCATTCTTTCCAAAAACTTAGTGTCTCAACACAAAGGCGTTGTTTAATTATTATTTTATCCCCTTTAATCATCAACTTATCTTTTCAGATAATCAACATGTCATCAATATATAATAATAAGACAATGAAATTTCAGTTTTTTTTTTATCTCTTTTAATGTGTATACAACGATCTGCATTTAACCTTTTAGAACCATGACCATGCATAAAAGATTCAAATTTATTATGCCATTGACGAGGGGCTTGTTTCGTCCCACATAGACCCTTCTTCAACCTACAGATCGATTTTTCTCTGTCTTTTTGAATAAATCCTTTTGGCTGCTCCATATACATCTCTTCCTCCAAATATCCATGGAGGAAGGCTTCTTTGACATCTCATTTCTTTAACTCTAAATCTAGAGAAACTACAATGATCTAAAAATGGAAGAAGACTTGAAAAACTTGAATAATTATTGCAAGTGAATGTTATGTGTTTAAAGCAAAAGGATCAATTTACAACACATAAATTAAAGGATTACTTATGCAAATTACACATAGACAGTAGCATAATGATTGAACATAAGCACATAAACACAACAATTTGATAAAGGAGTTCACCCCTCTTATGGGCTACATCTCCTGGTCCAGCTTCCAATGGTTTATTATTATTAATTGCTCAAAGTGCTCAAAAAGATGTCTTACAATGCTCAAACTGACAAACTGACTGCTCCAATGGCTTCCCAACGTCCCAAAACCCCTGTCTGGGCTCTTTCGGCACCTCAATCGGTCGAAAAATGAAGAAGTTAGGCCTCCTAGAAGTCTCCTTCTTCAAGCTTGTTGTCTCTGGTTCTACAATTCACACCCTCCTTGAATGAACCTGGCTCACACACTCTTTTAAGCGCAAAAACTCAGCACCAGGCACAACCACGCCAATGATGCAAACCGTAGGATGGTCAAGGGTGCGCCAGCCCCTAACCACCTTGGCACCTGGGCGTATGAGA
Source organism: Picea engelmannii (assembly GCA_009831015.1). Taxonomy (NCBI): domain Eukaryota; kingdom Viridiplantae; phylum Streptophyta; class Pinopsida; order Pinales; family Pinaceae; genus Picea; species Picea engelmannii. The sequence continues at coordinate 58,372 of ML785958.1, forward strand.
GCATATGAGCTCGCGCTTATCAAAAGGTGGTTAACGCCATTTTAAAACCGTGTAACTTCCGCTCCAGGTCTCGGGCACATGGCGCAACACATATAAACTGTGCGCTATGGGTTATAAACCCCGCGCCCAACCATTACCGCGTGCACCATATAATCTATGGAGGTCATATGCAATGAGACCACGGGTTGGGGCTAAGCCCCGGCCCGACCCCCCTTTCCATTCAAACAACAAGCGACTTTAAATATATGCACATTGACATAATAATCAAGGAACAAAGGTTGGGATGTTGGTTAGCGGAGGTTCATTGGTACGTAGTATAGTGGGGGAGGTCTGGGGGTTGAACCTCGCGGACTCCCCATACCATTTTACATATAACCATATAAACCAGTCAACGAGTGACACGTGGCGCCAATGGATTGGGCCACGTGTCCTCACATCATTGGCCACCAATGACATGTGTCATCTCCTTATTCGACAACCATCAACCAATGAATGCATGCCATGTCATCATTGTACGGTCTGTATGGCCCTGCCACGTCAGACCGTATGGACTGTACGGACTGTACAGACAGGTACATTCAGCATCTAAA
>ML785958.1:84323-132776 GCA_009831015.1 Picea engelmannii
TATACAACATTACAGATGACTTGGCCAAACTCCGGTATGGTGTTCTCCATCTAGATCAAGAACGTTGGCAATGGTGGCAATGGAGAAAAAATTCTCGTCAAGGGTATATTGCTTGGACACAATTTGTGGCAGAGATTTATGAATGACTTGACACTGACACAAACCATTTAGGCTTTTTGAAAAAGTTGAAACAATTAGGAACAGTGGAAGAGTTTATATCTACCTTTGAGTGCTTGGTTTTTAAAATAGAGGGCATGTCTGATGCCTTTTTCTGAGAGTGTTTTATCAACCGCCTCAAGGATGAAATTTGGGCCCATGTCCTCATGGCTCAGCCTGAGAGTTGGGTGGAAGCTACCAAAAGAGATAAAGAAGCACAACAGGTTGTATCTCTGAAAACCACAAACCCTCCTTCATCCCTTGCCCTAAACCAATAAATCCCACTACTCCCTATGATCCACTAAAGATCCAAAACTTGACCTGGGATGAAATGGCTGAATGCCAACTCAAAGGCCTTTGTTATAACTATAATGAAAAATATTTCTCGGGCCACAACTGTAAAGAACAAAATATTTTTATGGCCATCTCCGAGGAGATTTCAGAAGAAGATGAAGACACCCCCTCTATGTCTGAATCACCTAAATCCACTGACATAACCCCTCCCTCAGAACCTCCTGAAGTAGAACTAGTCATTTTCCTCAATGCTCTCACTGGCTTCTTTGCTCCCCAAATTCTCAAGATAATCAGTTACATCAAGCATCGAAAGGTCATCATTCTGGTTGATAGTGGCAACACCCATAATTTTATTCATCACCGCATTGCCTAAGAAACTCATTGCTACATCCATGCCGTCAATAATTTCCAAATCATGATTGCCAATGGTGGTTCCATGAAATGTGGAGGGCGTTGTGAAAATGTGTGTATCCAAATTGGTGACTACCACCTAGAATCCCATATGTTTTCTATCGACATGGGAGGTTGTGACATTGTGTTGGGTGCTGACTAGCTAAGGACTTTGGGTCCCATTCTCATGGATTTTAAAGACGTAACCATGCAATTCTACCAGGAGGGCCACCAATATAAGTTCTAAGGCATCACTACTAGTTAACCTGATATCATTAGCTCCCGTCGCATGGAAAAGCTGCTCAAAAAGGGTTATTTTSGTGTTATCTCCCAACTCCATGCCATACAAGCAATAGAGACACCCTCGGTACCGCAAGACCTCCAAGCCATCCTTTCTAAACATCAATTGGTCTTTTCCACTCCCCAAGGCCTCCCTCCTTCCTGTGGTGTTCATGATCATTCCATTCCCCTTGTACCAGGAAGCCTTCCTCCCAATATACGTCCATTTCATCACCCCTTTTCCCAAAAAAATGAAATTGAGAAAATGGTCTAGGAACTCCTTAATGTAGGCGTTATCTTCCCTAGTACAAGCCCCTATTCATCTCTCGTGGTCATGGCCCTGAGGAAAGAAGGTTCTTGGAGAATGTGTCCTAACTTTCATGCTGTCAACAAAGTTACCATCAAAGACAAATTCCCCATTCCTGTCATTGATGACCTCCTAGATGAATTGAGTGGCACCCAATTCCTCACTAAATTGGATCTTCGTTTGGGCTACCACTAGATACGTATGAAAGAGGTAGATATTCCCAAGACTGACTTTAGAACTCATGAGGGCCACTATAAGTTTTTGGTCATGCCCTTTGGCTTGTGTAATGCCCCCTCCACATTCCGAAGCCTCATGAATCATGTCTTCCATCCTTTTATCTGCCATTTTGTCTTAGTTTTCTTTGATGATATCCTCATCTATATCAAAACCTAGACAAACCATCTTGCTCATGTGGATTGAGTCATGAAGTAGAATACAGTCTAAATGTGATTTTGGCGCCTCAGAAGTAGAATACTTGGGTCATCTGGTTGGCAAAGATGGTGTCAAGGTGGATCCTAAAAAGACTGAAGCTATGCAAGAGTGGCCGCACCCAAAGACTCTTAAGAGTTTGCGTGGATTTCTAGGTTTAACAGGGTATTATCGTAAGTTTGTTAAGAATTATGGGAAGATTGAAACACCTCTCACTGCTCTCCTTGAAAAGAACTCGTTCACTTGGACTCCAATGGCTTCTCAATCTTTTCAAACTTTGAAGATGGCCATGTGCACCACTCTAGTCCTCATCTTTCCCGATTTCACAAAGACCTTTGTGTTGGAATGTGATGCCTCAGGGAAAGGAATTGGTGCTATCCTTATGCAAGAAGGTCTACCTTTGGCCTTTACCAGCAAGCAACTATCTGAAAGAAATCTAGGCAAATCCATATATGAAAAGGAAATGTTGGCTATTCTGCATGCCATGGATCTGTGGCATCCTTATCTATTGGGGCAACGGTTCCAAATTAATATAGACCATCAAAGCCTCAAGTTTTTTCTAGAACAACGCATTTCCTCCCCAGAACAACACAAATGGGTAACTAAACTCTTTGGATATGATTATGAGATCATTTATAAGAAAGGAAAAGACAATGTGGTTGCCGATGAACTTTCCCGAAAATATGAAGATGAAGGATCCCTTTTTTCTCTTTCATTCATTATACCAGATTGGCTCCAAGTCGTTCGCGAGGAATGGATACAAGATCCCAAAAGTTCGTAGTTGATCCAGCAATTGTAGTCCAATGCTCCAACTTCCCCAGGGTACTCTTGGCTCCATGAGGAACTTCGATACAAAGGTCGTTTGTATTTAAGTAAACAATCAAATCTTAAATCCACGGTACTTTCTGAGCTTCATGCTACACCCACAACAGGGAACTTCGGGTTCAACAAAACCTATGACAGGGTCAAATGTTCCTTTTTCTGGGATGGTATGAAATAGGACATTCGTAATTTTGTAGCTGAATGTGACATGTGTCAACGCAACAAGGGAGAAACAATCAAATCACAAGGCACACTTCAAACGATCCTGATTCGACCTGCTTTTTGGAAGGATATCTCTATGGATTTTACTACCGGCTTACCCAAATCTAGAAATAAATCCGTCATCATGGTGGTTGTTGATCACCTTTCCAAGTATGCTCATTTATACGCCTTTCAACACCCGTTTACAACATCCACGATGGCTCAAATATTCATGGATCAGGTCTTCAAGCTTCATGGTATGCCTCACTCTATTGTTTCCGATCACGACCCAACTTTCACAAGAAATTTTTGGCAAGAATTGTTTAATATACAAGGCACATAATTGCATCTCAGCACAACTTATCATCCCTAGAATGATGGAAAAACAAAAGTTGTCAACAAGTGTTTGGAAACATATTGAGGTGTTTTTCCTCAGAAAAGAAAAAATAGTGGGCTCAATGGTTACCCCTAGTTGAATGGTGGTACAACACTTCATACCATACAAGTACACACAAGACTCCTTTTGAAGCAGTATATGGACAAAATCTACCTTTAGTTCTCTCATACTTACCGGGTGCCTCGAAGGTCTAGGTGGTTGAACTAACACTTACAACTCGAGAGGCTATTATTCGTACCCTTAAAGAGAATTTGTTCATGGCACATAATCGCATGAAGCAACAAGCAGATCAAGGTCTCTCTGAAAGTCAATTTGTTGAAGGGGATCAAGTGTTTCTTTGACTGCAACCTTACAAGCAAACTTCTCTCAAGGTCGAGCATTGTCAGAAGCTAGCGCCCAAATTTTATGGTCCTTATACCATGATCAAGTGTGTGGGACAAGTCGCCTATTAGTTAGCTTTGCCCAACCATTCGAAGATACATCCTATTTTTGATGTTTCATGCTTAAAGAAGGATCCATTTGGAGCTAAGTGCCAAATTCAAACCAACCTTCCAGAGTTAGCTGAAGAAGGATCCATTTGGCTACAACCAGAAGCAGTTTTGGACCAGCGTGAGCATCGCCTATGTCAGAGAAATATCACAAAAGTGCTAGTCCAGTGGAAAGATACAACTCTAGCAGACGCCACTTGGGAACCAACTACCATTCTGCAGCAATTTCCTCATCTCAAGCCTTGAGGACAAGGTTGTTTTTAAGGGGGAGGACATGTTAGGGTCCTAACCCGCACATAGGTGGAACAATATATTTGGATGTAATAAAGGTGAATATTAATAAGGCCTTTCAATAAAATAGAATAGGGTGGATGTAAGAAGACCTAATAGAAGCTTACGTTTCTAGAAGGATATTCCTCTAGATGCTTTTTTTTAGTATTTATAGGAGTCGAGGGTATGAGAACCCTATCTTGGATATTATTGTAATATAACTCTTCTCAACTGGAGGTTTCCCCCTCAAAGAGGCCCGTGAACATTGCTTTCAGATTCAAAGTGCTATTTATGTTGTTATTCTTATATCATTTTATTGTTATTGTGGTGAATGTTCTGGTTATATTGTTGTTATTCTGCCATTACTAGCATTTTATTTCTATTCTACATACATTTTATATCTGGTATATTATAGAGTGAGTGGTGATCTAGCTGAAATCCTATCCCAATAATCCATTGAAGTCGATGATTCCTCCATCTGAGTCTCGATTTTCATTTTATGATGAGTTTCAAGTGGCATCCCAAACCATTTCGGGGATTCTTGTCCAATTTATTCGTAGGGAATAAAAAGATTAAGGCACAACATGACGTAGCATGGAAAGGAAAGGCATCATATGGAATGGCATGGTATGGAAATACAAGGCATGGAAAATGAATGAAAGTCATGTCATTTCAAGGCATGGTATGGAGGGGCATGACATGGAAAGGCATACCATACGATAGCAAGGCATGGCATGGAAATACATGGCATGGCATGGCATGGCATGGAAACACATGGTAGGGTAAGGCATGCAAAGTAAATCCATGGCATGGCATGGAAACACATGGCAAGGAAAGGCATACAAAGGCAAGCCATGGCATGGCATGGCATGGAAAAGTATGGCATGGTATGGAATGGCATGGCAAGGTAAAGCAAGGAAATACACCTTGACACCTTTTATTACATTTTTGTCATAATTTTCAACCCTTTAGGGCTTGATGTGTTGAATTTTTCCTTTGGAAGGATTGGCATTTGGATGTGGTCTAGTTGAATGAGTATTGAGAGAATCTTCAAAATTACCTATAAACTGGTTAATTCTCAAAGGAACTTTGAAGCATATTACACTAGGCCAAAATGTCCTAGAAAAATATCCATTTGTGAAATACAAGAGAAGAATATATATAGACCAATTAACTCTCAAAGGATTTTTATAGGCAAAAATAATCACATATATCACACAATGGAGAGGGTTGGCACTTACAGTTATGTAATAGAATTTACAATTGAAATTTAAAATGTATCACATTTTTTTACGATCTATACTAATGTTTATTGGAATTGTTGCATGTTTTACAACACTGGAATGACTTCTTATTTGTAACTTATTTGAAATTTTATTATGGTATGGGCACTTTGATATGATGTAATATGATTATGGTTTCGTTTCATATGTTTTAATATTAGAAATATAACACAAAACTTACATATTGCATGAAATAAATAATAACTTTTCATTTTGAATGTTCTTTTTTGCAGAATACGAGTCTTCCAGAAGATCCAGTTGATCCTCATGAGACAGATCCACATTATAATGGGTCTGATACAAACATGGGATATGATGATGATGAGTCAGATGAAGAAGACACTGTGAATGATGACGATGATGACCACAATGATGATTATCAAGATAATGATCACGACCTAGTTGTTGGTAGTATCCAGTGACATTGAGCATATAGACTCCATCATTGATCATTGTTGTATATAGTTATGATGCCTATTTTAATGTTTATTATCATATGTATCATTTTCACCTGCAATACCATATTGTTGAGTTTTATCATTTTGACATTTATCATTTTGACTTATACCATTTGGACATATATCATCTTAACTTACATTGACTGTTGGCTATGTATCATTCTGACATGTTATTGATCTATTGTCACATTTTACTTTCACTTGCTGTAGTTATATATGATGATGATCTTATCAATATTAAATATATAAGTTGTTTGACATGATACTTATCTAATATTGATATATTTGACTAATTTTAATTATAGATGATGATCATGTTATAATCATTATCTTATTATTTTATATATATTGTATGTTGTAGATTTTATTTAGATGGATATATTTTTTTTGTAAATAAGAAGTGTAAGTATATTAAGATCCTTCGAAAGGTAAAACAGAGTAGCAAAATACAAAGATGTCCGAGTTGCAGTTACTGGACTGCTACAGTCATGGGGAAACCAATCCAGCCAGCCCATTCAACCCACTAGTCAAACAAGTCATAAGTTAAACCAGTAAAAGGAGTAATCATATTGTTTATCATCTAAGACCTAGATCCTGATTAGACTGACAAACACTGAAAGTTTAGACACCTGGAAGGTAGTCGGACCACGTGGCGGGAAGGTCTCCTGGCCAAGGCTCTTCCTCAATATACGTCGCCTCATCGTCCCATTGCTTGCCATCTTCCTCGTTTCACACAACTCCCTTGATGTCATCCTCTCCCTCTTCCTTCTTCTGGCCTATTTCTGCTGGACTCTGCACTTTGTTCTGATCTTCACCTTTAGCGGCCGTGGGGTCCTCCATTGGACTGGTTTCGATAGGATCCGAGAATAAAGCCTCATGCATGGATGAGAGAATTTGAATAAATCTCTCCACCTTTACGTCCGTAGCCTGTAGGCGATAATGTAGATCCGCTACCTCCTACCTAAGTTCAAAAACCAGGTCATGGAGTACAGACAGGCTATCTTTGAATTGCACCCTATCAAAGGAATCAGGGAAACAAGGTCCTGCCCTCTTAGGCTCACCTTGAAGAGAAGGGCTGCTGCCCGGGTTTCCCAGAGGGTCATGGAATGGCATGGCGTTAGAAGGATATGCTGAGGGGTCTTGAGAAAGCCGTAGGAGTGAAATTGGCATTCGTGGAATTATAACCATTGAGTTGAACTGCGGAGCTTGCAAAGAGATAGGAGTAGACTTAGAATGATGGCGTGGGGAGGAATCCGTGGAGTTCGATTCAGGAGGCATGATTGAGGGCCTTCGATTCTTCCAGGGAGAGCCCCGCCTTGGTATGCCCCTTGGTCGTTTCATTGGATACTCGGTGCAACTGGCAGAGGAAACTAAGGCCGCCCAGTGGAGGAGTATGACAGGGATCGCCTCGCTCCAGTGGATAAGAACAGAGATAAGCCTATGATGCGAAGGGATGAGCCCTGTAGACAACATACAGAAGTGAATCACAAACATATTGAACCAATCCATTCAAATTCACAGCGAAGGGGAAAGGACTGCTGCGTAAATGCTCCTTCGCATCACCATAAAGATCATTTAAACTCCGGGTAGGGTGGTGGGCTGTGGCACAAGCCCATCACGTGGCTCCATGCCATGATGCCCAGTACCTTCAGCCATCTCTTGCCACGATGACCGCTCTGACACCCCATCCGGGGGTATTTAGATGGATATTTAATAAGTATAATGATGTTGTTATTTTGTATGGATGTCCAGTTCAGTAAAAAATCTATAAAAGCTATCATATAAAATACTTCAAATGCAATATGGATTACTCTATAATAATATAAGTTTTTTAAGATACATGATATATTTAACTAATTAAATTGAAATCTAAAAAGTTAAATTACTAAATGGAAGCTAAAAATGACACAACGTGAGTTGTTAAAATAGAATCAAAATGTGGCTCTAAAATGGAAGTAAAACTCAACATTAAATTTGAAGCCATACTTGGAGCTATTTCTAGATCTAAGTAGGAAGCTAAATTGGTTGCTTAACAAGAAGAAAAACTAGATTCTAATTAAGAAGCAAATCCCAACACTAGAAGGAAGCAAACCTTAGACCTAAAAAATAAGCAAAACCAGACACTAAAAGGGAAGAAAACCTTGGAACTAAAAGGAAGCAAACCATGGAGCTAACAAGGAAACAATTCTGGAAGCAAAAAATGATGCAATAATGGAAGCACATCTTGGTGTTAATTTGGAATCCAAAATTGAATCTATTTTCAACACTACACTAGAAGAAAAACATGAAGCATTATTGGATGATAAACTAGGCGCCACACCTGGAGCTAAACTATGCACTAAACCAAGAGTTAAACTAGGAGATAAACTAGGATCTAAACTAGGTGCTAAATCAAGAGCTAAACTAGGAGTTATACCAAGAGTTAAACTAGGAGCTAAACTAGGTGCTAAACCATGAGCTAAACCAGGAGCTAACCTAGAAGCTAAACCAGGAGCTAAACTAGGTGCTAAATCAGGAGATAAATTAGGCACCACACGTGGAGCTAAACTAGGCGCTAAACTAGGAGCTAAACAAGAAGCTAAACTAGGTGCTAAACCAGGAGATAAACTCGGAGCTACACCTAGAGCTAAACTAGGCACTAAACCAAGAGCTAAACGAGGAGCTAAATTAGGCGCCACACCTAGAGGCAAACTAGGATCTACGCCAGGAGCTAAACTAGGCACTATTTTTGGGCATTATTTAGGGAGCTATATCACATTGTAGGCGCTAAACTGTGTGCAAAATCAGGAGAAAAACTAGGAGCTCAATAAGAAGCAAAACTAGGCGCTAAAAATGGAGCAAAACTAGGCATTAAAAAGGGAGAAAAACCTGGCATGAAACAGGGTGCTAAATTGAGCGCTAAATCCAGTGCCCAAGTGAACACATCGTTTAGCGTTAGGTTTTGTGCCCTCTCATTAGCCCAATTGATGCCTTGAAATGCACTAAAATCCAGCACTAAACTAGGCGCTAATGGCCTGTTTTGTTGTAGTGTATATTTAGATGCTCTTCATGTTCTTCTTCAATTTTTGAATAAATTAAAATATCATCGACAAACACCAGCATGAATTTATCTAGATATTGGTTGAATATACTATTCATCAAGCACATAAAGGTTGTTGGTGCATTAGTAAGTCCAAATGAAATCACTACAAACTCATTCGGTCGATAAAGTGTTCTAAATGTTGTTTTGTTTACGTCTTTGTCCTTTATCGGGACTTGGTGATAACTGGACCTCAAATCTAACTTAGAGAATATTTTTTTCTCTGCCAACTTGGTCAAAGAGATCGATAATTCTAGGTAACAGATACTTATTCTTAATCATCATTTTATTCAGTTGGAGATAATAAATACACAGTCTTAAAGTTCCATTTTTATTTTTAACAAACAAAACTGGTGCTCCAACGGTGAAACACTTGGTCCGATATACTCTTTATCTAACAATTATTTTAACTCAATTTTTAGTTTTGTCAATTTGGGTATACTCATTCTATAAGGTTCCTTGGACAACAGGGCAGATCCAGGTAGTATATTGATAGAGAAATATATCTCTCTCCTTTGAGTAAGTTCTGGTATTTCTTCTACGAATATCATGTAGGAGCATCGCCAACAAAGCACAAGCATGGAGGACAGCTGGGTGCACTAGCGCACATTTTGAAATATTTTGAATTTCAATTTTATCAATGTATTAATGAGATATCTGACATAAATTTTGAGTAATAAATGTCTTTAAATATTGAAGGTTGAACCATCATGAAAGGTTGATCATGGAATGCATTTCATTTTATGGATTAGATTGGAGTACATATTGGGAGTATGCGCTCTTATCTGTCTGATGAAAAATTTATTGTAATAGGAATTAAGTAGTTTATAGATTTTAATTCCATTTAAGGTAGCATGGAGTAGTTGGAGGGAATTCTCTAAGAGAGCGTCTTTGTATAAAGATTTTTAATATTGCTAGTAAGAGTGGTTTTTAGTTGTTGATGATATTTTTTGTCCATTGTTGATAAGCATTGTTGTTGCGGATAAAGGAGAATCGAGCAATAGCTGAATCTATCTTGTGTCGGTCAAGGAGTAGTGAAGAATAGTGTATGTATGTATGTAATTTTCACCTGGAGGAATATAATAGAGATATTGTCCCAAATGTGTGTATGTGTGTATCTATCTGATTGAATGGTAGAGTTTTCTGTTATTTTCAAATTCTCTATTATTTTTTTTCTTGAATCCATGAATGCATTTGTTTTATTGAATGTATGAGTCATTTGCATGAGCTAGAAAAGTTCCAAATGGGTTCTCTTTATTGAGCGAGTGCCAGGTGTGAATAGTGTCTGCAAGGAGTGCATTACTGAGTTTGTTTCAGTTCAAAATCTCAAAACAGATAGAAGAACTTATACGTCTACAAGGAGTGCATCGACAGTCGCAAGGAGTGTGAAATCATTCACAGAGGAGTGAGTGAGGAGAGAAGCCTGTTGAAAGGACTGCACAGGTCAATAATTCGACTAAGGGTCAAAGAGATTGTTTAGGGGAACAAATCAAAGAAGGAAATATCATGAGGGAGAGCGGTGGAAAGTTTTAAGGAAAGGAGACCGTGAATTTTCTTGTCAAAGTCAGTGAGTGCAAGATTCGTTCTTAGAAGGAGAAGAACGATTCTTGAACATTAGATTTAGTAAAACTAAACAGAGGATAGTTGTGAAGTAATTCGATATTTTGTAGTTCGGAAAGTCGGAAACTTGATGAAGGTCAAGTCACAAAATCCAAAGTCACGATTAAAATCTCGACCATTGATCACAAGAGAACACATGACGACGGGATACAAGAGTTCAGAAGTCGGGAGATTGGAGGTTGGGAATGAAAGATATAGATTTTTGTGAGTCATGAAATCCAAACCATTGTGGAGCCGACGATCTGAGGAGATGCGTGGTGTAAGTTTGGAGACTCAAAGTTGAGATATTTGGGAAGGAGTGAAGGAAGGATTAGGAATATCCCTGAAATCTGAAACCGCACAAGAGGTAGACCCACGATCACTGCCATGGTCACTTGCAGAAAAAGATTGTGTGTGTGGGTAAGGAAATTTCGGGTGCCGCAGAAACCCAAAGAGTTGCTCTGACTCAGAAATCCAAATGATCCAAGACCGAGAGGTCAAGAATCCATTTGGAGGGAAGGGTGTTTGCGCCAGAATACATATCTTAACCCATGTAGAACTGGAAAGTCTTCTAAACTTGGATTTCTTTGATTCTCTAAGAGATTATTTACTTGAACATTATATCCTTGGAAACCCCTACTAATACATTTCTTAAATTGCATTTCTCATTTTTTCCTAACAGAAATTGATTTTCTGATTCCTTATAGTGTTCTGACTGTATCATTTTTGTCTTTATACACAAATGACTTTTCGTAACAATTTAATGTCACTTTATGTTTTCCTAACCAGTCCATTGCAATAATAATTTTATAAGACCCTAGAGGTAATACATTCAGATTTAACTTTGTAGTCTGACCATTTATATTGAGTTCACAATCAGAAATAAAATCGGTTACCTTTATTTGGGTCCCCGTTGCTAGCTGTACTAACCAAGATTGAGCATGATTTACCTTCTTTAACTTGTTCGATTCTACTAAAGATGGAGTAATATAACTCGAACTATCTCTTGGGTCAATTAATATAGAATCATTATTTAAATAAATTTTACCTTCAACTTCCAGAATAGTGGATTGATGATATGTATGTCTTCCATCCAGAGCTGCAATGATCTTATGCATGCTTCTGCAAATGTCTCCAACTGGTAAATCCTCTTGAATAGTATGGAATGAAGTTCTTGTTGATGGGTTTAAGAGTGGACAATTTATCCGCAGGTGGGGTTCTCCACACTCTCAACATTTCAATGGTTCTCTGGTGTTTTCCCCTACCTTCTTAAATCCCAGATTAACTGGTTTATTCCCCTGTTCAGTATTTTGTGTATTAGAGTGATAGTTATTTCTTTGAGATCCATTTTCCATGTTACAAAAAGGGGTTGGTTGGAAACATTTCTTACGTTGATTCATTTTATCTTGTTTCTTGTCTTTCCATGCCTTGGGAATTTCAAATCTCTGTTTCTACTAATCATAGCACATTCGAGCCTTTCTAAACACTTCATTTAAAGACTTAGGATTGTCAAATTCAATTCTTTCCTTGTAAGATTGTGCTAGACAACTTAAGAACCTTTGTATCTTTACCTTATATTCTTTGATGTAAGGCACAAACCTAAACAGATCTAGAAATTTATTTATCAGGTCATCCATAGCCATTTTTCCTAGTCATAGTTTGTAAAATCCCTTAGTTTTTCTTTGGTAATAACTTTCTGATAAGTACTGCTTCTTGAAAAAAAAATTGAATTATGACCATTCCATTCGCTTTTCCTTTAATCCATTTGCTAATTTCAGGGCTTTCAACCAGATACTCTCTTTTTCTTTTAAGTTATAGATGACCATTCTAACCTTCATATTACTAGAATAATTATAAATATGGAATTATTTCTTTATATCTAACAGCCATGCTTCGACCTCCTCACTAGTGTTTTATTCTCCATCAAAGGTGGAGGGTTTTATTTTTTTGAATTCACCTTCCAGGTGAGCCACTTGTTTTCTCTCTCTTCGTGTAGATGCTTTGTTTTCGGTGATGTGTGTGTGTCTTCGAAAGAACTGTCCTCTTTTTATGTTTCATTATTATAGTTTTTAGAGGACATTTTGTTGACTTCTTCCTCTCTTTCCTTGTCTTTTGGACTCCTTTTTGTTATATTTTTCATAGCAACATTTCATTTATTTCCATCTAGTCTTCTTGTCCCTTATTCAACTTTTTGTTATCTGCTTTAAACACTTGTAATTCCACGATAAGGTTCCTCATTATTTCCAAGACCTGGGTGGATGAAATTCCCTCACTGTTATGTTTTGGGTCTCTAGAAAGCTCTTGATTTTGATTCCCCTCAAGTTTGTTTCCTTCTTCATTCTGTGCTGACATTTTCAAAATACACAATTTTTTTTGTTTGTAACAGTAAATATATTCATTGTATTTTTCCTTAAAAAAAAAAAAAAATATTGTGTTACCCTAAGGTCCAAGCATTGTAACCAACAATTCTGATACCATATGTAATGAACCCCAAATTTCACTAAAAATAAAATAAAAAATTGACCAGGAAACTAAATTCTATAATTCAACAACACTATTCCTGACACAAGAAAATATTCCTTATATATCTTAGTCTTTGTTTGTGCGCAGAAGATTTTTTTCTCTGTTGGACTATCCATTATAAAATTCTATAGGAGGTTTAAAGTCCAACAAAATATTACTGTTATTATCCATTTAAATTAAATCATAGTGTTTTCATTAGATTAACTCATACTATAATTTACCATGCTACTGTACAAAATGTATTGTTAAAACTTCGTAATTATGACTACCGAAGTCCATAGTATAAATACTAGGGTTACATCATACCCCTGCTATCCATGTTATTTGAATGTCATAAACTATGTTACAAGTCATGTAAGAAATTTACAACCATAAAGTTATAACCCTAGAAAACAAGGAAATATAACTGTCATAGTCTAGAATCCATGCGTTAGGGATAAATAAGATATACATACCATAACACCTTTCCATAGTATAACGATCTATATTTGAAATAATTTTCCATAGTATAAGGATCCATGTTTTAATATAGCACACAATATACACACTACGCATGAGGTTATAATCCAACACACATGTTAACACTATCCACCCGACCCTTTTAGAAATACATAAAACAACATTTAACTTAAATGTTTTTAGGGGCGAAATTTCGCTCATGGGCAAAATTAAGAGGTTTCGAATTTTGATGGGGCGAATTGTTTTTGATGAAGAGGGATGAAGAGCTTTACTATCATTCACCCTCCATTTATTTAAAAAAAATAATGTTTAAAGGGTTAGCGCATGGTTTATTTACCACAAAGAGGAAAAAAATTAATTTTCGCCCACCAAAATTCGGGCCAAAACCTTCTATTCGCCCCGATTTTTAGCTTAAAATTTGGACCACAACCTTCCTCGCCCCAATTTTTACCTTAAAAGTTGGGCGAGAACTTTCCTCGCCCCGATTTTTAGCTATGAAGATTTCTAGAAGCATTTTTGTCCTCCCCATCTGCTATAAATTAGGTTTCCAACAATCATTAGCTCCAATTTCATGTTTTGGGTATCTAATTGCGAAGTTGAAACAGAAATCCTCTGCAAATCTTAAATATCATTTCATTCTTTATCAACAATTAGATATATGCTATCATAGAAGTAGGATTCACTGACAAGGACTTCCAAAAGTGGACTGAAAGAGCACCCAAAAAGCCATTTTTCACAGGTAAGACGAGATAAAATTATGAAACCCTCGATTTGGGGTTTCTCTATTGGTTCTTTAAATATTTAATTTTTGTCTTTTTGATGGGTTTTTAGGAGTCTAACTATAAAAAAAAAACAATCTCTATTCAATGAACTTTCTTATGGTCTGGTGTTCTATACTTCTGTTTATACAACTTTGAGAATTTTTTTATGTGGAACCAAAGTTGATCTGACTAATGTTAATTTTTAAACTTTGACTGAGACATTACCGGAGGTTTCCTATCAATCCAGAACAACTACAATCTATGAAATTTTTCAAAAATGTGTTTTTATTATAGGCAATGTCCACATTTTCATAACATGTCAGTGCTATGACATGGATTTTATATTGATGTGCTTAAACCTGAAGTTTCTTCTTTCCATTGTATGTTATAACATTCAAAGATTTTTGGATATGTTATGGAATTAAACATTGGTGCTCATTGAACTGAGGATTTAGTGATTGCTGACTTATTTATATATTTGTTATTCATGTAAGTTTATTACCATTGTTATGTACATGTTCATATTTATTATTATTCAATTAAGATGGTTTCTAGAGCTTTTCAATTCCATTGTATAGACAAATTGATTACATTTTATTCAAAATCCTTTTATTGTTTTGGTGTGTACACTATGATAGCTCTTGCTATTAATTTCACTCCAATTACATTTTATTCAGAAGTCTTTTGATGTTTTGTTTTTGTCAATTGTGCAGCCTTCGAGATCAAAACATTGTTATGATTGTGGAAAATGTGTTCTTGGATTTGATTATCATTGTGTTTGGTTGGGATCATACATCAATGAAGGGAACCATCGTAGTTTTTGGTAGGTGTTTCTAGTCTTATTATGATCTTCTTTCTCTACTTGTAGATGGCATCAAATTACTTATGCTTTATCATAGTCAAGATATAAGTTAATAGTCACATATGTCAGAACTTTAGAATCTAGTCTATGGAAAAACATCAATATACATTTTTTCTTCTTTATTTAAACAATTGTCAAGTTTTATAGCCTTCAGTCAAATGGAAAGAGGATGAAGTACTTTTTATCTTTCTTAATACTCTTTAGTGTAGAGGATCCCATATATTTAGTATCCTGTTGTGATTTATGGGTAGTTCCAAAAGCTATGTCGCATTTCATAACTTCCCTTGATATACCACTAAAATATTACTGGAAATTCAAGGATGTTGATTTATAACTCCTGTTTTGGTTGGGTTACTATTGATGGTTGTTATCACTTGTCCATTTGACCTATTTTGGTCTTTAATGGAAATTAATATAAATTTTATTTTTTATCTCTAGGATTTATAGGTAGAGTAAGAGATGGTCTAAGACTTTTTTTTTTAAATGAATTTTATGAATCACTTGTTGGACATCTTTTACTTTTTGTTTTTCTATAACTCAAAAGGAGACAAAACGAGAGAGACTTAGGGCTTCACTTTTCAAAGATGAATTTTAAAATTTCCCCTAATATTGCATTTGAGAAGTATGATTATTCAAAATAGGTGGCATAGGCATGGGAATAAAGAAGATATCTAAAATCTCTATAAATTATTGACATCTTAAATTTTTGAATGGCCTGCTAAAGCTAGATCTAGAGATAAATTTCAGAATCTGGTTGTCTTGCATTATATTTTGTATCTCATTGTTTCTTGGCATAACATGTTATTTTTTCTCTATTACCAAGAGATGATAAGTTGGCTTCTATTTAGTTGGGTGTTTTTGTTTTGTTTCTTTTCTATATTTGATGTTAAATAGGTGGGAAAGAGTTGAAAATACTTGTTGGTTTTGGGAATATATTGCAAAGAAATACATATACTTTGTAGTACCTTTTTAAGCTTTTTGTATTCATTTTTTAGCCTTGTAACTTAGATTTAGTCATTCACTTTCACTTTGGTGTTGGTTCTTTTCTTCACTTTGACATTAGTTCTCAACCTCGCTCTTGGTTCATTTCTATGTTGTGGATCTTTCTCGCTTTAGGCCTTGGATTTATTTATCTTTTGCATAATTGGTGAGAACAATTGTAAGTTAGCACATCCATATCACGAGTGAAATCCTTTGACATTTTAGAGGACTTTGGAAGTTGGATTGGAGCACCTTTTCCTAATTCATACAAGACCTACAGTAAGGGTTTGAAGGTTTTCTTTAATCGATGTCTCTCATTTTTTATTCCGTTTGGGTACATCCCTTTTTGTATCATCACTCAATCAAATTGGTGGTTAGGGAGGACCAAGGTTACCATTTACCATAGTTTTAAATGAGATAGTTATTTCTATTTATGATGATGATCCCACGAGCATCATAGCTTGGCCTCAAACTCTCATGTTTGCAACAAAATCTAGGTGAGATTGTTCATGAGCATAGTCAAAACTAATAATGTGGAGTTATATTATCTCAAGTAGTCAACACTCCTACATGTTTATAATGTAATACACAATCTCTTGGTGTAAGTATAGGTAAGCTAAAATCATAATTTCCTTGCTACTTGTAGTATTTTCAATACAAATATGCACACCTAGATATCTCAATGTTCTCTTGAAGAGGTATATTGCAAGGTGAAGACATAATACCTTAGGAAATACTTCATTCAATCATTAAAACACTAACCAAGTCCTTATAAATATTATTGTTTTCTTAGAATTTACATTCTAGGCTAAAATAGGGTATATTGAAAAATGCACTCTCCTGAAAGTAAAATGTAGTCCCTACCCTTCAAAATCACCCAAATTGAGTTTTGAAACTTGCTAAGTTTCTTGTTGTACATTATATTCCTACATCTCAAGTTCCAAATTTATGTCGAGTGAAAATCCAACTAGAATTCCCACCAAAAATGCATGTAGGACCTTCGATATTACTGTTGGGTGAAAATTAAAGTTATAGGATCAATGTACATCATTTAGTGACCAGTCTATAAACAATTTGTTTTGGCAGGTTTGGAGTGTTCATTAAGACATATGGTGTACATTTTTAAGCATTCAGTAGGGTACATCACATAAAATAATACACCCCTCTTGCATCATCTTACATCAAGAGTGCATTTGGAAGGATACATCAGAAAAAGGAAAAAACTATCAATTTCCCTCGATTTTAGTGCATCTTAAGCATTCTAGGATAGAATAGGCATGTTTAATGCTTTCTTATTCAATTTTCTGTCAAATTTAGCATGATTACCTTGTTTTTTTTTTTTTTTCATGCATAAAGAGAATGAAACTATACTACTTTCTCTATTTGCATGAACTATGAAGCATAAAAACACTAAAGAATACTAAAAAATAGAACTTTAAATTGAATTTACAATCATAAAAATAGCCTAAACAGTTAGTTGTGTTTATCTTTATTCACTAAAACCATATATTTAATTTTATTATTACATCAGGGTTTGTACCCAATAGAAAATACAACATTCTTCATTTACTTTAAGTGTTTACAACACTAACATAATAGGTTATAGATTGTTGTAATTTTTGTTTTTGCATTCTAGTTTAATATATTTATGGGTACCGTTGCATTGGGATTTGTGCCCATAGTTAGCATAATTTTCTGCATCATTTCTGTCAAAAAATCTATCTTTTAGGACAGATTTAGCTTGTTGTTTTTTATATTTAGTGGCATTTTTATTTCAGGGTAGTGAGCATTTATTTCAAACATTCTTTCAACTACAATTGTCTCCACATCTATATTCTATGTCAATTAGATGATAAATAATTGCAGCTTCAATTCTCCTCCCTCACAACAATAACATTTTATATGCTCCATGGGAGAGATCAAAGGTGTAGCTTATTGTATGTTTGAAAATTTATACAAACTGTTTGGTTCATCTTTATTTCCAAAACAATTCTAGTTTTTACATCATACTTTCCTTATTTCAAAATATGTATTGGGTATATAATTGTTCTTTCTCAATATTATGTATACTAATGCATATATGTGATAAAGACCATTGATGTTTCTAACTAATTAATATCATTATACTATTAACTACATTAAGGATTTTGATATTAAAATACTGGACCAAGGTATAACATGCATACAAGCAATTGGGTTAAAAAAGTATTATTTATCTTTAGAACAATTTCCATTCTCATTGTTCATGTTTATGAAATTCTTAGTGGTATATTAGAATGAAAACTTTTGTGGATCATTTTGAGAACATAAAAACAACATGGCACTTTTTTGGGCTTGAAGTTTCACAACCCCTCAACAAACAAGAGTCAAGAAAATTACTTTGAGGAATACAAAAATAAAATTGCTCCTCATCTTCTTTTGTGATGTATCCACCCCCAATTCTCTTCGTCATTCTCTTTCCCAACTTCACTAGTATGATAGTATGTTTATAGTAATTTTACATGAAAAAACAACCATACAACAACATTGATTATGGATTATTTTCCTTCATTTCTAAATTCCAACATCAATGACATGGGGTGGGTTGTGGTATGATTCCCTTCAACTCAYTTCTACCACAACAAAAATCATCTTCTAGAAAAAGTATTTAGACTTTATACTACTTTCCTTCCATCTATTCCTTAGTGAATATGGTCACCACTTTTTTTTCTTTCTATGTCCTAGTCAATACYGCTAACCCCATTTTTCATAGACTTGAACATCAATCATTATTTCTTTCTTCCACTCATTATATATTAGTAGTGGTGTATCGACATGGGATAAGGTGCACTTAAATTGCCCCCATTTCCAACAAATGTTTTATCCAAATCCAACCAAAAATCCAAGGAAAATCATAATTCCCCATAGTCCAAGTTCCATCAATGGAGGAATGATACCCTTAGGGGTTTTGGCCTATTAAATAATGACCTAGAACCTTAAAATTTCAAATAAATGAATGGATTAAGAAAAAAAATTCCTATGTTGATTTTTTTAATTCTTCATTGCTCAATGGAAATTGGGTGTTTTGAGTGCCCCTTATATTTTTTTATGGTGGCATGTGCCTATATTTATTCTTCTTTAAAGTATAAACTTCAACCATATGGAAAAATCATATGAATCTATTAAAATTGCACTAGTGACCATAAAAACCAGTTTCCAATATTTATTTGAAATTTATGGACAATTTGTTTACCATTAAATGTCCCACTCAATACCACTTTTCTCTTTCCAAGTGTTTTCTCTACTATTCTCTCATAATTTACCAACATAGATGGAATTCCCCCACACATGCATGTCTTTATATGAGAGATGTTGTATTATTTATATATAAATATAGTATAACATAACTCACAACTCACATGCTTTGAAGAAGGTTGGAGTCAAACATATAAAAATAATGGATATAGGTGTTAAGAGGTTGGTGATGTTTGCAATTGTATCAATAACACTAGAAGTTATACTTGTTTATATTGTTTCTATTATTAGCTATTTAAAGAAGTAACAATCATATTCTCAATTTTTTAGGAATATGGTTTATATGAATGATTTTCCAAAATTATTGCATCCATTTTTAATCAATGTTTCAGACCAAAACATGGTGTTTTGGTCGGAATATTGATTCAAATATGGATGAAATAATTCTGGAAAAACCTTAAAAAATGATACTAATTGTAGAAGTTTAATAGCTGAAATGGTTTATATGATGATCATACAGATCTATGTGACCAATAGGGTAGATTAAGTTCTATTCACAAAATATGTTTTGGTAGATATCCTTAAATGATTGATGTTGTTAAGCCCATACCTATAGACCATGGTCTCTACATTCTAGAAATCTTGGAGAATAATTTCTTTGTGTGGCTTCATTGCCCTGAAGCTTCTTTGTCATTTTTAAAGGATAAGTTAGAGAATTTGATTTCATAAAAAATATAATAATTATAAATACATATGAAGATTCTATACTTGGTAGAAATTTTACTAATTTTATATTATTTTTCATGCAGGTTTCACTTTTGGCTTCTAGATCGATTTGAAATTTCAATTGTGGAATGTTTAATAAGATGTAAAACAATGATTGTGGTAAGAGAAGATCAATAAAAATGATCTATCATCATACTTTCAAATACCCCAATCTCGAGCTTGACATAAGTGGTTGTTAGGATCAACACATATGAACTTTTTGGTGAAATATCTTCAAAACTAATAGACGGATATGCAAGAGTGTACAATGAGAACCTTGACAAACAAAATCCCTAATTCTTGCAACATTGTCTAAAGGATGGACAAATTCTGTTTCTTTTTCCAAATATGTAAAATAAGTATATTGCAGTTTAACAAATACAATCAAGAAATTTGCCAAAACATTACAAGGTTTTATCGTTAAGTGAAATATTCGCCAAAATTTTACAAGATTATATAAGTGACTAAAAGATTCACCAAAAAATTATATATACATATTATATAATTGATCAAATAGCTTTCAATTTTTCCTATGTATCATGGAGATTCACCCATTTATTATAGATATAAATTTAGGGGGGATTCTTAAAATCACCCCTGCATTTAAGTGGATTGTAATTGTATTGAGGTGGATGCCAGGTCAAGTCAGGTATGAACCTAGGCCATTATATAATATGGAATTTATGTTATAGAAGGTCCATTAATGGCGATAGACCTACCCAGTACTCTCCAGGCCTGAAACTAGAGAGAACCACCCACTATGGGCTCCCCACTTTAGTCAAATTCACATGGTAGGGTGTGGGGTGGTGTACCAATCGCTCTTCCCCACTACCTAGGGGCTCAATGTTCCATTACGCCCCATGTAGTTGTCCTTTGAGTCTTCATTTCACTTTGTCACTTCCCTAGTTACTCTCTGTGATAGGTGATAATGTTCATCTTTGGTGGAGAATGGTAACAAAGGTGCTCCGGCATGTCTCTCCACAAGCACGATAAGTAAAATGTTATCTCTCTAATATAGTTTGTAAGGGTTCTTTGGAGTTATTCATTTCTTTTGAAATTTTGTTCTATGTGCAAAACATCCCTTCCATAAAATTTGTTCACTTTGCAATATACCTTTATGTAACGTGTTCTCCGTCTGGTGCAATGTATCCTTTTATGCAACACATTCTCTGTCTGGTGAAATTTTATTTGTTGTATGTAATACCTTCTTGGTGCTATATAAAGATTTGCCTCAAGCTATGCAATCTTTCACAAAGGTCCTTTTTCCATTTCCATATGCAGACGTGAAGTCCCTTTTTGCAAATCCCAGAGCTAAAAACATGATTTTTCCATATATGCATTCCCTTCCTATATTACAACATGCGTATGTGTAGGTTGCACCACTACAACCCACGTACATCGGGAAATGTGTCCAAAATTAAAAAATGGTATGCAAAATCATGACACTCAATCCATTTCTTGGATCTCTAATCATTTTCCTTTTGATATGCCAAACATGCCTTCACCCTTTCCATCCTCTCCCTCACCCACTTATGTGAATCCTAGTTTTGGATATGGGGGCACCATGGCCTTGTCATCTACAAATTCATTTGATAGGAGTCATGTCCCTCATACAACTCTCAATGTGGGAAGTTGGAACCTCCCCTCTTATAGATCCATTCCTAGCTATGTTTTTTCAGGGGCCAATACTCAAATGGGCAGTTATTCTACTTATTACAGCCCATCCATGTATCCTTCTTTCGCCATGCCAGTTCTTATGAAACATTTTCCCATGATGGGTCCACATATATCCTCAGGTATTTCATATGGGGGGAATCAATTTTATGGTTCGGGCTACCCTATTCATGGAACCCCTTCGCATGGGGGAAACATATATCCTCACTTGAAGAATCCTTATCATACTTTTGTCTCTTTGCATACATTTGCTTCAGTGATGATTCCCATACAAAAATCTACCGATCAATTAGGTGGAGAATACTACCTCTCTGAGTAGGGATAGGGTGTATATCAGGACCCTTCCTGGCTTGCAACATCTCAAAACCATTATTTCCCTAGACCGTGGTCTCAAATTCTAGAACTCACCACAACTGCTAGTACAATCACTGCCAGTTATATTGGAGCTCCATCACCAACCACTACTAGTCATGTTGGATATTGGTCAACAACCTCTGCAAGTCATGTTGAATACTCACAACAAGACAATGCTAGTCATGCTAGGGGCATCACTCTATTCACCATGAGTCATATCGATATCACATCTCCAACCTCTGTACATCATGTGGGAGATGAACTTCCAGCCTCTTCCAGTCATGTTGAGAGCATGTCACCAACCATTGTAAATGATGGTGGGAGCATGCATACAATTGAGAAGCCTAGATGTGTTAGACATAATCCTCGATTCCTTTGCAGAAATTATGAAGGAAATCACCTTACTCATATGTATCCTACTACTGTTGGGCAACTGGAAGCATGGTTCTCACCTCGGAGCCCTTCGGGTTCTAAGATTTGTAGTTTCCCCATAATCTGTTTCTTCTTTTTTTGATACAGTGGTCATGTCGATGAAATATTTGGCTGACACCCCTCTTCGTTTAGGGGCTGATGCATCTCCTGACCTTGTTGTCTCGCATCCTTCTCAACCAATGGTCGTGTCAATGAAATATTCGACCGACACCACTCTTATTTTTGATGGTGATGAATCTCATGGACTTATTGTCACGCATACTATTCAACTAATGATTGAATAAGTGGTTGTATCGATGAAAATTTCAGTCAATCCATCCCTTCCCTTGGAGGGTGATGCATCCTTCACCCATGTCATTAGTATTTCTAGTACTACGAATTTTGAACAAGAGAGAATTGTACTCTCCCTTCAAGTTTTGTAGAAGTTCCCTTTGATTGGGATGGTCTTGTGGGGTATCAAATTCCTCCTTCTATGTCCTTTCAAGTAAGAGACATTATCTGATATATCACGGAGAAGGTAACCTCCACTAGGACTTTATATTCCTCGACTTGGAGAGATTTGGGTTTTCCCAATCTTGTGTATGTTATTTGTAAGATGTTGACCTTTCATAGAAGTTCATCATGGGAGCCTTGGCTTCCCCCATTACATGCCACCTAGAAACCTCTCAACGAGTCTGATTAATCTCTTTTTCGACTCGTCTAAAAAGATAAAATATTGTCGAGTGAATTTGTCCCTTTCACACTCATTAAATTGGACTTAAAAGATCATGAATATTTGTTAATCTCTTTTCTAACTCGTTTTCAAAAAGAGAAAGGAGTTTTGAGTGAACTTGTCTCTTTCACACTCATAAATTGGATTTGAAAGGATGCCTATTTGGTACAATTTTATTCGTTTTTCAAACCAAGTAGACTAATATTATGAAAAAGGGCATTCATTTGGCATTAAGTTGTGATTGAATCTCATTCCCTTGCTTGTAGTATTGAGCCTATTTCCGGTTCTCGCTTTAGTTTATAAACTATTTTCCTGAGCAGTTTGTCATCCTTAACCAATCAGAGCCTTGTTTATATCCTTCACAACTTGACACCCTATACCCAGGAGGGAAGATTCCCTCGACTGTCCATCTCCCGCATGCACTTCCTTACACTGAGCGTAGGTATGTTCCACTGTTGGAACTGGTTTTTCTTACTTGCGACACTCGTTCCCTCCTCTATATCATAGCATTCATTTAACTATGAAAAAACAAAAAAAGATGGGAAGGAAGGGATTATTATCTTATATTTATAGTAGTCGTGTCACCTTTTAACCTAGCATAATTTTTTTGAGTCCACTGGTCATCATAATTTTGGGTTTAGCATGGCCTTAGGAAGCTGAGCTTGTTATAGAGAGTTTACTCCCCCGACTGGTTACTCTTCCAATCCATATGGAGAGTTTGATTGATGCCTCCTTCATCTCATGGTTTCATCGTTGAGTCTATGTTTCTTGAGTCTTCCATATGTCTCATGCTCTTGTTCAAAGGATGTTTATGATGGACTTACTTAACACACACCTAGGATTTATTTTTCCTAAGGTTTTTCCTTGTTTATTAGTCATAATTAGTCATTATCCAGTATCCTATATTTTTATTAATATTATGGTAGCTTCGGGAGGTATGAACCTCTATTATGACCTATGATGAGACTAGAATACTCCGGAAGGAAGCAAAGAAATGAAGAAATCCCTAGACAAGTTGTTGGCTGCAGAAATATAATTAATATGAATTTATTAATACCCAGAAGGATAAATCGGCCCTAGTTAAACTGCCTAGACTACTATAAATACAGGGTGCTAGTTCTCATTATTCTCATCTCAACAGTTGCAGAGTGAACTGGATCTGCGCAGGTGCAGTTGCATCTTGTGCGCAAGTTTTTAGGAAGGTGTGCGCTAGCCTCTAAGTGGGATTATTTGATCAGCTTGGGTTCTATTCTTTCTTGGTGCATTAGCCTCTCTTGGCTATTGGATTGCTACCAGGATTCTCTTCTCTGTCAAAGTCAAGGTGCTCAGAGGGTGGCTTCGGCCTGTGGTTGGGTGATGAGGGTATCGTCAATGGTAAAACAAGCACAATATTCTATATTCTAATAGGTTATGGGCCCACAACCCCTTCAGTCAGCCTAAAATGTTGGAAGGAAGCATAGCCACTAGATATTGATCTCGTTGAGGAACTCCCGCTAGGGTTACTAGCAGTAGAATCTTCCAAAAACACTACATCTAGGGTTTCTAGCAGAAGCAGTTGTAGAAACCCTAAATCTCTGATCTGACACCTTGTGATGGAGCATCTCGCTCAAGAAGTAGATATTCAGATGTGCCCTAAATCAACACACCTCTTGGCTCTCTCATAAAACAGAAATGACGAAGTTGAAGTTTTGGATCAAGGCATGACCAGTTACCAGTCAACTGAAGACATGTGTGAAATAATCAGTCTTTCACATTACTTAGCACTTACCAGGATGATTGAAGATGATATGTGGATAATCGATAATGGAGCTTCCAGGTACATGATGGGAGATCAAGCCAGACTCTCAAATATGAATGAGAGAAAGACATCGTACAAAGTGAATCTTGGAGACAAAAGCACTTACCCCGTCCAAGGATTTGGACAAGCCTTCGTCAAATTGGAATCAGGTATTCATGTTCACTTAAGCAATGTTTTATATGTACCTAGTTTAGAAAAGAATCTTGTATCAATATCATGTTTAGAAGACAAAGGAAACATAATAGCCTTCATGGATGGAAAAGTGTTATCATGGCATAAGAATTCCAGCATAAAGGATGCTATGGTTATTGGAAGTCATGAAGGAAATCTGTATAGGCTACTAGAAAAAAATGAAGAAGCCCAAGTACATGACGAAGTCAACCCTAATGAGATTTGGCATAGAAGGTATGCTCATATCAATTATCAAGCATGACCTTTTCTCAGAAAAAAGGTTGAAGGAATACCAGAATTGAAATCTACACATGAAGGAATCTGCAAAGGATATGCCCTTGGGAAGAATATCAAGAAACCATTCCCAGGTAGCAACAACAGATCTAAGGAAATCCTAGATCTAATACACTCAGATGTTTGCAGTCCAATGCTAGTCAGATCTCTTGGAGGATCTCTTTACTACGTAATCTGCATAGATGACTACTCAAGAAGGATGTGGTTGTACCTACTGAAATCAAAAGATAAAGTATTCAACAAGTTCCAAGAATTCAAGGCATAAATAGAAAACCTTACGAACAAGAAGATCAAGACATTAAGAATAGATAATGGAGGAGAATACACCTTGAAGGAGTTCGTTGCATTCTATAAATTGGCAGGGATTAGGAGGGAGTTGATTGTTCCTCATAATCCTTAACAAAACGGTGTAGCAGAAAGAAAGAACAGATCTATCGAAGAAACAGTAAAAGCCTTATTGAACGATCAAGGTCTATCCATGTTTCTATGGGGAGAAGAAGAAATGATGACAATATATGTACAAAACATAATTCCTCATCGCATATTGAAGGACATGACACCAGAAGAAGCATTCTTAGGTACAAAACCTAACATAGAAAAACTAGGAATATTTGGATGTCCGGTTTACTCTCATATTCCCAAAGATAAAAGGAATAAACTAGAACCCTCAAGAAAGAAGGGGATATTCGTGGGATATAGTGATTCATCCAAAGCCTATAAAATATATATTCCAGAACAACACAATATATAATTTAGCATAGACATAATGTTCAATGAAAAGAGGGCCTTCAAGAAATCCATCGAAGAAATTATAGAAGAAGAGGAACTTGAAGAACCAAATGGAGAAAACATAGAAAACAAAGATAATGAAAAGGATCAACCTAATAATCCTATGGAACCAGTTGAGAACATTGATTCAGATATCATACCAAAAATCAAGAAGCGACCAGCTTGTCTTGAAGCTACATAACAAGACACAGAAAGAATCAAGGTTCCAGAAGGAACATCCAAAAAGAGTAAAAGACCAAAAGGATTCTCAAGTTATGCAGCATATATGACGAAAATTCTAGATGAAGAACCTACTACATTTGAAGAAGCAGTCCAAAAGGGACAATGGAAAGAAGCTATGCCGGAAGAACATCAATCCATTATGAAAAATGAAGTATGGGAAATTGTACCCAGACCTAAAGAAAATCAGTGGTAACCTTAAAATGGGTATACAAGATCAAACATGTAGCAAACAAAAGCATGGATAAATATAAGGCAAGATTCATGGCTAGAGGGTTCTCCCAGAAGGAGGGAGAAGATTATGAGGAAACCTTTGCTCCAGTGGCAAGATATACCTCCATCAGAGCTATCATATCTCTTTTTGCTTCCATGGGATGGAATCTACACCAGATGGATGTAAAGACAACCTTCCTCAATGGATCTATTGAAGAAGAAGTGTATATTGAACAACCTCAAGGATTCGAGGTACATTCTAGAGACACTCATGTTTGCAGATTGAAGAAAGATCTATATGGACTCAAGCAAGCTCCAAGGGATTGGTACACCATAATGGACAACTATCTAACAAGACTTGGTTTCTCCAAGAGTCATGCAGATCCAAACCTTTATTACAAATTCATGGATAACACACCTGTGATTCTACTATTATATGTTGGTGATCTATTCATAAAAAGTGAAGAATCTCTAATTATCCAGTGCAAGAAGGAATTAGCCTCTGAATTTGATATGAAAGATCTAGGTTCCATGCATTATTACTTGGGACTAGAAGTATGGAAGAAGCATGGTGAAGTATTCCTTGGACAAGGAAAGTATGCAATAAAGATCCTTCAGAAGTTTGGAATGATGGACTGTAAGTCCATGGACACTCCTATGAATGTGGATATAAGAAAAGTGAAAGTCCTAGATTCTGATCCAGTAGATCCATCTCTATATCAACAACTAATTGGATCATTGATGTATTTGGTAAATACTCGACCAGATATTTGCTTTATTGTAAATACATTAAGTTAGTTCGAGGTGGAACCTAGACAAGACCATTGGATAGCTGCAAAGAATGTCCTAAGATATATTCGTGGGACAATAAACTATGGCTTGAGATATACCACATCCAGTGATATCCAACTTCATGGATTCACAGACTCTGATTGGGGAGGAAGTGTAGAAGACATAAAGAGTACTTCAGGTATGTGTTTCAGCTTGGGCCCTGCTATGATATCTTGGGGTAGTATGAAACAAAAGTCTGTCGTACTCAGTACAATAGAAGCATAGTATATGGCATCTTGTGAAGCATGCACAAAATAAATATGGCTAAGGAAGTTAATCTCCAATTTATTTGATCAAACTCCAAAAGCGACCATAATATATTGTGATAATCAGAGTTGTATAAGATTATCAGAACATCTAGTGTTTCATGAAAGGTCAAAGCACATTAAGATCAAATACTACTTTATTCAAGATAAAGTCCAAGAAGGAGAGGTAAATCTTGAGTATATCCCCACTGATGAGCAGACAACAAACTTCCTGACAAAACCTCTATCCAGAATCAAGTTTGCATATTTCCGAGAGAAGGTGGGGATCATGGAAATAAATCCCTTAGTAGAAAGGGAAGATTCTCCAAGCTAGGAGAAGGTACAGAAAAATATTCTTGAAAAACATTTCTTTTTGTGATTTAAATAACTCTCCAGTTAGGAGGGAGCAATGAAAATATTACTTATCTTTGTAATTGAAAAATAGTTCAGATTGGAAAGATTCTTTCCTGTTCGAAAAGTGGATTGATATTTCTGACGGACTCTAACTTCCCATTGTGGTTAACATGGGAGGTAGTTTGATTGTTGATGTATCATAGACAGTGACTTCCCATTGTGGTTAACATGGGGAGTGGTCTAGGGCAATCTCTCTTCTTGAGGGTTACTCAAGAAGACTGGCCTGCCTCACTGGACAACGATTTCTCATTATGGTTAACATGAGGAATGGTCTATTTTGGAGGTTGATGCAGGACACTATTTTCCTCTTGTGGTTAACGGAGGAAATGGTCTGGATAGTCATTCCTTAGGGTTGTACATTCTCTCCAGGGCACACTTTGATTAGTGTAGGAGGAATGGCCTAGGATGGGGAATGGTCTAGGCTCAACAATCAGGGACAAACATTCCTTAGGGTTGTACATTCTCTCCAGGGCACACTTTGATTAGTGTAGGAGGAATGGCCTAGGGTCGGGAATGGTCCAGGACAATCATTCCTTAGGGTTTATACATTCTTTCCAGGGTGCACTTTGATTAGCATAGGAGGAATGACCCAGGGTGGGGAATGGTCCAAACATTCCTTAGGGTTTATACATTCTGTCTAGGGTGCACTTTGACTAGTGTAGGAAGAATGGCCCAGGGTGAGGAATGGTCCAGGCTCAAAAATTAGAAATAATTGTTCTTCCTTGTTTGAGAAGAATGGGGCAGATAGCCCATTGCTGATGTTCTATACTGAGGGAAAATATTATTTCATATCTCACAAACGTGAGTGAAAGATTCGCCCTGATGATTCAGTTTTTATCATAACATTGCTTCTATGAAGGTTGCTATAAGATGTTTGTTATGAAGAATATATGACAATAGATGTAAACTACTGTGGTGGATATGTTCCACCATTCGCGAGGCAGATATTATTTCAGAACTCACAAATGTGAGTGAAAGATTGGTTCGGAGACTGCTTGTCTCCAGACAATAGAGATATACTACTGTGGTGGATTTGTTCCACTATTTGTGACTATATGTCACGGTTTGATTAGTTGCATACTACCTGAATAGACACATGTGTCTTCTATCAATTGATATTGTACCAATTGTCATAGGATATTATCCAGTTGGATAATAATGATGGTGCTCATGTTGCTACCAAGTTGAATGGTCTATTGTGCTCAAGACCATACCTCCCTAGCTAGGAGGGAGTGTTAATATTATGGTAGCTTCGTGAGGTATGAACCTCTATTGTGACCTATGACGAGACTAGAATACTCCGAAAGGAAGAAAATAAATGAAGAAAACCCTAGACAAGTTGTTGACTGCAGAAATATATTTAATATGAATTTATTAATACCCAGAAGGAGAAGTCGGCCCCAGTTAAACTACCCAGACTAATATAAATACAGGGTGCCAGTTCTCATTATTCTCCTCTCAGCAGTTGCAAAGTGAACTGGATTTGCGCAGGTATAGTTGCAGCTTGTGCGCAAGTTTCTGGGAAGGTGTGCACTAGCCTCTAAGTGGGATTATCTGATCAGCTTGGGTTCTATTCTTTCTTGGTGCATTAACCTCTCTTGGCTATTGGATTGCTACCAGGATTCTCTTCTTTGTGAAGGTCAAGGTGCTTGGAGGGTGGCTTTGGCATGTGGTTGGGTGATGAGGGTATCGTCAATGGTAAAACGAGCACAATCTTCTATATTCTAACAATTTTAGGGGAGAATATTCCACTTGGAGAATATTCTCTTTCATTTGAGACTTTAGTTTGACTAGTTGAGTTGAGTTTAGATGCTGCATTGGTTTTGTCACCATGAAACATTGGGATCATCACCATGCTAATGTGCACTTGCCTTAGGATCATCACTAGACTAGCGCATTACCTTGATTTCTTGAGTTAACTCCTCACTACTCTCTGTTAAGTCAGTTAACTGAAGACTAATTGAGTAGTTAACTCAGCTAGGTGGAAGTTCACTCACGTAATTGTCTGAGAGACTAGAATAGGTGGTAGTTTACTCCCGTAACTGTTGGTGTCTGTCCAGATCACTCTAGACCACCACTATGGTTCATTAGTTACTCAAGTATCCTATATCTATTGTAAATTATTAACTCGTTGAGTGTGGAAATGATTAATGAGAATTCTTCCATTCTTTCTCTCCTTGTTCTTCCTTCTCCAATTCTCTCTGCAAATGTGTGTATTATTGTTTAGCTAGATATATTGTGTGCGGGTTCAACACATTTATGGTCTATCAAATTGTGTTGGCCATTCCTCATAACTATTGACTTTGTATGTCGACCATACCCTCAGTTTGTATCGGAATCACATGAATTTGTAGTCCTATTGCCCACCCTGGTCCTACTTTCATTATTGGTAGGTAACCTTGAACCCAATAATTGACATTTCATCATGGGTCGTTGAATTGGTGGTTTCCCTTGTGTTTGATGATAAGAATTCTATTCATGCATTGGGATTTGTGCAATGTCTTGGATGCCATTAGCCTTATTGGTGGTTTCCTCGCCTTTGTTAGTATTTTCCCTCATTGGATGCTATTGAGAGGGTATTTTTCTTGTACTTCTTTCACCTGAGAAACGCAAAAGATGCATAGGGTCGTTGGTTCGTGAACATGTTCTTCATCCAATTTCCTCCAAATCATTAAGCTCCTACTTTGTAACTCGTGCTGAATGATGAGATATTCCTTAATGCTCTCCTTTCAATGGGCCTCCTTCCATCGACTTCAACTCATCTATTCTGGAGACGAAACCTAGAGTCCTATGAGTACCTAGAGTCTTGCAGTCATTAGTGGCAGGTTATCTCGCCATCGACAGTTGGGAATACATCAATGTCTCATGATCGATGGATTATTCAAGTGTTCGGCC
The DNA here is from genome assembly GCA_009831015.1 of Picea engelmannii. Taxonomy (NCBI): domain Eukaryota; kingdom Viridiplantae; phylum Streptophyta; class Pinopsida; order Pinales; family Pinaceae; genus Picea; species Picea engelmannii. The sequence continues at coordinate 115,402 of ML785958.1, forward strand.
CCAAATCCTTTATTCACACTTGTAAGAATGTACTTGGTTCCTTTATACCTACTTTCATCATTGGTAGGATGTCTCGCGTTTGTTAACGATATACCTCAATGAACGGTACTAAAACAAAGTCTCATTGTGTTCGACCTCAACTCCTTTATTCACATGATGTGGACTTGCAACTTTAGTAGATTGTGTAGAAGGCTTGATTACATCAATTTATAGTCACAAATTTCCTAAGTTGTTTCTACCTTTTTATTGGACCAGTACCTGTGTCACTTCAGTGATCACGAGAGATCAGATTGTACTCCATTGTATATAAATATCTTCAGATTGATTTTGAAACTGGTTTTATTGGGACTTGTTCATGACAATGATAGCCTTTGGCATGTAACCACATTTGTATTTACCTATTCATGGCCATGGACAATTGCTTGGTATATTTTCACATGGATCTGCAGTGTAAGTCAAATTGGAAATCATGTATGCAAAGTCAGTACATATTGTAATGAGAAACTAGTTCTTCCAGTTGGGTCCCCATTACTCCACTTTTGGGTATCATAATGTATTTCGGCCATCATAGATACTCCTCTGACCTCACACATTAGGGGGCATCTGTTATAGCAATATTTGCCTCACCCTATGCAATCTTGCACATAGGGCCTTTTTCCATTTCCCTATGCAGACTTGAACTTCCTTTTTGCAAATCCCAGAGCTAAAAACATGATTTCTCCGCATATACGTGCCATGACTATATTACAACATGTGTATACATAGGTTGCACCAGTGCAACCCACATACATCAAAAAATGTACCCAAAATCAAAAAGTGGTGTCGGGTTTTCATGTCACGTCACAAGATCAATGATCCTTGGTCTTCCATATACTAGAAACATTATGAATTGGCCCTTCATTTCCACTTGAAGGATATAAATGGGCCAAATCCAAGCTATGGAAAAAAGGAGAAAGAATTCAACTTTGAGAGAAAAGTTACTCTGGAGAAATTATTCACTTCACATTGAGTCTCCATCCCTTTGTCCTTTACATCTGAGCACATTGTTCATCCCCCATGCTCTTCCCTTATTTATTGAGAACTTCATTGTACCTCTTATATGAGATTGCCTTTGGTAGAGGACTGAAGTGGTGGAGGCCTAGTTGTAAGGAACTTAGTTTCTCGGTTCCGAACCATGCCGACACAGAAGTTTGTAACTCATTCACTTATGTTGGTTACATCTTAATAGAAATACTCTTTTCTCATCCAATTAATATTTCACAAATATTTTTATTATTATTCCATGGGTGTATTTGTTATGAATGTCAATGGATTATGCTATTGAATTTCCTAACATTATATATTATTACCATATGTTTGTGTTGCTTGGTTGTTGAGGACAAGTTGCAGGTATATTTCTTTGGGTCAAGTGCTCAATGATGGACTTCTTCGAACGTATGGACAAGGTAGTCATTTCTACAGTCATTTTTTTCTGTTGTGGTTTACCCCTAGCCATAGAGAGATTTTCTTGGTAACACTTAGTTCGGTACAATGTATTTCTCTATGAGAGTTAAGTCACATTCTTTGTACTTCTCTTCCTTTGGTCTAGAGGTTGAAACCACACAATGTTTTCTTCTGTGTACTTTTCATTCTAGGTTCCACTGTGATAACTATTATAATCATATGTTAGGTTAAATCCTTCAAGTTTACCATTTGTTTTGAGTAAGGTTATTGTGTTTCCCTCTCTGTTGACTATTAGTCCTCAAAACCCATATCCTTCAGGGATCCTTCCTATTCCAACCGTGGTCGGAACTACCATTGCTAAAGGCTAAACCCTTTGCAAAATTTCTCATTTGGTTTCAAGTATGTACATTGGTTGTTACACCTGCGACCCTATTCTGGAGGTTACTGTGTAAGAAAATAACCATCATTTTTAGAGGCCTATCGGGCAAACCCTACGTAATAGTCATCATTGAATATTATTATACTTGCATTCCACCGCTTGGTCGTAATCTTCACAGCTTCATGCACTTAAATAATTTTTTACTGACTTCGATTATTTTAAACTTTGTATGTAAAATTCATAATGGTACTCTTTATTTTTATATGGCATGGTTAAAAGCCCTTAGTCGTTGAAAATAGAAGCAATGTTTCTTTGTATGTATTCACTAGTTATATAATATGTCTGTCAAGAATAAATTGTTCTCTGAATTTGATAAAACACCCATGAACATTCGACACTGCCCTTTATTGTTAGCTATTGTTCAAATCTGTCTACATAAAATTAGCAAATTCTTGCCTTTGGCAACTATTGTTTTTAAAAACAAGGTCTTCTTATTTTATCACATTATATAACCTATACTTGCATTCATTGCCACATCACTTGGTGAAAGTCGAGGCTAGAAAATTATGACGGTTTTGAATACGTTTTGTGTAAATAAAATTTAAAATACAGATTAGATCATTACCCAGATCGCATCCTTGCATCTGTAATGTACCCCAAATTTCCCAAAATAATAAAAAAAAAATTTACTAGGGAACATTAAGACTCCTTGACTCTTCAACATTTGGTAAAAAGACATTTTTAAATTTCCTTTATTGTAAGGAGAGTATATTTATCATTGCTACTGGATTTCAAAACTTATGCTTATTTTGTACTTAGTACAATTGTGACCAGGTCTATCATAGCCCTTATAATATCTACCTTTTCTGTGCTAAAATGTTATACATAAGTCATAGTGCACAAAACCTAAAGAATATTGACTATCCTAGAGTCTACCCATAAACTATTAGTACTTATCCATATTGACATACATACACATATTATACTATATAACTATCATATGGATTCCATAGTGCTGACACTAACCATGTCAAAAGGTATATATAAATAGTTTATCACATAAACTACCATAACCTTAACTCTATCTATATCAACATACTTATGCATATATTGTGTACCATAATATACAACACTGTATAATATATGGATACTATATACAACACTATCCATAGTATAAATATCACGTTTAAAATATATGGCACTAAAGCTATCCATAGTATTTCATAATCGCTTGATATACATGATATTATCATGACAGGACTTTAGCCCAACGATAAAGTTATCGTTTAACACATAGGAATGCTAGAATATTAGCATATCGTTAGCAACATCCCCAACGATACCTGTCGTTAATCATAAGGTTTAACATGTTAGGAACCATACAAAATATACCCTTATCTTGGAGTGACGAGCATATCCATTACGCACATAGTTCGTAACCCTAATTGACTCGAACCCGACCCAACAATAAATTGGTTTGAAAACTGTTTAATGGAGGATGTGAATCGGGCATTTAACCGATGGCTAATCCATTTAATGGAGACCTGAACTATACCTCCCAGAATTGACACTTTAGCCACCATAGCAAATGTAAACCCTCCATCTCCAAGTTTTCACATGGCAAGCATACTAGAGCATACCCATCGTGTTACTCCTCTAACGAGACCTGAGGTACTGCTCATTGTCATGATTGTCTTTGTTGGGAAATGCGATTTTCTTTGCAAGCTATCCTTTCCCCTGCTTTGCATGGTTGATGACAATGGGAGCTCGACTCTGGTAAATACAAAGGGAGAAGGAAACACCTTTCTAGTTTCTCTTCTGCGCAAGGTATGCAATATTTCACTTCTCTAGTACTCTATAACTCATGAGTAACACTTTGTTTGGCAATGTAATAGAATTTCTCCTTCGTAAATGTTTCCTCTCGAGACTCTTCTAGGTTTTAAAGTTCTTTGGACTAGTGTTAGAGTATTTCCCAGGTTGGAAGATGCTCTTATGGCCTTCATGGCTTATGGTTCTATAGTGGTCACAAATGTTTTAGTAGTTATTTGTTGGTATTTTTTTCGCATTCTCCTATATCCACCGTTATAGGAATGTTAACCCTTCCATTTACCCATATCTATTTCGTTTGTTCTCTATGGAAGAAACCTGTAGATCTATACCATGTGTGAGATATGTTAACACCGTAATTCGTAAATATGTTATGGAATATTTATGTTAGCATTCCAATGTGTAATGGGTATTCTGCGTAAGCATAAATGTGTAGTTTTCTTTTATTTCTTGTAGAGTTCTTCTCTGTGTGTTTGGCTTACCAACCCGTGGGACCCATATTGAGCTCTGTGCGAATAAATATAAATGTATAGGACAAGTCCTCTATGGTGTTCGTTGATATTGTCCATTTAATTTAATTAACATTCTCTATAAACTCGTAAATACGTTTGCATAAAGGTGTGGCAAAAATAACTCTTTTGTTCATAAAGTTGCACTCTGTGTTTCCTACAATGAATGTATATCGACAACAATTGACCCTCTGTCTCACAGATTTCACTTTGCATTTTTATATAGCATATTAATATATATAAATATTTCAATGCCGAATCTCTGTTCATGATTTATATTTTGGGGTTTGTACAGTAAATACATATCAGGCAATTGTTAACCCTCTGTCTCATAATTTATTTTCTGTATATTTTTGGAGAATATATATATATACACACACATCATAACATCAACCCTCTGTTCGTAAAATCTCCCTCTATGTTTATATAGAAATTTATAATTTAATTATGGATTATACATAGAAAATAGTTAGACACTATTCATACTATGTCTATGTCTTTGAATTGCAATTGATTTGTCTTTGAAGAAAATCACTATTATGTTGCACATGTATAAATACCAATCCTTCGGTAACTCGTAAATAAATTATTTGTGTATGTGAATTGTTATTTACCCATATGGGAATTCATAAATGTGCCCTAAGATATTATCTATCTTAATTCTTTTGACGTTCTATGTAAATTATACAACATTGTGTAAATCGTAACTTATGCTCTGTATATACATAAATGTATTGTTTTTACCCTTTGTGGGGATTCACATTTGTGCTATGTGTATTTACTTTATCACTGTATAATTCCTAACTTATGATCTATGTAAAAGTATTGTTTACAGTTACATTAAATTAATGATGGGGCACTATTTTGTTTTGTGAGGGTACCCATCAGATGATTTTGGGTCCACTCCTCCCCTTTCGGTCATGGAAAGATCATCACGCAAGAACTAGTGGCGAACTGATTCTATGCCGAGCTCAAGATAAGTATTGTTTTGTCTTATTCATTATAATTAATTTCCATTTAAAGGATAGTATATTTTACTAAACCCTCATCTTTATCCTTTGTAGGTTTATAAAATCGAGGGAGGCGGATCAAGAAAAATACTTCTCAGTCGAAAAGGTATTTGAGTTCTGATCTTGGCGTTTTAAGAAATTCTTCTTAGATTCTGTCTACAAGTGGTAATGGATTCCTTGACCTATGTTACTCCCCTATAATAATTTGAAACATGATGACATGGACGCACAGGTTGTTTGTAATTATTTCAATTGAATATATAGGTTGTTTGAAACCATTTTGAACAAGGTTCAGTTAATGTAACAAATACTTTGCCATACATTTGTAGACTACTAAATTCTTTGTTTTCTGTGATTATTGATAATATAAACATATGTAAGCATATAAGAGGATTTTAATTCATTTCATCTATTCCTTATGGTACTTGTATAGATCTGAAATAGCCATTCAATGCATATCTAACTCAATGGCTAATAGGAACATAGTAGCAGTTCTATATTTTATTTATGCATGAACACATATACATAAGTATACACAATCATTCACAACCATGTTCAATGATCACTAGGAATATACCAGTTCTATCATTTCTTGTTGTACGAATACATAGTTGTGTACATACAGTCATTTGTATATATGCATAATCCTACTTAATGATTATTAGGAACATACAACAGTTATTTCATTTTTTTTATATATGTTTACATATATATGTATATACTATATATGTATAACCCTATTTCCTAAGTAAATAGAACATACAATAGTTATTCTATTTCTTCCAAGTGAGCACATGTATATGTATATACAATCATCACATAAACCATCTCATTCCTGACAAATAATAATCAACAAAATATTAACAAGAATGCAAGTAAAGGTACATATCTAAAAATTTGATGCTGGGACACAAATGGAACAAACACGTTTTACCCAAATGTAGAAAAGAACAACCAAGTTTACTTTCCCTATTCACCCCCTAGTTTGACCATGAGGCCATAAGGAAAAACTGAGATGATCCTCCTTTGCTACAGTCACCTTCCATAGATAAGAAATTATCTTGCCTTACACTAACAATGTTCATAGCATCAAATAGTTTTTCTTTGTCCAACATACTAAGAAGTGTACTGCCTCCTCCATATGTTTTATTTATATGCATCTTGTGCCTAGGTATTTCCTTCCCTCCTTGGGAAATTTGCAGCTTTACAAATACTTGATTTTTAGGGGTTTTTAGTGTTCAAATCCCACATTTTTCACTTGTAAAAATCAACCTTGAGGCAACTCAGATCTGTTCCCCACTCATGGAGTCATGGTTTGCTATTTTTAACCTGGTTTTTCCATTTGTCTTCCAGCATTTAATTTATAAAAAGAATGTCTTTCACATGTGTCACAATCAAAGAAGTTAGTTGGGCAAGTCAAATATTTGTCCAATAGTCATAAATAAGTAATTACAATAATCAAATTCCAAGTTTGGATTTTCCATAAATGGAAATTAATTTCCAAATCCGAATTCACCAAAAATGGAAATTTATTCCCAAGCACACTTAGACATTAATATTCTAATATTTTTGGGGATATTGCATCCTCTCCCCCTTAAGTACAACATTGTCCTTAGTGTTCATTCCTATCTCGGGATTAGGGTTTGATAAGATTTCTGCAAATCTTCCTCCAATTCCTAAGTGGACTCCTTAAGACTAAAGTGCTTCCATTGCACTTTTACCTGGGTGATGGCTCTGTTCTGTAGTACTGTTTCTTTCCTCTCTAGAATGCATAGAGGTTCCACTTGGAACTCACCATCTGGTTCCACCTACACCATGTTCCAATCAATGATGTGAGTAGGATAATGAATATACTTTTTCAATAAAGAAACATGAAAAACATTATGAATTTTTAAGTTTGCAGGAAGTGCAAGTTGATACACCACGAGTGCAATTCGAGCTAAAATCTCGAAGGGGCCACAAAACCTAGGCACCAACTTTGTACAATTTCCTAGCTTTTAAGAGCTTCTCTCTTTGACTTTCAGATATACATGGTCCCCAATTTGAAATTCATGGTGTCTCCTTTTTAAATATGCATAGCTCTTCTATCTGTCTTGGGCTTCTTTTAAATTATGTAGTACCCTTTTTACCATTTTCTGCATTTCCTAGAGCATTTTGGGTCCCACCATAAGTCTGTCAACTGAATTATCCCATGTAATTGGAGTTGTACATTTCCTTCTGTATAATGCTTTGAAGGGACTCATCTTAGTTGATGTCTGATATCCATTATTGTAAGAAAATTAAACTAAGTGTAGGTACTCCTCCCACTTTGTTGGTTTCGTTCTCACATACATTCGTATCATGTCTTCCACAATATAATTTGTTCGTTTGGTTTTCTCATCCATTTCTGGATGGTAGCTTGTGCTGAAATTTAGGTTAGTATACAATCCCGTAAACAATTCCTTCCAAAATGTTAACGTAAATTTGACATCGCTATCTGAAATCACCATTTTAGTAATTCCATGGAATCTAAATATTTCCTTCAAAAATATTCCAGCGATATTAATTTCTTTATAAGTAGATTTCACAGGTATAAAGTGTGCATATTTGCTAAGTTTATCAGTCGCTACCATACTTGAGTCATTTTGATTTTGAGTCTTAGGAAAACCTGTGATGAAGTCCAACGAGATAATCTCTCACTTCCATTCTGGTATAGTTAGAGGCTGTAGTAGGTCATCTAGATGATGATGTTCAATCTTTACCTGTTGACAATATAAGCATTTAGATAAGTATTCACCTATTTCACTTTTCATGTTAGGCCAATAAAACAATTTTCTTAAGGTTGTTACCATTTTCTAGTATCCTGGGTGACAAAAATATGGATTTTTGTGCAATTCGTCAAGAATTGTTGACTTTAAATCATCAGAATTAGGTATGTACAACATGTTTTTGAACCTTAGCAGACCATTTTTATCTAAACTCAGATCTGTTTTGTCTTGTTTTTTCTGCATTTCCTTGTAATTTTGTTGTTGTTTTGATGTATTTTTTGTCATTACAACTAGCAGATTTTATTCTTTGTTCGATGTCATTTTCTGCTTTGCTAACACTTATCTCAAAAAGTTCACTAGTCTTCTGACTTAGAGCATCTACAAATTTGTTTTCTTTTCCTTCGATGTTTCTTACTTCAAAGTCAAATTCACTCAAAAAGGACAACCACCTCGATTTCCTTGTGTTGAGATCTAGTTGACTGAATAAGAATTTCACACCACTGTTGTCGGCTAGCATCATAAATTTTCTCCCCACTAAATAATGTCGCCACATTTTTAGCGCATGAATTACAGTTGCTAACTCGAAATCATGTGTGACTTAGTTTCATTCATGTTCTTTAAGTTTTCGTGATTCGTAACAGATGGCATGTCCCTCTTGTGTTAGGACACCTCCCAATCTTTATTTGCTTGCATCCACGCACACTGTAAAGTCTTTATCAGGATCCACTACCCTTAAAATAGGTATTGTAGTTAACAGTTCATTTAGTTTATTAAATTCGTCATGACACTTTTGTGACAAAGTAAACCTGATTCCCTTTTTCTGTAGAGATGTAATTGGATACGCGATCTTAGAAAATCCTTCGATAAATCTGCGATAGTAACGAGTAATTACCATAAACGATATTATGTCTGCTACATCCTTAGGGATAGGACATTCCATAATGGATTTTATCTTCTCTAGATCAACTACAATACCCTCTTTGGATATCACGTGTCCTAGGTACTATATTCTTCTTTGGTAGAAGTCACATTTGTCAAACTTTGCATACAACTTGTGTTTTCTTAAGGTTTTCAATACTATTTCCATATGCTCTTCATGTTCTTCTTCCGTTTTCGAGTAAACTAAAATATCATCGATAAATACCAATACTAATTTATCTAAATATTGACTGAATATACTATTCATCAAACACATAAAGGTTGTTGGTGCATTAGTAACACAAAGAGGAATTACGACAAACTCATAGTGTATGTATCGTGTTCTAAAAGATGTTTTATTTATATCTTTGTCCTTTATACTAACTTGTTGATAACCAGGTGTTAAATCTAACTTAGAGAAAACCTTTTCTCCTCCCACTTGGTCAAATAGGTCGTTAATTCTGGGTAAAGGATACTTATTTTTAATCATCATCTTGTTTAATTGTCGATAATCAATGCATAACCTTAAATTCCCATGTTCCTTTTTAACGAAAAGAACCTGTGCTTCCCTGATCCGGATTATTTTCGGCATGAAATGAGATCAGAGATATAATAAAGAAATGCACAGAGATATCACAGATGTTCAATAATATAACATAAATGTATCATAGATGAAACCATAAACACAGATATACAGTAATACACGATTTCTATTAATAAAATAAATGTACAGAGACTGTAAAAATACARAGTGAAAGACTCGCTAGAATGGTGGCAGCTTATCTCTGAGAAGAGATGTGACGGCTACTCGCATTCGCAAGAAGATGATTACAATGAGGCTCTGGAGGCCCTTTTACAATAAACAGGAATGCCAAAATTCCTAGACATCCAAAAATCTAACCCTAGGAGATGAAACGCCAAAAGTCATGTGGGCCCCGTTTGAGTAAGTGAGTACATCAACTTCCCGGGGTCGTAACTTTTGCATACGATCTCCATTTTAGGCATGTGATATCTCATTGAAAAGGTATCATCAAGGAGATTCATTTTGGGGGTTCAATCATGCCTTTGGCTATCATTGAGAACCTTGATCTCAAGAAACCTTCATTTGGGCCCTCAAAATGGCCTCGGAAGTTAAAACCTGCTAAAAATAGTAAATTGCCAAAATTGCCAGAAAGTTGTTTTGAGCCAGTCGGAAAAGGTGGGTGGCCACCGATATCCACCTGGATCATCGCTAAAGCGAGACACCTGGTCTAATATATTATTTATCTAAAAGTTCTTGCAGTTGAATTTCCAGCTCTATTAATTCGGGTAAAATCATTGTATAAGGTGCCTTAGATATCGAGGAAGATCTAGGTAGTAGATCGATAGAGAAATCTATCTCTCTTATTGGAGGCAGTTCTGGTATTTCTTCCAAAAATATATCTCTAAACCCATATAGGACTAAAAATTATTCTAGACTGGGTTTATTTTCCTTTTCTAACATATTACTTGAACAACATAAACTTGGCAACCCTTATTCATACATCTCTTGAACTACATGGCTGATATCTTCCTAACTAAAACTAGTTTTTTGATCCCTTGTATTGTCCTAACTGTGTTTTTTTTGTCTCTGTAAGTAAGTGACTTTTCGTAAAAGTTCAAAATTACTTTATGTTTCTCTAACCATTCCATTCCAATGATTATATCATAAGATCCCAAAGGTAAAACATTCATATTTAACTTTTTACTTTGGCCATCTATGTCGAGTTCACATTCAGAAATGAAATCTATTACTTTTCTCTTAGTTCCTGTTGCTAATTGTACTAACCAAGATTTAGCATTCTTTACTTTCTTGATCTTGTTTAATTCAAATAAACCAGGCGTAACATAACTCACAATAGCTCATGGGTCAATTAAAATAGAAATATAGTTAGCATGAATTTTACCTTCAAACTCCAGGATAATGGATTGGTGATCAACTTGTCTTCCATCTACAACTACATTAATTCTGTGCACACTTCTACCCATATCTCCTATTATAGAGGCTTCTTACAAGTTATGGACTTTATTTCTTGTTGTGGAAATTAACCATGGATAGTTCCTCCTCAAGTGAGGTTCTCCACGCTCCCAACACTTTAATGGTTCTTTGGGGTTGTTCCCAAATTTCTTGACTCCTATATTAATTGGTCTACCTCCCCCTTGAGCATTCTAGGGGTTGGAATGATAGTATTTCTTTTAGAACTCTTTTTCCATATTCCAAAAAGGGGCTGGTTGGAAGCCTTTATTCCGCTGATTCATTTTGTATTGTTTCTTGTTCTTCCATGCCTTGGGAATTTCAAACCTCTTTTTGTATTGATCATAGCACATCTGAGATTTTCTAAATAATTCTCTTAAATTATTTGGATTTTCAAATTCAATTTTGTCTTTGTATGACTGTGGTAGAGAACTTAAGAATCATTGTATCTTTACTTTGTCTTCCTTGATGTATCGCAAAAATATCAATAATTCGATAAATTTATTTATCAGATCATCCATGGAAATTTGTATGAGTCCTATCTCGTAAAATTCCTTATTCTTTATTTCATAATATCTTTTTGATAGATATTTCTTCTTGAAATATTTATTGAAAGATGACCATTCCATCTGTTTCTCTTTTAATACCTTGGCCAATTTTAGGTCTTTCCACCAGACACTTGCTTTTCCCTTCGGGTTATAAATGACCATTCTAACTTTCATGTTAATAGAGTAATTGTGAATCTGGAAGTATTTATTTATACTAGTATCCATGCTTCCACCTCTTCACTCGTCCTTGATTCTTTGTCAAAAGTGCATGGTTTTATATTCTTGAATTCACCTTCCAGGTGATCTACTTGTTTTTTTTTCCTTCTTGTGGTTGTTTTGTTTCCTTCCACTTGTGTGTCTTTGAAAGAAATGTTCTCATTTTCTTTTTCATGACCAGAGTTTTTTGAGAATCTTTTGTTGACTTCTTCCTCCTTGTCATTGTCTTTAGGGATCTTATTTCTTACTATCTTGCACAACAACATTTCATTTATTTCTTGTTAGTCTTCCTGTGTCTTTTTCATCTTTTCATTATCTGCTTTGAACACTTGTAATTCCATGATAAGGTTCCTCACTGTTTCCAAAACTTGAGTGGTTGAACTTACCTTAATGTTATGTCTAGGTTCTTTAGGAAGTCCTTGATCATGATTTTATTCAAGTCTGATATCTTCTTCATTCTGTGATGCCATTATCACAACAGACCAATTTTTGTTTGTTTGTAACAGTAATCATATTTATTATCTTTTTCCTTTTACCATAAATAAAATAAAATAAACTAATTTGGCCTTACCCTGAGGTCCAGGTTTTGTAACATTCAACTTCGTTACCATATGTAATGTACCCAAAATTTCCCAAAATAATTTTTTTTTTGCTATGGAACATTAAGACTCCTCGACTCTTCAACATTTGGTCAAAACACATTTTTAAATTTCCTTTATTGTAAGAAGAATAGATTTATCGTCATTATTGGATTTGAAAGATTATTCTTATTTTGTACTTGGTACAATTGTGACCAGGTCTATCATAGCCCTTAGAATATCTACCTTTTCTGTGTTAAAATGTTATACATAAGTCACACTGCGCAAAACCTACAGACTATTGACTATCCTACAGTCTACCCATAAACCATTAGTACTTATCCATATTGACATACATACACATAGTTTATTATATAACTATCATATGGATTCCATAGTGTTGACACTATCCATGTCAAAAGGTATATATAAATATTTTATCACATAAACTATCATACCCTTAACTCTATCTATATAAACATACTTATGCATATATTGTGTACCATAATATACAACACTATATAATATATGGATACTATATACAATACTATCCATAGTATAAATATCTGTTTTAAAATAATATATGGCGCTAAATCTATCCATAATATTGCATAATTGTTTGATATACAACATATTATCGCCACAAGACTTTAGCCCAACGATATAGTTATCATTTAACACATAGGACTACTACAAGATTAACATGTCATTAGCAACATCCCCAATGATACATGTCATTAATAATAAGGTTTAACATGTTGGGAACCACACAAAATATACCCCTATCTTGGAGTGGCAATCATATATCATTAGGCACATACTTCGTAACCCTAATTGAATGGAACTCGACCCAGCAATACATTGGTTTGAAAACTATTTAATGGAGGATGCCAGTCTGACATTTAACTCCTGGCTAATACATTTAATGGAGACCTTAACTGTACCTCCTGGAATTGACACTTTGGCCTCCATGTCCAATGTAAATTCCCCATCTCCAATGTTTAACATGGCAAGGGTATTGGTGCATACCCATCGCCTTACTCCTCTAATGAGACCCAAGGTACTTCTAATTGTCACGATTGTCTCTGTGAGAAAATTTTATTTTCTCTGCAAGATATCCTTGCCCATGCTCTACATGGCCAACGACAATGGGAGCTCGGCTCTGGTAGATAAAAAGGGAGAAGGCAACGCCTTTCTGGTTTCTCTTCTGCACAATGTAAGCAAGATTTCACTACTCTAGTACAATGGAACCCCTGAATAACACTTTGTTTTGAAATTTAATAGCATTACTCCTTCGGAAATGTTTCCTCCTAGGATTCTTATGGGTTTTAAAGTTCTTTGGACTGGGGTTTGATTATTTCCCAGGTTGGCTGCTGCTCTTCTAGTCTTCATGTCTTATGGTTATATTGTGGTCACGAATGTTTTAAAAATTATTTGTTGGTATTCTTTTCACATTCTCCTATATCCACCATTATAGCAATGTTAACCCTACCATTTATCCATATCTATTTCATTTTTTCTCTGTGGAAGAAACCCATAGATCTATACCCTGTGTGAGATATGTTAACACTGTAATTCGTAAATATTTTCTGGAATATTTATGTTAGCATTCCAATGTGTAATGGGTACTCTGCGTAAGAATAAATGTGTAGTTTTATTTTTATTCCTTGTAGAGTTTTGCTCTGTGTGTTTGGTTTACCACCTTGTGGGACTTGTATTAAGATCTACGCGAATAAATATAAATGTATAATATAAGTCCTCTATGGGGTTTGTTGATTTGTTCTGTGTAATTTCATTTCCATTCTGTATAAACTATAAATAAGTTTGAATAAAGGTGTGGAAAAAATAACTCTTGTGTTCATAAAGTTGCACTCTGTGTTTCCTAAAACGAATGAGTATCGACAACAATTGACCCTCTTTCTCAAAGATTTCACTTTGCATTTTTATATAGCATATATATATATATATATATATATATATAAATATATCAATCCCAACTCTCTGTTCGTGATTCACATTTTGGGGTTTGTATAGTGAATACATATCGGGAAATTTTTAACCCTCTATTTCATAATTTATTTTCTGTATAATTATGGAGCAAAGATATATATATATATATATATATATATATATACCTTGTAACATCGACCCTCTGTTTGTAAAATCTCCCTCTGTGTTTATATATAAATTCATAATTTAATTATGGATTATACATAGCAAATAGTTAGACACTACTCGTACTCTGTCTATGTCTTTTGAATTACAATTGATTTTACTCAGTGGAAAATTGTTATTACACTGCAGGTATAAATACCAATCCTTCGGTAACTCGCAAATCAATTATATCTGTATGCGAATTGTTATTTACCCATACGAGAATTCATAAATGCGCCCTAAGAGATTATCCGTCTTAATTATTTTTACATTCTATGTAAATTATACAGCATTGTGTAAATCATAACTTATGCTTTGTATATACATAAAGGTGTTGTTTTTACCCTTTGTCGGGATTCACATTTGTGCTCTGTGTATTTAATTTATCACTTTATAATTCCTAACTTATTCTCTGGGTAAAGTATTGTTTACAGTTACATTAAATTAATTATGGGGCCTTATTTTGTTTTGTGAGGGTATCCATCAACTGATTTTGGGTCCACTCCTCCCCTTTGGGTTGTGGAAAGATTGTCGCGCAAGTACTAGTGGTGAACCAATTCTATATCGATCTCAAGATAAGTATTGTTTTGTATTATTCGTTATTATTAGTTTACATTTAAAGGATAGTACAATTTACTAAACCCTCATATTTATCGTTTGCAGGCTTATAAAATCGAGGGAAGCAAATCAAGGAAAATACTTCTCACTCGAAAAGGTTTTCAAGTTCTAATCTTGGCGTTTTAATAAATTATTCTTAGATTTTCTCTACAAGTGGTAATGGACTCCCTGACCTATGGTACTCCCCTCTAATAATTTGAACCATGATCGCATTGACACACAGGTTGTTTGTAATTATTTCAATTGAATATATAGGTTGTTTGAAACCATTTTGAACAAGGTTCAGGTAATGTAAAAACTACTTTGTCATACATTTGTAGACTATTGAATTCTCTATTTTCTGTGGTTATTCATAATATAAAGAACATGTAAGCATATAAGAGGATTGTTATTTGTTTCATCTATTCCTTATGGTACCTGTATAGATCTGAAATAGCCATTCAATGTATATCTATTGCAATGGTTAATAAGACCATAATCTTTGCTTTATGCATGAACACATATACATAAGTATACACAGTTGTTCAAAACCATGTTTAATGATCACTAGGAATATACCACAGTTCTATCCTTGCTTGTTGTATGAATACATAGTTGTGTACATACAATCATTTATATATATGTATAATCCTACTTAATGATTATTAAGAACATACAATAGTTCTTTCATTTTCTTTATATATGATTACATATATGTCTATATATGGTTATATATATATGTATAACCCTATTTCCTAAGTAAATAGAACATACAATAGTTATGTTATTTCTTCCAAGTGAGGACATATATATGTATATAGAATCATCACATAAACCATCTCATTCCTGACAAATAATAATCAACAAAATATTAACAAGAATGCAAGTAAAGGTACATATTTGAAAATATGATGCTTGCACACAAATGGAACAACCACGTTCCACCCAACCGTAGAACAGAGCAACCAAGTTTACTTTCCCTGTTCACTCGCTAGCCTGACCATGAGTCCGTAAGGGAAAACTGATATGATCCTCCTTTTCTACAGTCACCTTCCACAAATAAAAAATTATCTTGCCTCACACTAACAGTGTTCATAATAACAATTAGTTTCATTTCTCCAACATACTAAGCAACGTCCTGCCTCCTCCATATGTTGTATTTATATCCATGTTGTGCCTAGGTCTTTCCTTCCCTCCTTAGGAAATTCACATCTTTACAAATCCCTAATTTTTAGGGGCTACTAGTGGTCAAATCACATAGTTTCCACTTGTAAAAATCATCCTTGAGGCAACTCAAATTTGTTCCCCACTCATGGTGTCATGGTCAACTATTTTTAAATTGGCTGTTCCATTTGTCTTCCAGCATTTAATTTATAACAATTATGTCTTTCACATGTGTCACAATAAAAGAAGTTAGACGGGTAAGCCAAATCTTTGGCCAACAATCATAAATAATTAATTACAATAATCAAATTCCAAATTCGTATTGGACATAAATGGCCAATAATTTCCAAATCCGAATTTTCCAAAAATGAAATTTTATTCCCAAGCAACTTAGACATTAATATTCTAATATTTTTGTGGATGTTACATCATCTCTGTAATTATTTTTTAATAATTTATTTCTGCAAGTATCATCCTCTAAAGCTCCATCTATGTATTATGAAAGATAATTTTTGTTTTAAATGTTAGCTTCTCCACAATATTTTTTTGTCCCTCCATATGGGGCTTGGTAATTTCTTTCAAGTAATACTTGCGGATTTATGAAAACCCTTCTCTTGATTACAGTTTGTATTTCTTTTGTATATCTGCTCTCTGTATTTTATAAACTACAGGATATCAAAGCTACATAAAATAATTAGAAGTTTGTTTTTATTCTTATTACTTTCGCAAGTAAAATAATTTCACATGTATATCAACTCATGATGTGTCCCTTTGTCTTGCGAGGGAACCCATCAAATGGATTACGCACCCACTCCCCTTTCTGGGTCGTGGGTTGACTATTTATTAAGGCAACGAAGATACTTTGATATGCAATCAGGATCTAAGATAAGTATACTTTGACTCTTTTTATTTATCTCATTCTTTAATGGTTTATACATTAGTAAATTACTAATACTATCGTATACCTCTTTTGTAGGTTCGGAGAAATGGCAATGCACTTGTTGAAGGAAGCATTTTGTCCACAAAAGGTATTCAGGTTCCATATCTCTTCCACCGGTCCATGCATGCACTCGTAGACAATTTTATGTAGTCTTTTAAATCTCCTTTTAGACTAGTTATGGAGTTCTTGGGTGTATGGAAAACCCAAACTGTAAAATTTTGGTCAGCGACCTATTGTGTGTGTGTGTGTGTGTGTGTATATATATATATATATATATATATATTTGTCAAGTATCTTGTGATCTACTGTATCGGATATCTTTCTTGGATATTAGGTAAACGAATTTATTTGG
>ML785958.1:138938-184981 GCA_009831015.1 Picea engelmannii
AGTTGCAGTTGAGGCCTGATGGTGGTTTCCACATTATCTTCGCCAACAAGAGTAACATCCCACTATGATTTTGTGCATCGAGGTAGTCCTGGATGAACTCATTCATCAAGTAATGTACCCAATGCATCTTGAATCCTTGGGCGCATTACTCTATGATAATGATTATCCCCAGTCGACACTCATCCTCGCGACACTTGCTTAGCATTTTGAGGGAAAGTATTTGTGTAGTGAATCCAACTTTGGCATGGTTTATATCAGAAATTATAGCTCCTCTTGATCCTCTATGTGTACCATAATTTTTGTACACCTCCTCTTGTGTGGCATCCTTAGCCATTATCGTGTTACCTGGATCATCTCCTTATGTACGAAGGTCTGAGACTTTGTACATTATGTCAGCATTGACTTAGTATGTTGTTTCTAGCCAAATGAGTCCTCCACGCAATCGACTAAGTAAGAAATAGATTCATAAATTGATGTACGGGATGTGCCCCGTGGGAAATCCACTAATGATATTATCCTTTATTTCTCTAGTGGCTTGGCCCATTTCCTGGTGACCACAGATATTTTCCTTCGGCCTTGGAGTATCCTCTACATATGCATCGAAGCAGAGTTCTAGGAACTTCGCCTCATCTTGTATATTGAAATATATGTATTTTAGTTAGGGAACCTTTACTAACAGAGGGCCTCTTATACTTACCTCGGTCGGGATTATGGGCTCAATAACATGTTGGTCCTTTACTTCCTGGAATTTCCTTCATGCTTTGGGCTTGCTTACAAAAGCCTTTATATCGATTGATTTCTTGGAACCACTAGTTTGTTGTACTGCCAGACTTTTCTCAGGAGTTGTGCTCAGTTCTCACTGTAGGGATGTGTGCAATGAATTCCAAACACTGATTCACTAAAATCTATAATGCTCTTGGCATTCTGATCACTCTACACTCGACTCTCTGTTCTACAATCTTCTTTCATCTTAAATTTTTTCTCTCTCTGTGAATAACGAATGGAATTGGTGCATTCGAGAATTAAATACTTGTTGGGTGACTTTCCCCCATGATACCCAACTACTTGTCTTTTTATATAGGAATGTGCTCAATGTTAATTCCGACCAATGGTAGGTTCTACTTCTATAACTATTAGTGTGCCATGGGGGATTATTTCCATAACCGATTCTAGTTCCCCATGCTATCATTGCCTATCCTAGCACTAAATACCTACCTCTCCACCATTTCCTTTTGTGCATTGGAAACCACCCGTGGGGTCCAGTTGTTCAATACTTTGGTTTGTACTCAGCCATTTGTACATTAATCTCCTTTGAATCTTCTAAATCAATTTTAGGTATGACCTATATATCTCATTGTGCCTTATGGTTTTGAATTGTCTAATATGTCTAATTATTACTTTTTTTTACGAATAATTTACTTCTAAGTCCTACTCTAACCTTGTGCAGTGCCTATCCAACATGCACTTACCTCCTGCATAGTTCCTATATACCATGCACTTACCTCACCAGAGACGTCGTTAAAATAAGAAAGACCATAGGTTTTCTGCAAGTCATAAAGGAACAACAAATACACGAAACATTCAACTTGTATCCATGCATTCGTTTCACATTCATTCCTAACATCCACATACGTGCTCCACAAAATACTACATAATGTGAGACATACATTCTGACCGAAATCCATAAGATACAGATAGAAATTGTATTCATGCTTCATTTATTAATATCGACATCATTCAAATACATGTTAATCCAAAAAGCATTGGAGCATGCTCAGAGATAATTCAGAGTGAAAAAGAGACCGACAAAACGTTGTTATATCGATCTAATTTCTCTCTCGTATTCATGTAATATCTTTGAACAACTAGAAAAAAATAACACATCAAGAAATACTACAATGCGTAGCTGGAGCACTAACTCATCTATAACTAACATAATGATGAAATCCTTTTTAACCTAAAATACAATGCTTATTGTTGGCATAGGGGAAAACCTAGGGTTCAATGCTCAAGAGTGCACCAACAAAGCCCTAACTACCGGTCGTTTCGACAACACTTACGAAAATTGAGAAGAAGTCTCAATCTTCTTCGGATCCTTGAGTGTTCTCTTAGCCTCGAAATCGGAGTTCCTAGTATTAAATATCTATGATCTGCTCTTTGTTCTTCAATCAAGTGTGTGATCCTTCTGTTCATAAAGTCTTCTAACTCTTGCTTCTTCTATTCCAAAACTTCTTCTCCCTATTTTCGTGTGCTTTGTTCTCTATCAATCCAAGGTTTTCCTATGAGCATGGTAAATGGGGCATTGTCTTCAACAAATTTAATAATCTCAAAGTCTTCCTCTGTCGAAGTTCCATTGACAGTTGTAGGTATCCGGGAGAGCCTTCCACATAGGTTTACTAGCTTTCCTCTAAATAAACTTGTTCCTCCTAGGCAAGGGATCATGGGAGGCTTTCCTATAGCTTCCCAAGTTATTTATGGCATAATGTTCACTTGTGTTTCTTCATCAAGAATACAGTCAATGTCGAAGTCCCTTACTCTTGCTTTGATTTTCTCCTTTTATTTGAATATCTCTGATAGCCTAACATGTCGGTGATCATTCAAGGTGTCTTTCATCTATAGCAATATCTTTTCTGATTCCTTCTAAGTTTCTACTATTTCTGGATCTGTCTTAGGGTTTTCTTCATTCAGATTCATTCTTTCAAGCTTAGAAATCATTTTAGGGCAATCCAACACTTCATGGTCCAAAGCTTTGCAACAAAGACAACTAGATCTTCCACCAGGGAATTCCTTAGCAATATGTCCTAGTCTTCTACAACTGTAACAGAGAGTTAACCCTCTCTTTCGTTTAAATATTCCCCAACTTCTTCTATACTGCGCACCAGGATCATGGTAGCTAGCATGCAGAAAACTCTTTCTAGGATCCTTCATCCACTTGTTATTCCATATGTTCTTTCTATGCATAGGTATACCATATCTATCATTATACTTATCAAATCTATTAATATCAAACTTTCTTTCATATATTAATGCACTAGTTTTTAAGCTAGGACAAAATCTATCAAGCATACCTAGATCCATGCTTTAGAAACAAAACTTTTCACTTATCTTATTTCTACAGAGCACAAAGTTTTCAGATCTAAAAACTCTTAACTATTCTTACTTTTATTAGACCACAAAGCTTATAGATCTTACCTCTTTTCTGCAGATTTCACTTTTTTCTTTCAGAAATTACCACTTTTACTTTTCTTAGAGCACAGAGCATTCAAATCTCTCCTCTTTTCTTCGGATTTTATCTTCCTTTCTTCAGATCTGACCTTATTCCTGGCACAAAGCTTCACAAGTCGAGTAAAAATCTGAGCACTAGGGCAACAGATCTATGCACAAAGCTTTCTTTTGCACAAAGTTTCTTCTTCCTCAGTTCCCAACAATCATAGTTTCAAGTCCCGACAACGGAACCATTTGTTGGCACAGGGGTAAACCTAGGTTTTAACGCTCAAGAGTGCACCAACAAATCCCTAACTACCGACCCTTTCAGAAACACCTGCAAAGAAGATGAAGTCTCACCCGAGGTAGAGACAAGGGTGGTTGAAAAACTCAGGTGTCTGCAACCTTAGCTGGGACACAGATATGTGATTATATCCATTACAGAGCACTTATCATCATTCATTCATCACTTATTCACCCTTATTGTACTTCGCAGATAAGACAGAACATCATAGTACTTGATCAGATATAAGATATTTTAGTGCTTAGCAACAGAAAAACATATTAGATTATGTAGCTCAACACTAAGCATCCTCATATACATCAAATATACTATTCATATACATCTATTGAATCACAAAGAATAAGAAAATATATCTAATCATAGCATAGCACTTGGAAAGTTAGTGAAAACAAAAGGAAGCAGCAACACAAAGCATGACACACAGGTTTACGTGGTTCACCCCCACTCGGGGGCTACGTCCAAAAAGTTTTCTTCTTCTTTATTAGCTTTGGTCAATCTAATTACAGCACAGAGCTTAAATTGTACTCTGCATAGGATAGGAGATCTGGGTGCACCTCGCCAGATCCGCCTTCCCCATGTAGATCTAGCATAGAGCCTCCTTACAATATGTGAACTCAACACTTACAACACTTGCACTTAGCTCTGCAAGCCTCTTACAATCATGCACAGAGCATTTACATTCGATCACATAGATCTAATTACTATCACTAAGCAATCATCTCTTCTTACATTGCCTAGCTACTTATTTATACTTTACAACATAGGCCTAAAACATGGGTAAACCCATGGGTCGGCATCCCTTTCCCATTACATTAACCCAAAATCCTAAAAGGGCCCCAAAAGTGGGCCTAGATGACGTGATCTCTGCTACGCCTAGCGCTCCATATTTGACAGGGTGTCGATGTCCAAAAACGGTCAAATATGACCAAGTATTCCGCAAAACTTGGTCAGGGGCCAACACTTACATATCAACACACATTCCTCTTATGTCTATTAGAGCGTGGTAATCATAAAAACCTTGCGAGCTCACTCACAACCTCAACCTTGAGCATCAGCTTTGTTACAAAAATAGTTACAATCATTACTAAATATATTCAAGGATTTAGTATGCATGTTATCTCTCCAACTCTTTGTGTAGTACAAAACTGGTTGGCAAACACAGTGGATCACTAGTTAGCTCATGCACTACATCTTGGTGACGCATGGTGCAAACTCTTCATCGAGCACATAGTACCGAATTGTGGCCTGCACACATTCTTTCAAAAAACTTAGGGTGTCAACACAAAGCCATTGTATAATTATTATTTTAGCCCTTTTAATCATCAACTTATCTTTTCCGATAATCAACATGTCATCAATATATAGTAATAAGACAATGAAATTTCCATTTTTTATCTCTTTTAATGTGTATACAATGATCTTCATTTAACCTTTTAGAACCATTACCATGCATAAAAGAGTCAAATTTCTTATACCATTGAAGAGGGGCTTGTTTCATCCCAGATAGACCCTTCTTCAAACTGTAGACCGAATTCTCTCTATATTTTTGAATAAATCTTTTTGGCTTGTCCATATATATCTCTTCCTCCAAATCCACATGGAGGAAGGTTGCATTCCCATCTAATTTCTCCACTTCTAAATCTAGAGAAACTACAAGACCAAGTACTAATTTTATTGATGAAATTTTGACAACAATAGAGAAAATTTATGTAAAATAAATAGCTTCCTCTTGCACGAATGCTTTCATCACTATCCTTGCTTTCAATATTTACTGATTTTCCTTGGCTTCATGTTTTATTCAATACACCCACTTGTTCTTTAAAATATTTATTCATTTTTTCCGTTCAACCAAATCCCACGTCGTATTATCATGTAGGGATTTCATCTCTTCGTGCATATAGCCTTTCACCATTTCATACTATTTTCTCATTTCCATGCTTCCTAAACTCAAACAGGCTCACCTTCATCAACCAATAAAATACATTGTGAGGGGGGATACCTTTCTGGAGTCCTTTGTGGGTTGTTAGACCTGGGAATTGATAAATTTTGTGGCAGGATTTCTCTTGATGGTTGTTGATTTTGTTGTTATTAATTTTCTTCTTTTTTTTGTTTCTTGTTTTAATTTTGTTGCAATGGCTTCTTATTATTACCAAGAATTTATTCTTGTAAAGGTGGTTGATTTTCTTGTTGTTCTTGAATTTCAAAAATATTGTGCATCTCCACACCTTTGTTAGTACTTGTTATTCATTAAAAATGACATCCCTACTTCTAATAACTCTCCTTCTTAGAGGATCCCACAACTGATAACCTAACTCATTATCAACATATTCCAAGAAAATTCATTTGAGTGACTTTTCATCCAAATTGAACCTTTGTTTGTAGGAATATTCACATATGCTTTACAACCAAATTTTTTTAGATGAGTGTAACATAAACCATTATCGGTCCATACATTTTCATGGATTCCATCATCTAACGAGATTGTGGGAGAGATATTTATTAACAAAAAGCTATATGAAAAACCTTTGGCTAAAAATACTTAGGCAAATAAGTATTTGAAGGAATACTTCTCACCTTCTCCATTATTGTCCGATTCATTCTCTCAACCATTTTATTTTGTTGTGGGGTGGACATAATATTTTTTACATGCTTTATACCATGTTTACTACAATATTATTTGAAGGATTTAGAGAAATACTCTCCGCCACTATCTGTTATATTACATCTTAATAATTTATTAGTTCCCCTTTCAACAACCAAATGAAATTTATGAAGAGTTCCTATAACTTTATCCTTTCTCTTGATAGGGAAATCCAACACCTTTTTCGATGCATCATCAATAAAAAGTATAAAAATAAGCACCCCCTCCTAGTGATTTTACATTAATTAGGCCAAAAAAATTAAAATGTACCAAGTCTATCCCTTTTAGGTCTATCACTTATAAATGATACCCTTTTCTCTCTACCCATAATACAATGTTCGAAAAGTTTAAATTCTAGATGTTTAATCCTAGGAAAATGATTTGTTCAACAAGGATTTTTAGGCATGTTTCAGTCACGTGCCCAAGTATTTTGTGCCAAAAATTTGTTATAGGATCCTCCTTTGTAACTGTAGAAACAATATCCAATTTCTACAGTTTTGATTTTAATGTGTCGAGAGTGCCTAGATTTTCTTCCCCTTTGCAACAACCAACGAACCCTTTACAATTGTTTATCTTCCCTTTCCAAACACTATATGGTATCCTTCATCATATAGCTTCCTGACTAAAACCAAATTCATTCCATGATATGGTACATGTCCGATGTGTTCAAGAAATGTAATAAGGCCATCTTTTGTCTTTATTAGAACATCTCCCACTCCTTCAATATTACAAAGAATTTTATTACCTAAGCAAACCTTACCCATATTACCATACTTATAAGAGATAAAATTTTATGTTCTTGGGGTAGCATGGTAGGAAGCTACATAATTTAAAATCCAATCACTATCATGACTAGAAGTATAAACGCATGCATCCTCACAAGAAACAATGATTAATACCGAGCACCATCTCATGTAACAACAATAGTTTATTTGTTATTGTTGTTGATGGCTTCCTTTTTCTCCCTTTTCAATATCCTGCAATATTTTATGACATGGCCAAATTTTCCGCAATGATAGTAGGTTATTATTCCATGCCTAGTATTTGACTTATCTCTAGAGATGGGTCACCTTGATTTCTTTCTATTTGGTTTCCTTGCACGGTCACCAAGGGTTAATTTCTCCATATTTGGCATTTCCTCTCCGATGGATTTCTTGCGCAACTCCTCATTTAATAAACTATTAGAAACATCTTAAAAACACATTTTACTTTTTGGTGTTGCATTACTTATGGTGAAAACCATGATTTTCCAACTATGAGACATTGAGCTCAAAAGTAGTAGGGCTTGTATCTCATCATAAAATGCAATCTTCAACAAAGTCATGGGTCAACACTTTGTGAAACTCATTTAAATGTTTGGGCTCCCTTTCTTAATTTTGAGGTTAAACAACCACTTCATAAAAAATAGCGTGTTCACTAACTATTGTGTCTCATTCACATAAATTATGAAGCTTTTTCCATATCGACTTAGTTGTATTTTCTTGAAAAACATGGAAGTATCTCTTGTTTGTGAAATACTCTCGAAGAGTGGAAATTGCCTTCAGATCTAACTTCTCACGGTATTCATAGGTCATTGATCAAGGTTTCTTTGATTTTGTCTCGATTGGAAATTGCATATGTTTTATGGTCATTACATATTCCATTTTTTACCTCCAAATGATGAATTTTTCCCAGGTAATATTTTCAATGTTTAACATCTACTCCATTGGAGGCACCTGTAAATGAACCCTACACACACCTAATCTCCAACAACAACTACTTGTTAAGAAATAAACAACAGTCGATAATAAAATTGAATAGATCTCATGATAAGACACCAAACATAATAAAAATGACAAAAATAAACGAGAACACAACACCACCTATTTTATGTGGAAAACTGAGTGATGCACTGCGAAAACCCTACAAACACAAAATATTGTACAAAAGACTTCGCTCTGATACCACTGTTGTTAGAAAATAAACAACACTCAATAATAAAGTTAAACAGAACCAAACATGTGTACGCTATCATAGAAGAAGGTAGACAAATACCATGGGCTACCAAAAAACTATTCAAGTATTAAGAAGTCATGTTGCAATCTAAATGTTCTAGGTTTTGGATTTTTTCGGGGAGATTATTTGTTTAATTTTCCCCAAAATCTTGTGTCCTAGGGTTTTACAATCCATTTATGCATTGAGAAATGCAATTTATAAAAAGGAAGATTGTGTTTTCTCTTAGATTTATATGGTTGGATTCCGGCCAAAAATACCAAAACGTAGAACATTTAGAGAATGCCTTTTATTTTATTTGGTCTCACATACAACAATATTACTCTTCCAACATTAATGAGCCTACAGATAAGGATGTTGGTTGAGACCATTTAAGATTGTCCAAAACTACCTTCACACGGATGTACGGAACATAGACCTTCTTATCTCTATCCTCGGAAGGGACATACATGAGCTTTGATCTATCACATTTTCAGTGCTAACCATTTGAGGATGGCCATCATTGCACTCATAACCCACGTGGCTCCCATTCCTTACATTAGCAACATCATTCATGTAGTTGAGCCATTCAGTGTTATGAACAATGATATAATAGTGTTGGTAGTGATCTTTAATTGTGGAGGAGGAGGCCTCCAAGTAGTTTGATAGTTATATATATTCTTTGAAATCAACGATTTATTCGATCTTGTAAATCATAACATCGATGCCATTTGGAACCTTTTTGAATGGATGGAGAGAACGTTGGTAGGTGTGAGAATTTGGAGTTGAGATGCTTCCACACCCACTTCAAAATCGACATAGAAAATTTGAATGGATGGCGAGAACGTTGGTAGTTGTGAGAATTTCGAGTTGAGATGCTTCCACACCCACTTCAAAATCGACATGGAAAATTGGGCGTTGTCTAACTATTCTACAAAATGGTTTTTTGGCCGAAATCCGATGACATAAATCTGCACGAAATCAATATTTTTTGTTGTTTAAAGTCCATTTCTGAATCCAAAAATGGATTCAACATGTTGAAAAAAACTGGGGTCACTGAGATTATACAGAAATAATCACTGAAATCTATGGATCTAACAATTTCTTGTCGAATTTAAGGCAAATGTTCTCGGAAAAAATCGGCGAAGAAGAGTCATTTTGTAGAAGGTTTAGACTACGACGGAAGATTGTGTAGGATGAAGTGATTCTATTATTTTTATTTATATAATTATTCGATATCGTTACAAGAACTGCAAGACAAAGGCTCTCTCTATTAACCGGGTTGTTCTCTAATTAGATCTTCCAATAATCACAATTTCCCTTATCAATTCATTTGAGAGTCCTGGATAGCATCTTTTATGTTCAATTAATTCTCAATATTGAGAGGGAACATTCAAAGTCTATTATAACTAAAGAAACAAGTGGAGAATTTTAGGCATTATCATGATTTGATTAGTCTCTTGGCCAATAAAATATATAATATTGATTCAAAATGGTTTTCGGATAAGACATTTACAATGAGAGTGATACCAAACTTATTGTCATTAGCATTGTTTTTTTTTATTATTTTCCTCAAATTACTCTACACAACTTCATTGATAACAACTGCATTGAATATTAAATTTATTTTTATTGAACATATTAAAAAAAGAGATATTGCTTTAATTTCCTTTACTAAATATAAGCTCGAATGTGTGTTGATCACCCTAATGGAAACAATGAACTCTAAATAAAATTATGATTAAATAAAAAATCTCATAAAGTGTTTGACAACAAAATATTGTGATCGGTTGCAACGAGAGCTAATTATAACAAAATTGCCAGCCTCTGCCGACTTCACATCCATGCTTTACATATAAATAAGTGATATGCCCCTGGCACTTGTAAAAGGAATATAATACTCCATCTCTAAACATGGCAAAACAAGCTATGAATGTGGCCTTCTTCGCCATTATTTTGTTCGTCGTTGCTCCTTCTTTTATGCAGGCATCCCGTAATATGCCACTCATTTTCTATTATATGTACACTAGCAACCACCACTTTTATAGATATTTTCATGTGAGTATATTGTCATACACTATTAACATTTATCATCTTTATGATTCATGTGTGATAATTAAATAAATATTGTTCTACTTCGACATATATGCAAATAGTTATCTAAATGATGCATGCCCAACTTCAGCAGCTTTAAATTTTGAAATACTGAAATGCATACCGAATCAGTGCGAAAATTTAGTATCTCTCTTGGCAGCAACTTGGTCACTTTTAGGATTTTTCTGCCATCTAATCTATTAGTTTAATTACGCCTGTTTAATTTTAATTTCAATTTTATTTTTATTGAAAATTAATTGATAAACTGTTAAGCGAAAGTTAAATCCACCCGCTAGATTCTAAATCTAAGTGGTTACGATCCGCCAAAATCCAAGTGGTTACGATCACTTACGATGAAAGTTAAACCGCGTTTTTTTTGGTTTCAAATTGGGACTTAAACGCGCTCATCTTGTTTTACGTTGGGATTTGCTTTAAATTGGGACTTATGGATTTTTTTAAACCTGCACTTCTCGTTTTAAATTGGGAGTCACGAATTTCTTTACTTGTGCAGGGGAGATAATCTATTAAAAACTAATGATATCATGTTTTGTAAATTCTTCAATTTCTTTAAACTTGCATTGCTTGTTTTAATGGTGTTTACAACATTCATGATATGTAATTTATTAAAACTAATGATATCATGTTTTGCAAATTCAATAAGTTATGTAATTTATTAAACTTTTCATGTATAGTTTTTCTTTTTTCTTTATTTTCTTAAAATTTTATAATGTCTATTCATTTACATCTTATTCTTAATTTCTCATCACTGTAAACTTTACTTTAAGCAGCTAATAATATGAACAAACAATTTATATTGAAACTTGAAACAAAAGTTTTGAATTTCTAATTTGCAATGTTCAAATTTATTGTTTTTAACAACTATATTATGTTATAGGCTTGGTTTCTTATACTTTATAAACATCACATTTGTCAAGATAACGCACAAATATTTTATTTTATTAAACTTCAAAATCCAATTCAAATTCAGTGAATAAAGATTGATCCAATAAAGATTGATCCATATTGAAATTTGTTTCTAAGTTAGGAGGAATAAACATAACCATCACAATGGACTGTTTTATTTGATTATATAATTATATGCATTCAACCCATATTACTTTAAACATAGACTTATCCAAGATATGAAATAGACCACGAGGGTTCCTCTCTCCAGGTCGCAATCATGGAACCACTCGTTAAAGGTAGTTGCATTAGTTAATATGCTTACCTCACATATGCGACACTAGTTAGTTAGCTAATATGCTTACCTGACATATGTGACACCAGTCCCAACTAGGTCCTAGTCCCGCTAACCAGCAATGTAATGGGTACGGCGGTTCTTTATGAAATAGTGGATGACCAATCTGACTTGCACTTCAGAAACATACAACTTGACATTGTTCTTTAATCTCATTAAAGGTATGCAAGGTTCTCCATGAAGTTAACCAATACAGGATCTCCACTTCATCAGTTTCACATGGAAGTAGGGGGCATACATTGAAACCCCCTTACACTCTGAACGATGGGCTCAAGGCACCATTATGCCCATCGCATTTGATCCCTTACCTTATTTCCCTAAGCTTCCCTCCATGGCGTGGCTCCTTGCGACCTAGTTACTCTAGAGTTCAGGTGTAGATAGATGCAACAACATATTTATCTAATTAAGAAATATGTCTATGTATTGTGAGGAAAATATTTGTAGATCTATCTCCTTTAAAGGGTTATTGATATCTCAGTGGTTAGATTTATAATTGTCTCGGTAATTATTCTCTGTCACTTAGCCTCCGTAATGAGCTTCAGTATAGATTTAAGTGTAATTTAGCCTTTGTAATGAGCCTTGGTAATTACTTCCATGTAATTCTATTCTATGATTACACTATGTGATTCCTTTCTGTGGTTACTCTCTCTATTTTAAAGAATTCATGGAACTTGTACCAGATCGATGAAAGTAATATACCTATGCTATTAAATCTGGTTTTTAATTCATATTTGATCATGTATATGAACAAGAGTTTTGATGAATATTTGATCATGTATATGAACAAGAGTTTTGATGATGGGTTCTTTTTCCTGTGAGGGAACCCATCAGATTGTTATGAGCTTACTCCTCCTCCTGCATCGTCTACCTCTTGCTTCGCAAGGGTAAAAGGATGACCAGAGTTCAATCCAAGCCCAAGATAAGTTTGCACCCTTTTCTCCTTCTGTTTATTTTGTTCTTTCGATTAAATTTAAGAAGATACTAATAAAATTCTGGTTTTCCTTCCGCAGGTTCCAATCGTATGCTTTGATTTCGTGAAGGAAGACATCTTATAATTAAAATGTGCTCGAGTTCCATCGCACTTGGCTTCTCACTGGGATTGTCTTCCATAGATCAACAAGAGATTTGTCCTTGCTTACTTGTGTTATAGGTTGTTGATGCAGATGCTTTAAATTCTATTTTAAAAGAATGGTTAACATATATTATTGGGCATGTAAAACCCGAACTTGTATTAATATTTTTACTTAGAAGAAAACTACGAGACCGTGTATACATCAACGTCCTATCAATCGTAGGAAACATTTTTCCATAACAATCTTTGAGAGTTATTGTATCGGATGCCCATTTTGTTATTATATATACATATATGCTTATGGGAATTTGAATTCATCTGATTTTATACTCGATTATGATCATGATCGCATGAGTTTTTCTTCATTCCATTGATTTGAGAGATGATATACATGAAAAAGTAAAACTATATAGTTTACTTATATTTACTTGGATACACTCTAATTGCTTTAGTTTTGCTTGTTTTCTCTCTATGAAGTAGTTAGTTTCATGTGCATAAATCTCCATGCAGTGACTATTTAGATTCTTTTGTACCTACACATTTGTCTATGTAGATCAATTATGTAGCCTACATATAGATACTATAGATACTGTAACTAATGCAAGTCAAAATCCCATTAGAAATACTAACATGTATTTAAGCAGTAGGCAATTCAACAAATCTATTATAGTTATGAAGTACACCTATATAGATCATGTAACATCCCCCAAAATAAATTATTTTTGAATTTGAAATTTCTTAGGGAAATTATTTCGCTTTTGGTAAATTTGAAATTGGAAATTTTTTTCCATTTATGGAAACCCCGAATTTCGAATTTGGTTAATTGTAATTAATGATTATGACTATAGGGAAGAGACCTCATTGGACCCAACTAGCTACTTGACTATGACACTTGTATGAAACAAAATATTTATAGTTATTGCGGGAGGACAAATGGAACAACCATGTTGAAATCAGTTGGCCATGACTCCATGAGTGGGGAACATGTTGGAACTACCTCAGGGATGATTGTTACAAGTGGAAAATCCAGATTTGTCCATTGGCAACCCCTGAAAATCACGGATTTAGAAAGCTGCGAAAATTCCCAAGGGAGGGAAAAAGACCTAGGCAAAAAGGGATTTTGGATATATAGCATATGTGAGGAGGCAGGAAATCGCCTAGTATGCTGGGGGGAAATTTACTGACTCTTGCTGCTATAAACACTACTGGTTGAGTGTGAGGCAAGGAAAAAGACTACTGAAAAACTGAAAGGCATTTCCTAAGGAGGAGTTCTGAGTTAACCCTCATGGATTCATGGTCAGGCTAGCGGGTGAATAGGACAAGTGATTTGGTTTACCTGTTCTAAGGTTGGGAGGAACGTGGTTGCTCCCTTTTTCTTCCAATGAACTGGTTCATATATGTTATCCTATTCCTTCTCTGTTTGAATGATTGAATAACTGATGTAATACATCTGTTAATTCTGAATTGAAATAATACCATGGATGAAATCTGTTTGATTGTGTGAAGCTTAAAAGCTAACAGAATGCCTCAAAATAATTTAGTTATGAGTGACTCCTTTCTGTTGGTTTAAATAATGAACGAATGCTACAATTTTCCTTTTATTTGATATGTTTATTGAAAGGGTACGCATGACTAAATTCTGGAAATATTTATTCTATAGGCTAAATTACTGCTACACAGTAGTAAAACTATAGGATAACTTCCAAGCATATTGAAAATCCTTATGCAGAACTATATATGTATAAACGAGATTGAAATAAAGTTCATATACATGTGTATGTACATTCCTGTAAGTAAACTTCAGAGTCATAAGACTTATTCTAGACTTCCATTCTCGCATAGAATTAAATTAGAACTAATATGAAATGTTATTTATTCCATGATATATGTATAGATATGTTCATATACTATATAAGTAATAAATTTATCCAACGGGCATGTAACTACAACTGTATGAATGAAATGTTGAATACAAGCGACCGTTAAAATTTTCTGAAATAGAGAATCTGAAACCTCTCAATAAATTGTATTTGCAGCTCAAGATTTATCTATCTACATAGTGTAAATGAAATTGAATAATGTAACCATGTACATAGATTCATATGCTTACTGTCCTATAGGTAAATGAATATACAAAAAACATATTAAGTAAATTGAAATTTCAATCATATCCATGCTAAATCGAAAATCGAAAACAAGGGCGAACTTTATATATGTATGGAATAAGGAAGAAAATACACTTTCATATCCTACAGTGAGGAAGATACAAATTCACAGTATTCACGAAAATATTGAAGTAAATCAAAACAATATGGAAGACTCATATAGATTAATAGTTATGATATGAATATGTCTGTACAACAGATTCGATTTACAAAGTGTAGACCTTCAGAAATATATAAGTTCATTTTCCATACAATGTGTAATTGCAAGTTCGGACTATACAAACATTTGATATTGAATATGCAATTTAAGACGATAGCCATAGTAAATAAATTGTAAGTATAGGATGATACTAGAATGGCGAGAAGATTCAAATAAAATCATCCAACAGTCATTACATTATTTCAAATAGACAGGGGAAAGTCTTATAGATTAATCTTCAAAGGATTTATTACATATAACAATCAGACCAGAAAATCAAGAGTACAATTTGGGAATTCTCCTCTTTCTAGTCACTATAAGAAATCGAACGAAACTATATCGAACATCTATAAATCTAAATTGAAACCGTGTCCTTCACTGCTTGAACTTCTAAAGGGTTTACAAAGGGAACTCGAATACCTTTTGCGTCGAGGACAGGAATGAAACATCCAAAATTTTGCGCAGACGAAAGCTCTGGAAATATTTATCATTTAAAATATTACCATTTATATGAAAGAAAGATAGATGAAAAATATCAACAGAAAGACAAATGTAGTAACTGAGTATTCCAGAGTGGCAGTCAACTTATGAATTTCAGACTCATGTACTTTCCTTGTTGCTTTCTGGATGGATAAGCGTCCGGGCCGAGGGAGGATGGTCCAATGACTCCCTGATGGGTACCATCGCATCAACAGTGTCCATCATTAGTGAAACATACCAAATCTTTAAACGAATAAAACTAACAAGAAGGAAATATTTACACAACAACCAACAAATTTAATGAAATGAAATAATCGACAGTACTAGTTTTATTTTAACAAATAAATGGTATAAGTCATGATGTGCAAAGACATAGTGTAAGCTTTTCACACAGAATTGGGACTATACCTAATCGTTTACTTTAACCCTTCCAGAACCAAATTCCAGAGAATATTTATAAATCAACAATCAATACAGAGATATTCCTTCTATTGAATCCAAATGGGTAGACCACAATAATGAAAATAAATGCTATAATCTTTTCAGTAGAGAGACCATAAGAAACTAACGACAATCGGGACATAAAAACCTAGGATTTTCTTTTACCTAAAAGAAACACTGCATGTGTAAATTCCCTAAGTCAGAACAGGGGTTTAGGATGTCGAGACCTCTCAAGGAATTAGAGATTTAATCTATAGTAAGAATTACATATAGAAACAGGAAGCAGTCCAGAAAATTTGTTGTAATAGACCTCAATTTTGACATAAAAAATAAATTCTTCTCTGGAACATTAATCCTAATTAACTTGATAGATTCATTCCTAGGATAAGATGACAATTTTTCTCTACTATTAAACTCTAATAAGTTTTTATATTATGGTTATCCATGTTGACATTTTTATCCAGCCCAACATATAGGGTTCCAGGTCATGTTAAGATAACCATCCATTACTCTAACATTCCCATAAGTCCTAAATCTTCCAAACATTTAAACATATCATACATATACTATACTGAACTTGGACTATGGTGGACTTAGGATTCATGATTCTAGAATTCCTCCCTATGCAAAAATAATTCTTAAACTTATACGCAAGGGGATTTCAATAGTCTTTAAAAGGGACAAGGTTCAAAATGATCCACAACATAATGTATATCGGGATACTTACCCTAGAAAAAAAGGTTGTAGGCTTAACCTAAGTACTAGCATTGTTCTTTAAAGTCCATGCTTCCAAACTAAGTCCTTTGGCTTATTATTGATCTGTGAGTCAGTATTTCCATAAGAGCTTATAACTGTGAGAATCCATCCGAACCAATTCTCTTAACCTAAACTAAACTATTTGATGTCTCAACTACACAATGGTTCTCTTTGGACGAGATGCTAACAGGTCTCACCACAGATGTGGTTCACCATTTCTCGTTGGTCAATTCGGGAGGGGACCCTCCTTAGTTCGTGTGCCTTTAGTGTGAGGTCAAAATCTCGACGGGTGTGAGTTAAAGCTCTAGTCCGACCTTTAATGAATTCCTGTGTGAATGCGAAAAATGATGGTTTCACTTGCCCTTTTGGCCGATAGGCGCATGCCAACTCATCCACCTCACATGGGAAGGAACCTCCATCGTATTGGCCTCCTTTACTCTTCATAAAAAGGGCGCTTTTAGGTTTACAAGTCATTCCATCAACATTCTCATAGTCTTTTCATTTTTTTCCTATTCCCATAGGCACTTCTATATTTTCCTCGTGAGGGAAGCCTTGAATGCACAGAGGTACCCACCAGGTGGAAACTAGGTGTCCCTGCCCATTCACTTTGGCAAGTTCACAACCTTCTGTAACCTTAAAATTTTTGAAAGAAATATTCAGCTTTCCTTAAGGTGGAAGAGTTCCCTTTTTTTTATTATGGCTTTGGTTATGATTCTCCTTTGACAGTTTACTTCCTGTGGCTTGTTAGTTGTCTTACAACCCCAGTTACGAATGCTACCAGGGGAACTTCCCTTCACTAATGAAAGAATCCAAACCCTTTCGGGACCTCTTTGGTGTCCTTCCGTTACTCCTATATCTACATTCTGACATAGTCTACCTAGCGGGTTACGTGGTTGTGCTTCATTGATGGTTTTCATGGTATCCTTCTTTTCATCTTTTGGTTTGACCCTTTATAAAGCTCATGTTATCTAAGTTTCGGACCCCTGTAAAGATTTCCACTGTAGCATTAATCTTCGAATAAACTGGCTAGGATAGAATCCTACCAAGAACAAGTCTTCGAATATTGAGAGAAAAAGGTAACTCGTGATAGACCACCTGTTAGTTTGAGAGATACAATAAAGAGCTTTTATGTAACTTTCATTCAGAGGATAACTTTATGCCCAAAATGATTCTAAAGAAATACATTGGCGATATAAAAAAAAATGATAATACAATTCCAGGCATGTATATTATTCAAAAAAGCGTGATTACTATTAGGTTGGATTCTTGGGTGTGGTCAGACGTACATACTGAGTTTCATGTCGTAGTTCTTGATTAATTTAAACCTTAACAGTCTTTTTCTGTTTTACTTCGGGTGAGTAAGTTTTTTTTAGGGTTGTATACAATGCGTCCTAATGATAGGGCTTCTAATTTGGTTTTTGTGAGTTACCCATCAAATCAATATTGGATTCCTTTCCCCACCAAGATTGAGGTTGAATTCCTTTGTTATGGTGTGAGGGATGACATGTGCCATAGCCAAGTTAAGTATAATTCCAATATTTTATTTATTATTTTCGTTCGTTGTAAACATTATGCCTCAACTATTTAATTATATTCACTAGACTACTTCCCAATGCCAAATGCTAATGACGATTTCTTGTTTCCTTTACAGGGTAGAAGTCTTTGAACCTTCAGAACTTTGGCCATCCTTTCGTGGAAAAAGGTACTCGAGTTCCTTATTTAGCAAGGAAACAATGATTGTAATAATGTACAATATAGATTTCACCGGATGCGTAGTTCAAGCATACCCTAAATCTGGTCTCTTAATTTGCTTGTATTTAATTATTCAAGGTTCAGGACTCTACTCTTTGTATGTCGCATGATGAAAGTGAAAAAAAAAATACCGAATGGTTAATTTTCTGACTGTCAAAGCTTAGGAATGTATTCCGATATCAATGTAACTTCTTGAAAGCAAACAATTTCGTTGTAATCGAGTAGAGTCTGTTGTTTATTCTTTTATTTCATTACTTATTAGACTATTACAGATACAGAGTCGATATCTATTGTTGTTTATAACATTATGAATTTTTACCCGAGCATATGTAAACCTTAAGGGTTCCAGAATGACTTAAATTTCATATGGGGCCTTCACACCCTTCTTACTAAATTCTAGAATTTCCTGTATAAAACGGTGTTATTTCAAATTTGTTTCAGTACTATAACGTGCAGATAACTAGACCTAATCGACTTACAAATTCTTATGAATACCTATGGAAATATTTATAATCTGTGTACTATAGAATTTTTTGTAGAGAATTTTGCAATTCGTTTGATTATATTCCATACATAATTATATCCTAGGTGTTTTCATACCCAGATATTCCCTTTTAAAACATAAATATTTAATATGTATAAGAAATGAATCTCATTTACTTATTATACTTCTGTATGTATCATAACCTACAGGAAACAAACATACGTCTATATATATATGTATATTTTCATTTTTCAATTTCCATTTACACTGCACACTTAATTAGTTCAATTCTATAAGTACCATTTGGTTGTGGGGGTACACCTACTGCTTTCACTCTAATACAACAATAAACTAACCCATAGAAAATTATTCTTTCAGGAGTTAACCAGTCATATTCTCAAAATTAGTAGATTGATGGAATATAGTATTTACCCATTAATAAGATACAACAAAGATAATAACATTCGATTCGATATTTCGTCCACAATGTTATTCAATTCATAGTTAACAGATGCATTACACTAGCCATTTAACGATTTAAACAGAGGAGGGATGTGATAACATAACTGAATCAATTCGCTGGAAAACAAAAGGGACAGCCATGTTCCACCCAACTGTAGAATGGGACAGCCCAAATCACTTGCCCGATTCACCCCCTAGCTTGACCATGAATCCATGAGGGCGAACTTGGAAAACTCCTCCTCATCAATGTCCTGCAACTCCAGCAGATTCCTCTTTCGTCACACTCCATCAATAGTATTCATAACAATCCATAGTCTCCTTTCCCTAGCATACTTGGCAGCGTCCTGCCTCCTCACATATGTTATTTATCCATAAAATCTTTTTGCCTAGGTCTTTTTCCCTCCCTTGGGAATTTTTGCAGCTTTCTAAATCCCTGATTTTCAGGGGCTTCTAATGGCCAAATATCTGATTTTCCACTTGTAACAATCATTCCAGAGGTAGTTCCAACATGTTCCCCACTCATGGAGTCATGATCAGCTGATTTTAACATGGTTGTTCCATTTGTCCTTCTACAATCAATATAAGATATTATGTTTTCATAAAAGTTTTATAGTCAAATAGTTAGTTGGGTCAAATTACATCTCTACCCAACAACCATAATAATTAATTACAATTATCACATTCGAAATTCGGAATTGCAATAAATGGAAAAAAAATTCCAAATTCGAATTTACTAAAAACAGAATAATTTTCCAACAAATTTAAATTTCAAAAATACTTTATTTTTGGGGATGTCACATCCTTTCCCCCTTCAATAAAACATTGTCCTCAGTGTTCGTTCCTTTCTTGGAATATGATTGGATGAGATTTCCACATATCTCCCTCCAACTCCCAAGTGGCCTCCTCAAGACTAAAGTGCTTCCATTGTACCTTTACCTGGACGACGACTCTATTTCAAAGTGATATTTCTCTCCAGTCCAGAATACACAGGGGTTCCACCTAGTACTCGCCTTCTGGTTCCACCTGCACCAAGTTCCAATAAATCATGTGAGTAGGGTCATGGACATACTTTTTCAACAAAGAAACATGAAATACATTATGAATTCTTAGATTAGTTGGGAGTGCTAGTTGGTATGCTACGGGTCCAATTCCAATTAGTATCTCAAAGGGCCCACAAAACCTAGGTGCCATCTTGGCATAGTTTCCTAACTTTAACAAACTTTTTTGGGCTTTTAACTTCAAATAAACATGGTCTCCTACTTGAAATTCCAAGTGTCTTCTTTCTTGATTTGCATAGCTTTTATGTCTGTCCTGTGCTTCTTTTAAGTTTTGTTGTACCTTCCTTACCATGTTCTCCATTTCATGGAGCATCTCTGGTCCAATTATGAGTTTGTCAGCCGGGTTATCCCAGCTAATTGGATTCATACACTTTATGTCATACAGTATCTCGAAAGGGCTTAACTTAGCCGAAGTTTGGTACCCATTGTTATATGCAAATTCTACCAAGTGTAGATAGTCTTCCCACTTGTTCGGTTTTGTCCTTATGTACATGTGGAGCATATCCTCTATGATTTGGTTTGTCCTTTCGGTCTGTCCATCTGTTTGTGGATGATAACTTGTACTAAAATTCAAATTAGTATTTATCCCTGCAAACAATTCCTTCCAAAAAGAGGATGTGAATTTTACGTCTCTATCTAAAATCACCATTTTAGGAATACCATGCAATCTAAAAATTTCTTTGATGAATATTTCAACAACTTTTATAGCTTTAAAAGTAGACTTTACAAGAATAAAGTGTGCAACCTTACTGAGTTTATTGATTACAACCATGATAGAATAGTTATGTTTATGAGTTTTAGGCAAACCTATTATAAAGTCTAGCGATATGGTCTCCCATTTCCATTCTAGTACTAGTAATGGTTATAATAGGTCGATTGGATACTAGTGCTCGACCTTAACCTGTTGAAAATATTGGCACCTAGCCAAGTATTTTGTTGTTTCACCCTTCATATTAGGCTAGTAAAATAGTTTTCTAAGTGTTGTTATTGTTTTCTAGTATCCTGGATGGCCAGAATACGATTTCTTATGCGCTTCATCCAAGACTATTGATTTTAAGTCTGTTGAATATGGTATGTAAATTATGTTTTTAAACCATAATAGTCCCTTCTTGTTGATACTTAGATCTGGATTATCTGAGTTTACAGTACTATGTTGTAATTCTGCCATTATCTTAGTGTAATTTTCATCATTAATACCTGTCATCCTTATTCTTTGTTCCAGATCACTTTCTACCTTGCCGATATTTATCTCAAATAACCCATGGACTCTTCTTCTTAAAGCATCTGCTACCTTATTTTCCTTACCCTTGATATGTCTAACCTCGAAGTCAAATTCATTCAAGAAGGCTAGCCATCTCACTTGTCTTGCACTAAGATTTGGTTGGCTAAACAAATATTTCACCCCGCTATTATCTGTCAATAGTAGAAATTTCTTGCCCATTATGTAGTGTCGCCACATTTTTAAGGCATGTATTACCGCTCCCAATTCTAAGTCATGAGTGACATAATTCCGCTCATGTTCTTTTAATTTCTAGGACTCATAACAAATAATGTGTCCTTCCTGAGTTATGACACCACCTAGTCCTTCTTTACTTACATCAACACATACGGTGAAGTCTTTATCTAGGTTTGCTACCTTCAATATGGGTGCAGTTGTCAATAATTATTTCAGCTTGTTAAAACTGTCTTGACACTTATCTGAGCAGTTAAACATGGTTCCTTTCTTTTTTAATGACGTGATAGGGTAGGCTATCCTGGAAAACCCTTTTATAAATCTGCAATAATATCCAATGATTCACATGAATGACCGGATATCCGCTACATCCTTAGGTACCATCCATTCCATAATGGCTTTTATCTTCTTCGGGTCTACGACAATGCCTTCTGTGGAAATTACATGTCCTAGATATTGTTTTCCTTTTGATAAAAGTCACACTTGTCAAATTTGGCGTATAGTTTTTGTTTCCTCAATGTTTGCAGAACTATTCTTAAGTGTTCATCATGTTCTTCCTCTGTTTTAGAATAAACTAGAATATCGTCAATAAATACTACTACGAACTTGTCTAAGTACTGATTGAAAATATCGTTCATTAGGCACATAAATGTGGCTGGTGTGTTAGTGAGTCCGAAAGGTATGACTACAAATTCGTAGTGTCCATATCTTGTTCGAAAAGTTGTTTTATTTATGCCTTCGTCCTTTATCCTAACTTGATGATAACTGGATCATAAATCCAACTTTGAAAAGATCTTGGCCCCACCTACTTGATCGAACAGATCATTTATCCTTGGTAAGGGGTATTTGTTCTTAATAGTCATTTAGTTCAGTTGTCTATAATCGATACATAGTATTAGAGTACAGTATTTATTTTTCACAAAGAGGACTGGTGGCCCCCATGGTGAAACACTCGGTCTAATATACTCTTTGTCCAACAATTCCTGTAATTGTATTTTTAATTCTATCAGTTATGGTAGACTCATTCGGTAAGGTGGTTTTGAGATAGGGGTTGAAACAGGTAGTAGGTCTATGGAGAAGTCTATTTCCCTTCTAGGAGGTAATTCTGGTATCTCATCCACAACATGTCCATAAAATCACGTATGAAAGCAAAGTCTTCCAACTTTGGCTTATCTTATTTTTTTAACAAATTCGTTACTTGGATGACATAAACTTGACATCCCTTTCTCACACATTTCTTCAATTGCATCGTTGAAACTTGTCTGACCGATACAGGTTTTGGTATACCTTGGGTTATTCTAGGAGTGTCAAAATCATCCTTATAGTTAAGTTTCTTTGCATAACAATCTAGTACTGCTTTGTGTTGTTCCAACCAATCCATAACAATAATCATATCGTAAGATCCTAGTGGTAGTACGTTCAGATTTGTTCTTATATTTTGACCATCTAAGCTGAACTCAAAATTAGAAATAAAGTCAACTACTTTCCTTTTAGTACTTGTCGCTAGTTGTACAAGACATGATTTTGCGTGCTTCAACTTCTTAAGTTTATTTGACTCTACTACATTAGGAGTAATATAACTTAATGTAGCTCCAGGGTCAATTAAAATAGAAATTCGAGTGTTATTGATTTTACCTTCAATTTCTACCACCGAGGACTGGTGATCATCTTGTCAACCATCTATGGTTGCATTTATCTGATGCAAT
This sequence comes from Picea engelmannii, assembly GCA_009831015.1. NCBI lineage: Eukaryota > Viridiplantae > Streptophyta > Pinopsida > Pinales > Pinaceae > Picea > Picea engelmannii. Next base: position 162,439 of record ML785958.1, read on the forward strand.
ATTATTCCCACGTCTCCCACCGTCGAGGCTTCCTGCAAATTATGAACAAAAATTTTGTTTTCTGTAATTAAATGTGGATAGTTCCTCCTTAGATGAGGTTCTCCACATTCCTAGCACTTTAATGGCTCGCGCGAGCTGACCCCAAACTTCTTCGTTCCCATATTTATCGGTTTACCACTACCTTGCATATTCAGATGATTGGAGTGAAAATCCTTTCTCGAAAATCTTTTTGCTGCATTCTGATAAGGAGCTGGCTAGTATCCCTTCTTCCGCTAGTTCATTTGATCTTGTTTCTTATCCTTCCAGGCTTTGGGAAACTCTGTCCATTGTTTATACTGGTCAGAGCACATTCGTGCTTTCCTGAATACTTCACTCAAGGATTTGGGGTTGTCAAACTCAATTCTGTCCCTGTAGGACTATGGTAAATAGCTTAAGAATCACTATTTTTTTACCTTATCCTCTCAGATGTATGGTAAGAACCTTAGTAGTTCCAGAAATTTATTTATAAGGTCCTCCATCATCCTCTGTCCCAGTCGTAACTCATAAACTTATTTCGTTTTCCTTTCATAATAGCTTTCATAAAGATATTGTGTCTTGACATACTTCTTAAAGTCATACCATTCCAATTGTTTATCCTTTAGGCCGTTGGCCAATTTCAGGTCTTGCCACCAAATGTTGGCCTTCCCTTTCAGATTGTAGATGGCCATTCTGACCTTCATATTACTGGAATAGTTGTATATATGGAAGTATTTTTTTATGTCCAACAACCATGCCTAAGCTTCTTCTCCTATCCTGGATTCCCCATCAAAGGTAGTTGGTTTAATATTTTTAAATTCTCCTTCAGGGTGGTCTATTTGTTTTCTTTTTCTGTCTGTTTTATTTTTGTCTTTAGCTGAAGGTGTTCCTTCAGATGAACTGTCTCATTTTTCTGTTTCTGGCCTAGATTTCTTGGAGGCCCTTTTTTTTACCTCTTCATCATGGTTATCATCCTTTGGGCCTTTATTGGTTACTATATTGCGCAATAGGACTTCATTTATCTCTTGTTGTTCCTGCCGTGCTTTCTTCAATTTTTCATTGTCTGCTTTGAAAACCTACAACTCAACAATAAGATTCCTCATTGTTTCCAGTACTTCCATAGGAGAGATTTCATTACTATTTTGTCATGGATCTCTATGAGGTCCCTGTTCTGGATTCTCTTCCATTCTGATTCCTGCATCATCCTGAGCTACCATAATTCACACAAAATATAAATGTTTCTATCTGAAAAATAAAGGTTTGTTAGTTTTTCATAAGTAATAAAAAAATATATATGACAAGAAATTAATGTGGCCCTATTCAAGGCCCAGTGTTGTAAACTTTTCTCTGATACCATATGTAATAGACCTCATTTTGAAATAAAAAAAATATAATCTTCTCCGGAACATTAATCCTAATTAACTTGATAGATTCGTTCCTAGGATAACATGACATTTTTTCTCTACTATTAAACTCTGATAAGTTTTTATATTATGGTTATCCATGTTGACATTTTTATCCAGCCCAACATATAGGGTTCTAGGTCATGTTAAGATAACCATCCATTACTCTAACATTCCCATAAGTCCTAAATCTTCCAAACATTTAAATGTATCATACATATACTATACTGAACTTGGACTATGGCGGACTTAGGATTCATGATTCCAGAATTCCTCCCTATGCAAAAACAATTCTTAAAATTATATGCAAGGTAATTTCAATAGTCTTTAAAAGGGACAAGTTTCAAAACGATCCACAACATAATGTATATCGGGATACTTGCCCTAGCAAAAACGGCTATAGGATTAACCTAAGTACTAGCATTGTTCTTTAAAGTCCATGCTTCCAAACTAAGTCTCATGGCTGATTATTGATCTGTGAGTCACTATTTATATAAGAGATTATAACTATGAGACTCCATCCGAACCAATTCGCTTAACCCGAACTAAACTGTCTGATGTCTCAACTGCACGATGGTTCTCTTTGGAGGAGATGCTGATAGGTCTCACCACAGATGTGGTTCACCATTTCTCATTGGTCAAGTTGGGAGGGGACCCTCCTTAGTTCATGTGACTTTAGTGTGAGGTAAAAATATCGACAGGCGTGAGTTAAAGATTTGGTCTGACCTTTAATGAATTCCTGTGTGAATGCAAAAAACGATGGTTTCACTTGCCCTTTTAGCTGATAGGTGCATGCCAACTCATCCCCCTCACATGGGCAGGACCCTCCTTTACTATGCGTAATAAGGGTGCATTTAGGTTGACAAGTCATTCCATCGACATTCTCATAGTCCTTTCATTTTTTTCCTGTTCCCACAGACACTACTATATTTTCCTCATGAGGGAAGCCTTGAACACGTAGAGGTACCCACCAGGTGGAAACCAGGCATCCCTACTCATTCACTTTGGTAAGTTCGCAACCTTGTGTAACCTTAAAAATTTTGAAATAAATATTCGGCTTTCCTTAAGGTGGAAGAGTTCCCTTTTTTTTTTATTTTGGCTCTGGTTATGATTCTCCTTTGACAGTTTACTTCCTATGGCTTGTTAGTTGTCTTACAACCCTGGTTACAAATGATACTAGGGGAACTTCCCTTCAGTAATGAAAGACTCCAAACCCTTTCAGAACCTCTTTGGTGTCCTTTCGTTACTCCTATATCTGTATTCTGGCATAGTCTACCTAGTGGGTTACAGGGTTTTGCTTCATTGATGGTTTTTGTTATATCCTTCTTTTCATCTTTCGGTTCAACCCTTTCTAAAACTCCTGTTATCTAAGTTTCAGACCCCTATAAATATTTCCACCATAGTATTAATCTCTGAATAAACTGTCTAGGATAGAATCCTGCTAAGAACAAGTCTTTGAATATTGAGAGAAAAAGGTAACTCGTGATAGACCACCCGTTAGTTTGAGAGATACAAGAAAGGGATTTTATGTAACTTTCATTCAGAGGGTAACTTTATGCCCAAAATGATTCTAAAGGAATACATTGGCGATATAGACAATTAAACAAAATGATTGTTAAGAAATGATTATAGACAATTAAACAATTAATGCCCAAAATGATTATAGACAATTAAACAAATAATGCCCAAAATGATTATAGACAATTAAACAAAACGATTGTTAAGAAAAAATATCCCCTACCCAGAATCAATAATTTGTTTGACCATGTGGGAGGGGAAAATATTTTTTCTAAGTTGGATTTAAGATCTGGTTATCACCGGGGCAAAATAAAGGATGAAGACATAAGTAAAACAACGTTTAGAATGAGATATGGCCATTATGAATTTGTTTTTATACCATTTGGTCTCAGTAACGCGCCAACAACATTTATGTGTTTAATGAACAACATTTTTATTTAGTATATGGATAAGTTTGTTTTGGTATTTATTGACAACATCCTAGTGTATTAAAAAATGGAAGAAGAACATGAAGAACATTTAAGGATAGTATTGCAAACTTTAAGAAAGCACAAGTTGTATGAAAAATTTGACAAATGTGACTTTTATCAAAAGAAAATACAGTACCTAGGACATGTAATATCTGAAGAGGGTATTGCAGTCGACCCAAAGAAAATAAGAGCCATCATGGAATGGACTATCCCTAAGGATGTAGTGGATATCCAGTCATTAATGGAAATCACTGGGTACTACCACGGATTTATAGAAGGATTCTCTAAGATTGAATACCCTATCACATCCCTACAGAAAAAGGGAACCAAGTTTAATTGGTCATAGAAATGTCAGGATAGTTTTAATAAGTTAAAACAATTGTTAAAAACCACACCCATGTTAAGGGTAGCAGACCCAGATAAAGACTTCACAGTCTACGTGGATGTGAGAAAATAAGGTTTGGGAGGTGTCCTAACTCAATAAGGGCACATTATTTGTTATGAGTCACGAAAGCTAAAGGAGCACGAATGAAACTATGTCACTCACGACTTGGAATTAGCAGCTATAATCCATGCGTTAAAAATGTGGCGACACTATATAATGGGAAAAACAATTATGTTGCTAACTGATAACACTCGTGTGAAATTATTGTTTAGTCAACCAGATCTTAATGCAAGACAAGCAAGATGGTTAGCCTTCTTGAGAGAATTTGATTTCGAGGTAAGACACATCAAGTGTAAGGAAAACAAAGTGGCAGGTGCCTTAAGTAGAATAATTCATGGGTTGGTTGAGGAAAACATTAACAGGGGAGAAAGAGACATTGAGCAAAGGATAAAGGCTACAAGTAATAATGATGAAAAATACATTAAAACAGTGGCAGATTTACAAAATAATGAAGAAAATTTAGACAAAATAGAGCCGAGTTTGGACAGAAATGGTCTACTATGATTCAAAAATAGGCTATACATACCGGATTCTGCTGAATTAAAGATAACAATTTTGGACGAAGTACACAAGAAGCCATATTCTGGTCATCCAGGATACCAGAAAATGGTAACAACATTGAGGAAGTTTTTTTATTGGCCTAATATGAAAGGTGATACAGTAGAATACTTATCTAAGTGCCTAGATTGTCAACAGGTGAAGGTTGAACACCAGCACCCACACGGCCTGTTACAACCTCTACCTGTACCGAATGGAAGTGGGAGACTATATCACTGGATTTTATCATAGGTTTTCCTAAAACTCAAAAACTAAATGATTCAATAATGGTAGTAATTGATAAGCTTAGGAATTCTACACATTTTATTCATGTGAAGTCTACTTATAAAGCTATTAACGTTGCTGAAATATTTATGAAGGAAATTTTTAGACTGCATGGTATTCCTAAAATGGTGATTTCAGATAGAGATGTCAAATTTACATCTACATTTTGGAAAGAATTGTTTGCAAGTTTGAATACTAACTTGAATTTTAGCACCATCTACCATCCACAAATGGATGTGAAGACTGAACGTACCAACCAAATTGTGGAAGAAATGCTACGAATGTACGTAAGGACAAAACCGACTAAGTGGGAGGAATACATGCACTTGGTGGAATTTGCAAACAATAATGGTTATCAGACATTGGCTAAGATGAGCCCCTTCAAGGTACTCTATAGAAGAAATGCCCTGGGAAATGGAGATTACGGTAAGAAAAGTACAACAGAATTTAAAGGAGGCATAGGACAGACAGAAAAGTTACGCAGATATGAAAATAAGACACCAGGAATTTCAAGTTGCAGATCATGTGTATTTAAAAGTCAAAGTAAGAAGAAGTTCATTAAAGATAGTAAATTGTTCAAAGTTGGCAACCATGTTTTTTGGCCCTTTCAAGATCTTAGCTCGAATTGGATCTATGGCATATCAACTTGCACTTCTGAAAAATTTGAGAGTTCATAATGTATTTCATGTTTCTTTGTTAAAAAATATGTTAATGATCCTACTCACATGATCGATTGGAACATGGTACAGGTGGAACCAGAAGACGAGTTTCAAGCGGAACCTTTGTGCATTCTAGACAAGAGAGAAACAATGCTACAGAACAGAGTCATCGAAACAATGCTACAGAACAGAGTCATCACCCAGGTAAAAGTGCAATAGAAGCACTTTTGTCCTGAGCAAGCCACTTGGGAGTTGGAGGAAGATTTGCATAAATATTATCCAACCCTGTTCCGAGAAAGGAACAAATACTGAGGGAATGAACATTGAGGGAAGTGTTGTACTGAAGGGGGAGAGGATGTAATATGCCCAAAAATAAATTATTATTAAATTCTAAATGCACTTAAGAATTTATTTTAGTTTTTTGGGAAATTCGTATTTGGAAAATTATTGCCATTTATGGCAATTCCGAATTTGAAATTTGATTTATTGTAATTAATTATTGTGATTGTTGGGAAAAGATTTGATTTTCCCAACCAACGTTTTGATTATGACACTTGTAAAAGAAAAATGTTTTTATATTTATTGTTGAATGACAAATGGAACAACCAGCTTGAAATCAGCTGACCATGACTCCATGAGTGGAGAACAGGCTTGAACAGGCCTGAAAGGGGAGGAAAATTATCCATGGGCCCGAAAGGGGAGGAGTGGACCAAGAATTGCATGATGGTTACCCTTGCAAGAAAATCAAGGGTCCCATCATTATATTATGGTAACCGAAAATTTAACCAAAACATTTCAGAAGTTAAATAAACAAGAAGAACCCTTTAAGATCTTAACAACCAGTATGACAAAGAGTTTGCATAATATAGTGCATGTCGAATAGAGGCATTTTATTGCCCTCTGGATGCTACCTCATTATTCTATTTATACAGAAGAAAAATGAAAATATATAAGCTTCAGGAACAAAATTACATAAATAGAGGACTCAAAGCAAATGTTTAATTGAATTTAGACTTTGGAGTATTTTTACACATAGTGGAACAATTGGCTGCTTCAATCCCTGTACAAGTATGAGTAAGGTATTTACACTTGGAGTAACACACGAACCACAAGAATTTTTCTTAGAATCAAAGAAAATCTACAACATTCCCAGGAAAGGGTTTACGACTCATATCATATGATTAGAGGTTGAATTGAAGTCACAGTAAATCTTTACGAACCCAAAGAAAAATAAAGTTTACGCAATGTAGAGCATGTCCCACAAAGGAATTATTGCCATCTTGGAATCAAATATGGGGTCTCGGGGCACTGGTATCATAAATTATTAGCTTATGAATTAATTTGTAAAGATTACACAGACCAAAACCGAGCATAAAACAGAGTCTGAAATATATTTTTGAACCAACCTTCTAACCACATATTACAAGAATAGTAACTTCGCATGTGTAAATCTCTTCAAGGAGCCAATAGCTTGAAGTCTCATCTCTTAATCAAACAAGAATATTAAAGTGCAAGTATAACTGACTGAGAAAGGTCGAGGTCCCGATCTTGCTGACAAAGACCTCACAAGTGAAAAGGATAAATGAACAGAATATACAAAGAGTAATAATACATAGTCACTCATACAAGACGTTATGGTTATGGTGACTATGGAAAATCCAAGCAGATTTCAACCACATGATTTTTGGTGTTAGGTATGCCGCAAGTAACCTCAAACAAAGATTATCAGTCTAAGATTTAAGAAGAAGTTTGAGGATAGTTGCAGGCCAACAAAAAAACTCCAACAATACTAATGGACTAACCCTGAAGGAAAAACAAATTGAACTGTGTAAGAACTACCTGCAAGTTTAATAAAAAATGTGAGTAGTGGGGTGGTTGGCCTCAGGGGAAAGATAGGGTCGAAAACTGCCACAAAGTTAGAACAATCATTTTACACAGAGCATGGTGGAATTAAATACAATATTAACAAAGGAACGACATCAACCAACAACCATAAGAAAACCACTTATAGAGACAAGAATGAATACAAATTAGTTTAAATGATTGAATCATTGTAGAACTTACCCAGTAAAGAAGGAGAACAAGAAAATCATGCATCCATCTTCTTGTGTTACGCATGAAAGGAACCTTTTTGGACATCACTCTTTTCCACATACAGAAACCTTGTAGAGATTAACACGTGTAGGTTTTACAAAAAGCAGAGGTGCCAAAAGAAAATGAGACTTAGTTACCAAGGACCTCTCGTATCAGAGTAATGGAAAGGGAAGGTGCAGGTACGCTATCCATGTGAAAAAATGCGCTTCACATACCCCCATTGGTCACGAGAATCTAGGATCTGTACAATGGAAAAACCCTAATAACTTTCAAACCAGAGGCATTATGACCTTACAGACAAGTCTAATTTTGCATTCAACCGAACCATAAATACCGTTAGTGAAAATCTATGTCACTAAGAATGGAGGTTCCATGTTCGATAGTAAGAAACTCTGGTTATGACTTGTCAAGCCATATGATTTTTCAACCCCACATAAATATGACTATTTCGTTTTCCCTATCACTTTCCAATTGATGTGTGCTAGTTTCCGCTAACTACCACATTAAGGTTCAACAAAAAGAAAACCTTCAAGAATGACCATTTCATTTCAACAGTTAGAGTGCGCTTTTGGTAAGGGTATAATGCTCGATATTAGACCCATGTATTGTTCATAACTCGATAACGTTAAAAAATCTGGTTATAACATATGTTAGTATACATATTGAACTCAAGAATATGATACCTTGCATGACTATAGGTATAGGTAAATAATTATACATGCCCATATATGGAACATGGTAACGATGGTGTATCCAATAACCTTCCAACGAGTATTACATGGGTTTTAAAGTTATAGATAAAAAGGGAATAATTATTATAAGGGAATGTTTGGTGGTAAGTTAACAAGTGCTCCCTCATTGGTTATGAGGTGGAGGTACTAGGGTTTTGGGTAAAGGTAGAATCCATGTTAGGGTGGATTTACTATATACTTGTCAAAACCACCAGGTCACAGTTCCTTCATGGATAGAGTAAAATCTATTATGTTGAGACATTTTGTGACATATACCAAACTAATTTAATAAGCATGACCTCACGAGAAGATTATCAACCATGTTATTTGTCCCTCATAACTACTAGTAAGTATACGTCGTATTTTGATAGCAACGATTTCATGATTAAAATGATTAAGTATATCAGAGTAAACAAGCATTAATGCACCTATAATAGAAAACCAATTTTTGGTAAATTTGGGGTACATTACATGACACATAACCCCTTGGTGAAACCGTGGTTTGGGTTGCGGGACCACCTTGGGGAATTAAATCTCGTGAAACTTGGGTCCCCGCAATGCCATTTGGTCGTCGATCTCTCTCCAATGAGATATTATGGTTGTTACTTAACCCTTGCTTCGCTTTCATTGGATGACCCTTGTTCACCTACCCTTCAATCCAGCAATCCTGGATCTCTCTTGATCCCACAGTGGCGATCTCTCTCAAATTTGAGGGGGATAGTCATGATCCTTCAAACCTTACAAAGGATCTTTGATGCTCTAACTTTTGTGTACATTCTATAACACCATTCCTCCTAACATTTTCAACTTCACAATCAGAATTCAATCTCAACCACGAGACTCTGACCAATAGACCTGGCCCATACCAGCCTGATGTTTCAACCAAAAGCTCTGATACCAATCTGTAGCACACCTCACCCACCCACTGGCCATGGTGCACCACCTTCAAGCCCTCCCTTGGACTTCTTTATCTTACCGATACCTTTTAAAATAATAAGAACGCATAAAAGAAAAGATTTAACGACATGCACAATAATAGCCAACAAGCATCCATACTCTAAACATTCAATCATATGATAAATAATTACATAGTGGAATACATTCATATACAGATAATTAATACCATAACAAAGAGCACTTATCTTTATAAAAGATGACAGCAACTGGTTCCAGACCAAGGACGTTCCACCCAACTGTAGACACTATTGTTCCAAATCTAAACAATAGTGTCACCTCGGAGCCAAGTCTATGAAACCACAAGGATGGTTCCAAAGTGTTACTTGGCTTCCCAACCCAGTCATCACTTAAACTCTCATAGTCTTTCCCAACACTCACAAAAATCCAAGTACCCAGCTCTCTTCTACCCAGCCTTCACAACCCAAGAGAATGGACCTCCACCCTTCTCTACCACACAGTCCCTCAAGAAGTCCTTCTCCTTATCTGGGCTCCAACGCAGCTAGTCCATAATATCAATGCTGGAATGCTCAGGACTCACAACTATGAACAAAGATGGACACAAGCCAACACAGATCAGGCATGAAGGCCTCAAGTCATGGCTGGATTACACCAGCGACCACTACAACCAAAAATACCATGGATAGTGTTCGTCAATTCATTTCCCTTTCCCAATCCAAGACACGAATGGGGATGGATCAATGAGTGATAGGTAAGGACATGATGAATGAACGAGTGAGAAAGTGAATGGACGCATGAATCGATGAAGGATTGAATGAGAAAATGTGTGAACGAGCTATAAACCAACCCCTCACAATAGTCCACGGGTGGTTTTAAGTATTTCGTGGGGAATCAAGAACCTCCTGGTCTCCCCCAAGAAGTTTACATAACCGACCCACTCCCAGGACAAAAGGGTGATTAAAATAGGAAATAAAAATTCAGCCCCTCAAGCCCCCTCTCTTGTGGAATCATGGCCACCCTATACCTCTAGTCCTTGTCTGTCTATAAGCCAACAATGTATTTATTATTAGTAATGATCAAACATTACATTTTTTGGGGCACACTTGCCTTTCAATAATTGTTTGGGCATTCTATCCTCTCAGCATTGTAACAATACATTATTTAAAATGGGGGTTCAAAACCCTGTGTGTTACATTATGTTTGTGCAATATGTTAATATTTCACAAGTACAAACACTGAAGATGGGTCCCTTTTGTCTTGCGAGGGAACCCATCAGGTCAACAAGTCACCCAATTCCCTTCTCTGTCTTGGATTGGTCTCTTCACAAGATGGGGAGGATGCAACTTTCAACTTCGAAACCCAAGTTAAGTAATTTAAATTTTTTACTCTGTTGTAATTTTAGTAATTTCATACTTTAATATTGTACTAAATATCATTTTTTTGTTTGTTACAGGTTTTTCATGTGCCCCATACACTTGGCGAGGCACTCTGCCTGTCCATAAAAGGTATTTGGGTTCCATCTTCTTCCACTGGTCCTTGTGAGAATTTGTGGACAATTTCATGTGGTTCGTTTTACATTTAATTTTACTTAGGTAGAGAGTTCTATTTTTTAGAAACACAAAGGTTATGGAACTCTTGGGTCCTATGGTACCCCAACTGCAATGTTTGGATAAATACCTATTGAATATAATAGTTACTTTTTGCAAGAGATTATGAAGTCTATTGTATCCACAATCTTTTTGAGTAATAGATGTAAATAAAGAATGTACTTGGACTTTTATTCTTGCCACCTATTCTCACCATGATAGTAGTATATTAACAATACAGTCTGATTTCTTTAATTTCTCCAGTATTCAATTATATACAGATTCAAACATAAATCAAAATATATAATCTCAATGGCCAATAGGCATATACACATAGTTTTCTATTTATTTCTATATGAATACCTATATATATATAGTCAAATGTATATATATCACAATCATATTTCAGATACACATTATTAGGAATATCATTATATTGTAGCAAGCCATAAAATATAACATTAATAATGAAATTCATAGCTGAGATACATATCTGAATAAGATGATGTTGGAAACAAAAGGAATAACCATGTTCCACCCAACCGTATAATAGAACAACCACAATTAGTTGTCATGATCACACCCTAGCCTGAACATGAGTCCATAATGGAGAATCTGAATTATCCTCCTTATCTATAGTCAACATCCATAGGTTAGAATATTCCTTGCCTCACAATACAACTGCTCATAACAACAACCAATTCTCAATTATTTCCCCAACATACTAAGAAGTGTCCTGCCTCCCACATATCTTGTATATAATTTTGTGCCTAGGTCTTTCATTCATTTCCCTCCTTGGGTAAATTCACAGTTTTATAAATACCTAATTTTTAGGGGCTGCTAGTGGTCGAATTCAAATTCTTCCACTCATAAAAATCAGCCCCGAGGTAACTCATACATGTTCCCCACTCATGGAGTCATGGTCAACTATTTTTAACTTAGATGTTCCATTTGTCTTGCAGCATTAATTTTATTAAAATTTTGTCTCATACATGTGTCAAATAAAAAAGGATAGTTGGGAAAGCCAAATATTTTCGCAACAGTCATCAAATAATTAATTACATGATAAAAAATTCCAAATTGGGATTTTCCATAAATGACAAATAATTTGCAAATACGAATTTTCCAAAAACATAAATTTATGTCAAAATTCAACATAGAATTATTTTTTTTGAATTTTTGAGGATGTTACATAACGATTACCTAGTTCGACAGATCCACGATGTCATGAAGGCAAACTGAGATAGTCGCTCACAAAGATTCTAAGGGGTGGTAAATAAGGTTGAGTCCTTATTCCTTAAAATCTCTTATTTTCTCATAAGGTCAATCGAGTGGATTGTTTATTCCAAGGGTCATACAAACTTCCAAAACCAGTCAAATACGAGTGGCACCCTTGGAGCATGGAGGTGCATCTTGAAGGGAACGTCGCATAATTAAAAACTTGAGTCACTAAATCTAAGTGGCCTAGAAAACATTGAAATGATTAGACCTTGTTGGAATAAAAATTAATTAAACAGTAAAATATTAATTATAAATCCCAACAAAAGCATAAGCCTAAGTATAAGACTAAGCCTAAGTCTAATTTTAATTAAGAGACTAATTAAAAATATTAAATAAATTAAAAGAATTGAGATAAATCAAATTCTAGGAAAAAGTGAGTAAAATATAAAGATTGGATAAAATGCACATGTGTGCATGGAATTAATAAATTGGATTTTTAAAATAGAAGAAATAATAATAAGAGATAATAGGTGTACACATAGAATGCTATCTAGAGTCAAGCTACTACTAGTCTAACTAGAAGAATACTCCTAATCCAACTCTAACTAAGATCTAGTTAGGAAACACCCATTAAATGAAAATTTGGGGAACAAATAGACATCTAAGAGAGAAAATATGAAAACATTGGGGATATGAGAAGTAAATTGACTTTTAAATAAAATAAAAGTGGTAATTACTTTTGCAACTTGGGGAGAGTTTGACAAGTGTGTGGGTGAATAATTCAAATTAAATTAATAAAAAAAATAATTAATTGTTCATGAGGACATCTGTCATTGGGTATTTTCCTAAAAATAAAAAGAGGTAGAAAAGTGAAGGGTTCACTTTTCATTATATTGTTATGCTGCCAAATTTCTGATTGCATTTTTCTTGTGAGAGTTGGAACTCCAAGCTTGTTACAATGGTGGAAGTTCTTTCTTGCGAGGCAAGCTTGGAATCTATTTTGTTCTGGTTTATGTGCTTGACCCCTTTATGGCTCGGGGGGATAAGGCAGAAGAAGAGTACCCCTAGTGTTGTTTGGGAGGTATCAGTGAATTTATTGGATTGGAAAAAGGGAGGAAGGACATGCCACAAATATCTTCTACAGTCAGAGATCCTCAAGAAGTTTCAACGAATCCATTAACTGTATTTCATTGTTTATGATATTTCATATTTAATAAGATTCTAATATCATGTAATCATGGCTTGATAAATTATTGGAAATGATGAACCTTTAGTAACAAAATTTGTTACTGTGTATAGATACATTCATGCTAATTGGTAATTGATTGAACTATGGATAATTATCCACATTTTAAATGGAAATATCAAATTATCTTGTGGATATAGACCTCAAAATTAATTGATGCTTATTCTCTGTTTTCAAAAGCATTACCCAGGATTATTGACAATTATGAATACATTTATGTACTTTGAGATATTATAATTTCCTTATTTTGTTGATTGATATTAGCGAGATGTGTGTTGCGAATCTTGATATGTACAGAAAATTTTCTTTTTATTACTAAATCTAATTTTATATCTATGCGACATCAGCGGGTGAAATTAAACAAAGAAGAATTTTGAATGGTTCGTTACCCTGATCCAATGACAGAACAAGAAGAATTCTTATTACACTTCAATAAATTGTTCCTAAAATTTTGTATTTACTTTCCCTTAGGTTAATTGAATACTCATCCCTCGGAAGAAGGCTAACAAGATTTATTCGTTTTAGTTCGTTATAGAAGATAAGCCTTGCATTTGGCTTTCACATAAACTTTGGAAAGTCACCAAAAGTATCTCTACTGGTTTTTGCAGCTAATAGATATATAATCAATGAAGAATTCTGTGACGGATTTCATAATGCACTTTATATCTTAAAGGATATGATTACGCAAGTGTTATATCCTTGTTTTGATGCGAAAATTTTTATCTAAATAAGGAAGTATCATGGGATCTCTGTTAAGTTAATAAATCAGGATAGCAGTTGTGGGAACACGACCAAATTTACATGACACGAAATTTAGTTAAGAAAAATTAATTAATTAATTGGTATAAGGAATAAGGGAGCCAAAAATTTTAATATTATCCCACAGTTTCACTCAATTGTGGACACGACCAAATTTACATGACACGAAATTTAGTTAAGAAAAATTAATTAATTAATTGGTATAAGGAATAAGGGAGCCAAAAATTTTAATATTATCCCACAGTTTCACTCAATTGTGGACTTTGAGAAGCGTCATTAATATTTCGAACTTATACCCTTAGTTCTACCCAAAATTAACACCGCCCAGGTCACTTAGTTAAACTTTAGGTCCTACAATCTTCTGAGTTCTCTTGTTTTGTGGGAATTAATCTTCTAAACACGTGTTGACTAAAATGCAGGAAATTTTAGTGCCATAACCTTTCCGATTTTCTTATTCCTGGTGGCGATCATTATGATGAATTTAAGGCACGACCCGTGATTTATTGAGTGGTTTCTCTTTGGATTTAAACTGCTAATAATCATCACCCCAACATCTATTTCATTTGGGCTAGTCATTAATACGTTAAGTAAACAAGTAATTAAATCCTCCTTATAAGTTATACAATTGGAAGTGTATGGAGTTGACTATTGTTAGATTTTGGACGTAGTAACTATGGCACAGTTCATAATCAATAAGTGTTGATCCATTCTCCATGTGAGGGACGTGTACTCGTAATTATTATGGAGATGTGAAATCTAAGTGTATAACTAGAATTTTTACCCTCGAATATATAATAGCTCGACATGGAAATTATTTCCTTATGTGACTGAAATATCTAAGAGATAGATATGGTTAAATGTGGGAACTTGTTCTTTTAATAATAAAATAGTTGAATGTGATGTCCACTTGAAGACTTCAATTACCACTATATAAATATAATTACTTATTATATATATAATTTTGCGTTATATATATAATTACTTATTATATATATAATTTTGGGTTAGAGAGATTAAATATATAAGATTAATTTGATAGAAATTAGTTATGTAATTATAAAATGGGTGAAGATGATGAATATATATTGGTAATGTAAATCACATATAATTCATGTTGCTAAATTAATAATTGGCATGCCACAAATCTGTGTGAATATTATAGTACTAAGGATCCTTATATGATAAATATTATCTAGTACACTTATAATGAGCATATGATTCTAATTAATAATTAATGATTAATTATTAATTAATATAATTAATCACATATAATTCATGTTGCTAAATTAATAATTGACATGCCACAAATCTGTGTGAATATTATAGTACCAAGGATCTTTATATGATAAATATTATCTAGTACACTTATAATGAGCATATGATTCTAATTAATAATTAATGATTTAAAAGGTATTATCTTTGAAATAAAAATAAAAATAAAACTATATATATAATAATAAACAAATAAATAGATTATTTTTCTAGTAACAAAATGGGATCTTATAAATTAGTACGTGCATTGTGTGAAAAATTTAGGAATTTCTCGCTAGAGAATTTAATGTGTGAATTCATCGCATGTGTGTTAAGTGAAATTTATTATTGTGCTTGAGATAAATGTTATAAGATGTTCTTGTTCAATACACGTGAATATTGCATAAATGGTTGTTTAATTGTAGAAGACTATACTATGTGCTTAAAGAACTTATGATGAGTATTTTTTATGATTTAATCATGAAATTCGAAGTAGGATTATGGTTAAGGGAACTAGATATCTTCTTGTTCTTCAGAACAATCACTAGTCCTGAGACCTTAAATGGTCAAAATCAATCGGATGGATTCTGGACTTGAGCGTTGAATATGTGTCTTGGAGGTCCTTGTTGAGGAAAACGTATGAGGAACTTTACTCAAGCATTTTCATATTTTTCTGGGCTAAGGAAATATAGTTGGGAATGTTACCGTGGGTTTATAGCCTTAAAATAAAAGAAACAATCACTTCATCCATAGGTATTAAGTATGAGGGACCAATGCTATTTTTATATATATTGTATGTAACTGTGTAGAAGAAATAAACTAAGCAAGAAATTGCATGACTGTGTACATGGATACTAGACAAGGAAAAAAGAAAAATCTGAACCAAATCATCGAAATACACATGTGAGACTAAAATTAGAAATATGATTTCTATATTGATTTCATTCTGAGATACAAACATGAATTATATTTTCAAACTCCTGCAAGGGTAGGGACCAAATCCATATTTAGAAGCCTATGATGGGAACCATACAAAAAGACTCTGACACCAAAAGAAAACTTGAGCTAAAGATCTGGATCAACTTGCCACAAAATGATGTCACTTGACTCTGCAAAATATTCTTTATCAATCATGAAATTTAATTCATAAACAAACAAGAAAACATTGATTGCCAAATATAAATCATACACCTTTAAAGACAAGATGCTAAAAAATATGATTCAGTTTTGAATCTTGCTTCCTTCAATAAGACAATGTTGTCATCATAATGGTTAATCCTTCTAGTAAACTCACAATGAATGAAGAATGGAAGTATCTCACAAGTATAGAGAAAAAATTATAGTAAAAGTTCTCATTTTATTTCTCTTATTCCCATGTCTCTTAATTTCATTGAGCTTTTATTCTTTTCCAATAAGTTATGGTAGTTAAATGATCTAGGGGATCAAATTTTGCTCAAAAATTCAAAGTGCTCGGAATCGCTTCAAATCAAATGGAAGCATACGCCTCATCGTTACGAACCCAACGCAACTCGTTTGGGTTCAAACGGACATCGGGAGCGAGAGATATCGTGTTCTGTTCAAAATGACAAATAGGCAAAAAAGGGATGTTGATTGTACAGTCCATACAGTCCATATTGATGCTGACATGGAAGGATGTACAACATGTGGAAGACAGTTGTGTGAAAAATTGGCATATGACATGGCATATTTGCAGCGAAGAGGATGACGACACGTGGCCCAATCAATGGCCACCACGTGTCATATATACATTGGTTTAAAATTATGTTGTTGGTCGGAGTCGACCCCGTGACCTCCGGGCAGGGGAAGAGACTTGGGAAGGGCCGCCAACTAGCATGCCATCGTTTGTTCCTTGTTATATATATGTAAATATATATATATATATATATATATATATATATATATATATATATATGTTTGCATATGTGGATAGTTGGGGCACGACCAGGCTGGGGCTTAGCCCCAGCCCCTGGTCACATATTACGTTAACATATGACCCATTGCTATACCGATTGGCGTGCACATGGTTTCATTTTGGTTTGGTTTCAATGGTTATACAAACGACCCACCACTTGTCCTTTAATCATTGGCTTGTGGAAACGAGGCTTGTGTTTGCACTTGTGTGCGGTCATATGGGTCACACGACCATAGCCTTGGAAGTTAGGGGCTAGGTGCGCCCGTAACTGTCCTACTGTTTGCATGGTTTGCGCAGTTGCATCCGGTGTTGAGTTTTAACGCTTAAATATGCGTGTGGGCTAGGTTGAACCAACAAGGGTGCAATTTGTAGATGCAGAGACAACAAGTTTGAAGGGGGACTTCCAGGAAGGCTATCTTCTTCAATTTTTGGCCAAACGAGGTGCCGAAAAAGCGCAGCTAGGGGTTTTTGGACATTCTGGAGCCATTGGAGCCATCTATTTGGAATTTTGAGCACTGTAAAGAACAGTTTTTAGCACTTTGAGAAAATAATACAAATGATCCATTGGAAGCTGGACCAGGAGATGTAGCCCAAGAGAGGGGTGAACTCCTTTATCATTTGTTGTGTTATGTGTTTTATGTTCATTGTTTACTTTTTTTGTTTATATGCATCTTTGATGAGTAATTTATATAAGAGTTGTGTTGCAAATTTGATCCATTTTCATTTTAACACATAAAATTTAACTTGCAAATATTTTCAAGAATACAAGTCTTCTTCATTTTTAGATCAAGTTGGTATCAGAGCATAGGTTTTTGAAGACTTGATTATTTGCAAGAGTTTTGATGCTCACAAGGTTGAAACTCACAAGAGGAGAAGGTCAACTTGTAGAGACAAGTTCTCATCCTTCAAGGAGGAAGCTTATATCATCACCGCAAGTTTCAAGGAGGCATTCACCAAGTATGGCTCATGAAGAGAGTCATGAACATATTCCTGCAGAAGATGAAGATCTCAGAAAGGATGTCATGGAAATGAGACAGATGATGAAAATCTTGATGGAAATGAATACAGGATTGCAAGGTGAAGGCTCTAACCCTTCAAAGCACAAAGGAGACAGTGGTGATAAAACTCCAAATGGAAATGGAGGGAATGGTGCTTCTCCACCACCCTTACCTCCATATTCTTCTTCTTCCACCAATTCAATACCTCTTCCGAATTATCCAAAAGGACATGGTAAAACTCCTTCACAAATTCCCTCGTTAAAGCTTGATATTAAATTCGAATTGTCAACGTACAATGGAGAAGTAAATGCTGAGAAATTAGATAATTGGATTCGTCGGATTGAGGTGTATTGTAGGATACAAAAAATTCAAGATGATGAAACTAAGATTCAACTTGGTTCTTTAAGATTGGATAGTGCAGCACTCATTTGGTGGGAATCCAAGACTCGGGAGGACATGAAGAAACATGGTAAAATTTTAACCTCTTGGAATGAATTTATTGTTGCAATTAAAAGAGAATTTTACCCATTGGCATATATGCAAAAGGATACTATGGATTGGAAAAATTTTAGACAAGCTAAAGGACATAATGTCAAAAGCTTTACTCAAGAATTTAGGAGAAGAGATTTGGTTTTGGGAGTAGATTTGTCTTCTCATGAAACTTTACTCAAATATATTGGAGCTTTACATAGTTATTTGAGACATACTATACTCATGTTTAATCCTTCAAATCTAGATGAAGTTTGTGTTCATGCCACTCATTTGGAAGCAAGAGGAAGGAATGAAACTCATGAGAGTAACAAGAGGCCTTTCAGCCATGGAGACAAAGGAAAGAGGAAGTTCAAGGGCAATGGCAAAAAGAATGTTGTTGTTAAGAAAGAGTGAGAAAAATTCACATGCAAACATTGTTCAAAAGATGGCCATGATGAAGACCATTATTGGAAACTTCATCCTGAAAGAAGACCCAAAAAGTTTGGCAACAAAGGGAAGTCAAATATGGCTGCAACCATACAACATGATTTAGGTTCTGATTCGGGTGATGAAACAAAGATCATAGCCATGGGTTATCAAGGTAATGGTTCTATTGCAAGTACTAGTTCTTCAAGTAATAATAATCTCAATGTAACTCGACAAGAAAAAGAGAGAATTGAACTTTTTCACATAAGGGTTGTTTCAAAGCATACCAAAATGGATACTCTATTTGATACTGGATCTCAAGCAAACCTTATATCTGATGACACTGTTAAGAAATTAAAATTGGAAACAAATCCACATCCTAAGCCATACCCTCTTGGTTGGATATGTGATAATGCTAAATTACAAGTGACAAGAAGGTGTAAACTTAGGTTGTCTATCACTGCAAATTTTGTTGATGAGGTAGAGCTTGATGTTATTCCTTTGGATATATGTGGTAATGTGTTGGGAAGCCCATATTTATACAATAGGAAAGATATTTTTCATCATCATGAGAATAAGTATCACTTGTTTAAGAATGGAGTTGAGTACATTGTTAGAGCCCATACAAAGAAGATGAATTTATCACTTGCAAATGTGGGACAAATGAAGAGATTAGTCAATGCTAGCAATAATTTTGTTCTCTTAATGATTAAACCCAAAGATGATATTGAAAACGAAGTTTTCCAAGGTTGTGATGTAAAGTTGAAATCTGATGTATATGAGGTTGTTAATCAACATGATGAAATGTTTAAGGAACCAAAGGGATTACGTCCAAAAAGGGGTATCCAACATGAAATTCAATTGCAGCAAGATTGTCCTCTTCCAAATATTGGTATGTACAGAATGTCAGTCATGGAGAATGCTGAAATTAAAAAACAAATTCAAGAGTTGCTCGATGTTATCCACAAATTTGGTCATTGTGATGATGTCATGATGATGATATGATGATGGAAAATCAATCTCTTTACCAAGAACACTTTCCTGAGAAAAGTTACAGTTGTCTTCTTCCAGAATTCACACTTTGAAGCATGTTCGCAGGCTACTCATATATTCACCTGCGGGAATGCATGTTTCTCGCAGGCTACATTAAGCTCGGGTGCGAACTTCTCGCACTGTACTCATTGTTAGGGTGCGAACATGCTCTTAAAGGGGAAAAAGATAAGAATCTCGAACCTTCTAGAAGGGTGAGTTGGCTTTCGAGTGGTTATTCAAGTACTGGAATTCCAGATATCTTGGTATCATTCCCTATCCAAGTAACTAAACTATCTTCTCGTATATATTGAGGAGATTTCTCATGGAGAGGGTTAAGCAAACAAGCAGCAAGCTACCTAGATATTGATTAGAGAATTAGTGCAAGACTGTATGGAGGACTGATGCTACAGCAGAAAGAGACAACAGCAAGGTCATCACAAGTAGTTGATTTTCTTCATGCATGAGCAAGTGTGTGTGTCAGAGCTAGGAGCCATCGAAAGGAGACCTATGACATCAAGGCTCAGGTTGTAAGTTTCACTTTCAATTAATTCAATACAGTAATATGTCCCTTTCCCATAAAGATGATGTCTCTTTATTACATAATTCCTTGATCATATGTATAGACTAGTCATTAAATATATTAATCTGCCTTTACTTCTATTGGTTCGTTTTGTTGTGATCTGGACGAGACGAGAACATTGGAGCGAAGCTTGGAAAAATAGAGATATAAGGAAAGCGTTCATAAGGTATGCCCATAACCCTTATCTCTTAGTTCATTCAATAGGCTAGATCTAGGGAAAGTGTATTATTCTGTCCTGTTTTGTTCTAGATCCAGGTGGATCTAGGGAGATCGGTTTGTGTCCGCACTTACGGATTTATCCTATAACAAAATTGTCGAATCCGCTGGGGATCTCTCTCTTTTTTCTTTATGGTTTTTGAATTTTCTGTGGCCATTTGCTCTGTTTTCATTTTTCTTTTGATTTGTCAGTCTCTGAGTCCTCAGGATACCCTGAGACACCTTCTGGGTCTATAAGCTAGTTTGATTTTTGCTTGCTCTTTCAATTTTTTCATTAGTTTCAAGGATTCTCGCACTGTGTCCATTAACAGCCTGCGAGAACCTTGAAAGTCCGCACCCTGCATATATATTTCAGTGTGAATAGTTCACATGCTGCATCAAAGTGGCCTGCAAGAACACTAGTTTCTCGCACTGTGTTCCACACTGGCCTGCGAACATAATTTTTGAAATTTTTGAATTCAAGTTTTGACTCTGTCAATTGCTCATATATGTTTATTTACACCTCTTTGGCTTATTGAATCAGTGACTTACATATTTTTGATTTAGTTGGCTTGCTGGAACTGATCTAGGGTTTCTAGGTTGTTGCTTGCTTTTGAAGCTTGACTTTCATTTCTTAGATCTTGTTGGCATTTTCATTCTCTCTGATTTCTGGAGTTGAGTGTATCTGACTGGTTGAGAACCAGGGATTGGTTGAGAGTTGAGTGTTTGGTGTTTCTCTTGTGATTGTTAGTTCGAAAGGACAATTTTTCATTTGCATTGAGAAGCTCCTTGGTTTGCTTTTGTTTTTGCTTTCATTGAAAGTATTGGATTGGGTTGTTTGTTTGAGTCTTTATAATTTGGTTTTCTTTTCTCGTTAATCAGGGTTCTTCTTGGAAAGTAAACTGCATGTTTTCTTTCAAGTTTTTGTTTTTTGCCTTTTTGCAAAAACATTGAAAATCAAGTTTTAAGAGTATTGAAGTTTTGAAAAAAAGACATATGGAACTTGCTCATTCATATATGATTGTTTACATTGGCATCTGAATGAAATTGAGCATTGCACTTGCATTGTAGTATTGAGATTGATTCGGAAATCGTTTTCTCTCTCCCATAACTAGGATTCATTAAATGAAAAGAATTATATTTCATCATATCCTTGTATTATTTGGGTCAGAGTCACACATCATGTGTTTCATTTCTGTTACCTTTGAGTAAACAACAACATGTAAAAACATTACGTAATATTAAAATTGATCTAGTAACTCTTTTCTAGGGCTCTTTTACACCAACATTTAGCTCGGCTAGTGCTTTGGAGTAGGAAGAGAGACACACTCTCCAAAATCTCAAAAACACCCAATAGCATCTTGAGTTAGGGAGTGTTAAATTCCATTGGAAACATATTGTCCTGGGAAGCCCTTCTAACACAAGGGTCAAGCATTAGGTCGCATTGGTGTTGGCAGAGTTACTAACCCTGCTTTGTTGACATCGATGTAGAGATTGCACGTATTATGGGGGTCACTCCGAGGTATACCCACAATTATGAGTGGAAGCCTTTGAGTTGATTTCGGGCTAGATACCCTGCCTTTGCGTGTGGATCGGATTGACGACTGTTTCCCCAAGTTGTACTATTGTTTGTGGTGACCTTAGTGGCTTATCTCTCTAGGTTCTTACCCAAGGTGACTGTGGAGGGGAAAGTCTTCACGGTACCTGGAATCGACGTTGATCAAACTCACTCGAGCTCCTTGGAGGGTATACCCATGATTATGTGTGGGAGCT
>ML785958.1:198091-222070 GCA_009831015.1 Picea engelmannii
CATTTGAAGCATGTTTTGGCTATTTGCCCAAATCTCCTTTAGATTTTATCTTTGGGAAGGATATTTCTATTGATGGTCAATATGACATTGATAGGGAAGAAAAGTTCATTGAACAAATTCAGTCGATACATCAAATGGTGCAACAGCAGTTGGAAAAGAGTCAAGCCAAGTACAAGACAAGACATGACAAGCATCGTGTTGATCACAGTTTCCAAGTTGGAGATGAAGTTTGGCTTTACATCAGTAAGAAGAGGCTTAAAGGAGAAAGTAAAAAATTGAAACCAATTCGATATGGTCCTTTCAAGATTATTGACAAGATTGGTAACAATGTCTTTCATTTAGATTTGCCTCCTTATATGAAAATGTATTCAGTTGTTAATGTTGAGAATTTGAAATTGTATGAGCCTCCTTTGATTGATGATCAAGGAGAGCATGTTTAGATTCCTTCTATAAATTATTTTTGCCCAGAATATCTTACAGAACTACATGAAGACACAATCCTTGATAGGAGAATGCGAACTTCAAGACGAGGAAATGTGGAGTATCCTCGAGTTGGTCTTAAAGGTAAAAATCCAAGAAAATCCAAGTGGATTGAGGTTGGAAAGGTGAGGGAGCTATACCCTCATCTTCAAATAGACTGAAAATAGTCTTTTGGAGGTCGAAAAGCTTTCCAATGGGGAGGTGTCATCCAGGGGATCAAATTTTGCTCAAAAATTCAAAGTGCTTGGAATCGCTTCAAATCAAACGGGAGCGTAGGCCTCATCGTTACGAACCCAAAACAACTCATTTAGGTTCAAACGAATGTCAAGAGCGAGTGATATCATGTTCTGTTCAAAATGACAAATAGGCAAAAAAGGGATGATGATTGTACAGTCCATACAGTCCGTACGGACGCTGACGTGGTAGGCCATATGACACATGGTAGATAGTTGTGTGGATAGTTGGCATATGATGTGGCATGTTTGTAGAGAACAGGATGGCGACATGTGGCCCAATCAATGGCCGCCACGTGTCATATATACATTGGTTTAAAATTATGTTGTTGGCCGGAGTCAACCTCGTGACCTATGGGCAAGGGAAGAGACTTGGGAAGGGTCGCCAACCGGTGTGCCATCGTTTGGTCCTTGTTATATATATATATATATATATGTTTGCATATGCGGATAGTTGGGGTGTGACCGGGCTGGGGCTTAGCCCCAGCCCCTGGTCGCATATTGCGTTAACATATGACCCATTGCTATACCGATTGGTGCGCGTGTGGTTGCATTTTGGTTTGGTTTCAATGGTTATACAAATGACCCGCCACTTGTCCTTTAACCATTGGCTTGTGGAAATGGGGCCTATGTTTGCACTTGTGCGCGGTCATATGGGTCACGCGACCATAGCCTTGGCGGTTAGGGGCTACGTGCACCTGTAACCGTCCTACAGTTTGCACGGTTTGAGCGGTTGAGTCCGGTGCTGAGTTTTAATGCTTAAATATGCATGTGGGCTAGGTTGAAACAACAAGGGTGCAATTTGTAGATGCAGAGACAACAAGTTTGAAGGGGGACTTCCAGGAAGCCTATCTTCTTTAATTTTTGGCCAAACAAGGTGCCGAAAAATCCCAGCTAGGGGTTTTTGGACATTCTGGAGCCATTGGAGCCATCTATTTGGAATTTTGAGTATTGTAAAGAACATTTTTGAGTACTTTGAGAAAATAATACAAATGATTCATTGGAAGTTGGACCAGGAGATGTAATCCAAGAGAGAGGTGAACTCCTTTATCATTTGGTGTGTTATGTGTTTTCTGTTCATTGTTTATTGTTGTTGTTTATATGCATCTTTGATGAGTAATTTCTATAAGAGTTTTGTTGCAAATTTGATCCATTTTCATTTTAACACATAAAATTTAACTTGCAAATATTTTCAAGAATACAAGTCTTCTTTTATTTTCACTTATTCCCATGTCTCTTAATTTCATTGAGATTTTATTCTTTTCCAATAAGTTATGGTAGTTAAACTACCTTTCTTTTGTTAGGATTAATTAGATTAACTAATTAGTTGAGAAAAATAATTAAGAATATATAAATAAGGGTCTATTTATATAATAACTAAATAGGTGGGTGTAACATACCCCACCACCCACAGGCTGGGGTACGCTACCTTCAATCCTGCCTTTGGACTTCTTTCTCTTACCAATACCTTTTTAAAATTTAAGGATGCATAAAACAAAAGACTTTATTGACATTCACAATAGTAGTTAACAAGCATGCATAGTCTAAAGATTCAATTAAACGATAATTAAATATACAACGGAAATACATTCATCACTTATCTTTATGAAAGATGACACCAATTGTCTACAGACCAAGAACGTTCCACCCAACCGTAGACACTATTGTTCCAAAACTCAACAACAATGTCACCCCCAAGCCAGGGCTATGAATCCACAAGGAGGGTTCCAGAGTGTTACTTCACTTACCAAACTAGTCAGCACCCAAGCTTTAACAAGCTTCCCAGCTCTCACAACAATCCAAGTACCCGACTCTCTTCTACCCATCTTGCACCACCCGAGAGAATGGACCTCCACCCTTCTCTGCCATGCCCTCCCTTAGGAAGTCCTTGTCCTTATTTAGCCTCCAGCGCAACTGGTCTAGAATCTTAATGATGGAACTCTCAGGACTCACAGCTGTGAGTAATACTGGACATAGTCCAATGCATCTCATACATGCAAGCCTCAAGTCGCAGCTGGATCACACTAGCGACCACTACAGCCCACCATATCATGGCTAATTCATTAGCAGTTTGGTTCCCTTTCCCAAACCAAGACATGGATGAGGATGGATAAATGAATGGGTAAGTGGGTGCATGAAAATGCGTGAGGGAAATGAATGAACGTACAGGAAATCAACGAAGAATCCATAAATCTAACCCTCCCATCAAGCAAGAGGTGGGTTTAAGTAACTTCGTGGGGAATCAAGAACTTCTTGGCCTTCCCCAAGAACATCATGTAACCAATCCCATCCCTTAGAGAAAAAGGGGTAATTAAAATAGGAATAAGCACTTAGCCCCTCAAGCCCCCTCTCTTGTGGAATCATAGCCCCCTATAACTCTATTCCTTGTTCATCTAGCAACCAACCATGTATTTATTATTAATAATGATAAAAAAAACATTACATGTCTTGGGCACACTGGCCTTTTAATAATTATTTGGCCACCCTAGAATTTTAATAATTGTTTGGGCACCCTATCCTCTCAACATTTTAACAATACATTATTTAAAATGGGGTTTCAAAACCTAGGGTGTTACATCCCCTCCCCCATATTTTGGCACTGTCCTAAGTGAATATACAAAATAGAGATCAAAATCTCAAATTTATTCAAAAAGTTGTGGGTAATCTACCCGCATGGCATCTTCATGCTACCAGGTAGCATCTTCAGGACCATAGTAAGTCCACTGAAATTTTACCAGCTCTATAACTCGATTTCAGAGCATTTTGAATTTTCTGTCCAATACCCACACTGGCTGAACCTGAAAATATCCCTCTATCTCTACCTGAATCATATGCCAATCAATAAAATGGTTAGGAGCATGTACATATTTCTTTAGTAAAGAGACATGAAATACATTATGCACATTCATGGAAGCAGGAAATGCAATCATGTATGCAACAGGCCCTATTATGTCCAATATTTCAAATGGACGACAGAATTTGGCTCCTAGCTTTGTACAAATACCCAATTTCAAAGAGATTTTCTTGGGCTTCACTTTCAAAAGTACATGCTCCCCTAATTTAAATTATTTAGTTGTCCTGCTCTTGTCTGCATAAACTTTCTATCTATCCTGAGATGCCTTTAAATTCTTCTTGATCTTAACCACCTGGTCTTCCATGTCCTTGAGCAACTCCGACCCAAGTACCACTCTATCTATTGGGTTGTCCCAGCTTACTGGAGTATCACATTTCCTACCATACAACTCCTCAAATGGGCTCATTCTCAATGAATATTGATACCCATTATTATGTGCAAACTCAACCAAGTGTAAGTAATCTTCCCATTTAGATGGCTTATCCATCACATACATTCTCAGCATGTCTTCAATTATTTTATTAACTCTCTATATTTTCCCATCTGTTTGGGGATGATATGTTGTGATAAATTTTATATTTGTGCCAAATCATTTAAACAATTCACTCTAGAAATTGGAGGTAAACTTTGTATCTCTGTCCGAGACAATTTTCCTAGGTATCCCATGCAACCTAGTAATTTCCTTCATGAAAATTTCTGCAATATTAGCCATTGTATGTGTTGTCTTCATAGGAACAAAATAAGAATCCTTTGTTAATTTTTCAACCACCACCATGATTGAATCATGTTGCTTATTCATTCTGGGTAATCCTGGGATGAATTCCATGGTGATCACTTCCCATTTCTTCTCTGGAATTGGCAATGGCTGCTGCAAACCCATTGGGTTCCTATGCTCATCCTTCACCTTCTGACATTCCATACACTGAGAGATGTAATCAGCAGCATCCTTCTTCATTCATGGCCAAAAGAAATGGCTTCTTACTGCTGTAATTTATTTCTGGTAATCGGGATGTCCAGGATAAGGAACATCATGCATTTCCTTCAGTACCAAATTCCTCAGTTGTCCAAAACTAGGAACATAGATTCTATTTTTATACATGAGTAATTTGTCTTCCTTTATCTCATACTCCCTTATTTTCTATTGTAAATCCCCTTGCTGTAAGCTTTCCTTTACCTATACGTAATGTTGGTCTGTAACAAGACCATATAAAATTTTGTTCTTCAAGTCTGACTGATGCATACTAAAAACAATAGTATGCATGATATTCACTCTTCCACTAAGCGCACCAACAACTTTATTCTCCTGTCCCTTGATATGCTTGACATCGAAGTCATATTCACTTAAAAATTTCAGCCATCTTGTTTGCCTGCAATTAAATGTTGGTTTTTCAAAACGATACTTCAGGCCAATGTGGTCTTTCCTTTATTTGAATTTCTTCCCCATGAGATAATTCTTCCACATCCTCAAGGCATGAACGATGGAAGAAATTTCCAGGTCATATGTGGCATAGTTCCTCTCATGTTCCTTAAGATTTCTGGACTCATATCCAATGACATGTCCATTTTGCATGAGGAATCCCCCAAGTCATTCCTTACATGTGTCTGTACATACCACAAAACTTTCCTTTGGGTCAATAATCTTTAACACAGGTGCACTAGAAAGTAATTCCTTCAACATATTAAAATTATTTTCACACTTTATTCTCCATTCAAATTTAGTTCCCTTCTTTTGCAATGAAGTGATGGGATGCGAAATCTTATAGAACCCTATTATGAACGTTCTGTAGTATCCAGCTAATCCCATAAAAGATATGATGTATGACACATTTTTGGGTGTCGACCATCCTCTAATGGCTTTGATCTTCTCTAGATCTATTGGTATGCCCTGCTTTGAAATAATGTGTCCCAAGTAATGGATCTTCTTTTGATAAAAATAACACTTACTCAACTTGGCATACAACTGATGTTCTCTCAGTACTTGCAATACCATCCTTAAGTGATGCTCATGCTCTTGTTCAGACTTAGAATAGATAAGTATGTCATAAAGGAATACTATGACAAACTTATCCAAATAATTTCTGAATATTCCATTCAATAAACACATGAAGATAGATGGTGCATTGGTCAGTCCAAATGGCACCACTACAAATTCATAATTCCCATACCTGGTCCTAAAGGTTGTCTTATGAATGTCTTCTTCCTTGATTCTTACCTGATGGTATCCTTCCCTCGGGTCAATCTTTTAGAATGTCTTTTCTCCTCTTAGTTGATCAAATAGGTCATCAATTGGGGGTAGAGGATACGTGTTCTTTATAGTGCACTTGTTCAGTTGTCGAAAGTCAATACACAACCTCAAGGTTCCATATTTATTTTTTATGAAAAGTACTGGTGTTACCTAAGGTGAAACACTTAGATGTATGAACCCTTTCTTCAACAATTCCTCCAACTGCATTTGTAATTATTTTAACTCCGGTGTGCTCATTCTCATTATGTAAGGTGTTTTTGACACCAGGGCAACTCTTGGCACTAAATTAATTGAGAAATCTATCTCCCTTCTTGGTGGCAATCTGGGTATTTCTTGGAATACATATTCAAATTCTTGTAGTACTGAGAAATATTCAAGGCTTGGCCCCTTTGTATTTTCTGGCTCTTCCACATGAGCTGCATACAATTGACATCCTTTCCTAAAATATATTTTTAGTTGTAAGGCTGAAATATCCCTTATAGAGATGGGTCTTGGAACTCCTTTCACAGTGCTCTATTTTCCATTTCCATCAAGACATGTAAATGTCTTGTTATGACAATATAGGACAACATGATTCTTTTCCAACCAATCCATTCCAATCAGAATATCATAAGACCCCAATGGTATGATATTTAGATCAATACTAGTATTCACGCTATTAATACTTATGGAACAACTTATGACCATCTCATGGATTCTTCTTTTGGTTCCAGTGGTTAATTGAACCAAACTTGCTTTTACAAGTTTACTTTTCTCCAAAAGTAATCTATCCACTATCTTAGGATCAATGTAACAATGACTTTCTCCTGAATCAATCAAAATAGAAACAGACTGATTTATGATCTTACCTTCCACCTCGATCATATTGGACTGGTACTCTGCTTGTCAATCATTGAAAGCTGCATAGATTCTTCCCATATCTTCGACTGTTATAGCCTCTTGGATGTTATGCACAGTCTTCACTATGTCCTTTATGTGTGGGAAATTCTTGTATAGGTGATCTTCCTTGCATCCCTAGCATTGGATTGGTGGTCTTTCCCTTTTACCCAAGGAATCTTCTTTCTTGAAATCCCTCTTAGCATACTGATCTTGACGATTTCTATTAGTCTAATTAATGTTGAAGGAAGGTTTGAATCCTTTCCTCCTCTTATTGGACTTATCATTCTTCTTGTCCTTCCAAAATTTCTGGAGAGATTCTCTTCCCTGGCCTTGCTCATACAAGTATTTATCCTTCCTGAGTGCTTCAGTCAATTCCTTGGGCTCATCATACTTGATCTTTCCTTATAAAAGGTTGGCAGTCCACTTAGAAATCTTTGTAGTTTCACTTTCTCATCACCAATGAACATGAGATACTTTAACAATCCCAAGAAATTCTTCCAGTACTCTACCATAGTCATGCTTCCCAACCTGATTTCAAATAACTCCTGCATTTTGTTGTCATAGAAATTCTCTGAGAGGTACTCCTTCCGGAAGTACTTCTTGAACTTATTCCAAGTGATCCTACTTTTATTAACATGTTCCACTTTGTTCAGTTGGTCCCACCACATTGCAGTTTTCCCGTGTGAATGGTAGGTGGAAATCATCTTCCCTTTCTCTTTCACCATCGAAGGAAGGTGTGTTGAGCTTCCTCAACTCTCCCTGCAAACTATCTACCTCTTGTTTCCTTCTTTTTTGTCTAATAGGATACACCTCTAGACTGCTTTTGGGATCTTCTGATGCATAAAAATTTCCTTCCGAGTAAGGAGGTGAGTGGTGTCCATGAGCTCTGTTGGCACTTCTGTCATAATCAACTCTTCCACAATCATCCCTTCTTTCATGGCACCTTCCTTCTTCCTCTTGTCTTGAGTTTGATCCCTTCTTCATTTGTCTCTCCAACTGATTTAAGCTCTACAATACTCGACCATTTATCTGACTTTTCTCATCAAACTCTGGTTGTCTTCTTTGTAGCTCTACACTTCCATCTTCAGGCTTATTACCATTTCTATTAATGTTTCATGTTCTCCTTTTCCCTTGCATCCATTGGACTCTTTATATGCATTACCAACTATGGTATTCTAGCCTTCGGCCTCCTTATCATGAATGTAGGCTCCCTCGCCTTCTTCCATTTCCTCAATATGTATCATGAGTAGATGTGTTTAAACCCCTTAATCCTACAAAATGTGCAAGTGACCATTTTGTTAGAATTATGCATATGATAACCAAAATTTCCAAAACATGCTAGAGGTCTCTTTTTTTTTTTTTTTTCCTCATGGATATCATATCCCCATTCTCTAAAAATAATAGTGTCCTATTATCCTTGGCTAACACAGAATTTTATCCTGCGCAGGCACTTCCTTCAAACCACCTTCCTAGGTGACCACGACTAGAAACCATGGTTAAATCCTTCCTTGTCACTTTTCTTTATTGAATACTACCAATTCAGCCCTTACCCCTCCTTCCCTCAGCTCTCAATCTGCATATGACCACGACGATGACCCTGCACTTATATGAAAAATCTCTTGTCTCGAGTTTCAAGACTTTGGAACTTTCACCCAGGACTAGATCAACATTCCTCATCCTCTTTCATGATCAATGATAGATATCCACTTTGGGACTCCGCTCTTTAGGAGTCTCAACTTTCCTCACTTGCCTCCTCCTGGAACGCTTTTACCCAGAGTTCATGATCTTCCAATGGGTTTCCTCCCATAGATCAGCGGTTGTGAATTGCTTCGAATCTTTGGGCTTAGGAAGTTTCAAAACTTTCCTCTTGCATGTTATCCCAAAGTGCTTTCACTTGAAGTCGATGATCCTTCGACGTGTGTCTTCTGGAATCAACGGTCGATATGTACTCCGGCCTTCAAGCCTTTGGGAGTTTTTGACCCAACGCAACCTGTCACATATTTTCCCACTAGAGTGCCCAATATTTGGAATGCACGATCTATCGCCACATGGTGAAATATTGGAAGTAGACATGTGGCCCAATTAGGTGGGTGCCACATGTCACATTCTAACTGACTTTTCAATACTCCAAATGCCCAAAACTTACTGACACATCAAACACATCCCATGTGTCCACGTCATCCTAGGTGACATTCGAAATCCATGTCACTTCAGGAATTCCATGATCCACATCACCTCTAGGTGACTTCATTGTGCCCCATCACCATGGAACTTCGGGCTTCAGGACTTCGAGAGTTTCCATACTAGCACACTTCCAATTCTCCCGAACTCTGAATTCCTGAACTGGTCAATTTTCATCATGTGTCCTCTTGGATCGGATGACTAAGATTCACTTCAGGTATTCATGCAGAGTCCACGGATCTGCACCATGTGTCCTCCTTAATCTGACATTTGAGGCTTACTTCAGGTCTTCGGACTTTGAAAATATCAAATTTAAGACTTATCTAGCACAATTGGCTTTTATCCAAAGCCTTGGATATGGTGACGCATGGCTCTCAGCAGATCAATGGTTGAGATACTTTTGGGTCTTCGGGTTTCAGAAGTATCAAACTTCAAACCTCCTCAAAGTACATGGGATTCTGCCACATGTCCTCTTGAATCAGATGGTTCAGGATTACTTCAGGCCTTGACCTGAAATCCATAGATTTACGCCACATCTCTTCTAGATTAAATGGGCCAGATTCACCTCAGACGATCTGATGCTTGAGATTTACTACGGATGATCTGGCAACTGAGATCTATTTTGGATGATCGGATGATCGAGATTTACTTTGGCTCTCTGGATCTCTGGGCTTCGGTAGTTTCAAATATCAACTGAAAACCTCTCGAATAGATTTCTTCGGAGTTACTGATCTGCTAACACATACCTCTTGGTGATCAACGATCAGGATATACTTCGACTATTTAACCTCCTCCTCATCCACAAACTTCCAGAGTTTTGGATCTCACTCCATCTATCTCTCCTTGACGATGGACAACCCTAAACTACTTTGTCTATACATAGTTTCAATGCTTGAGCCCTAACATGTCACATCGCTTACTT
This sequence comes from Picea engelmannii, assembly GCA_009831015.1. Classification (NCBI taxonomy): domain Eukaryota; kingdom Viridiplantae; phylum Streptophyta; class Pinopsida; order Pinales; family Pinaceae; genus Picea; species Picea engelmannii. The sequence goes on from ML785958.1 coordinate 207,886, forward strand.
CCTTTCAATTTGTGGGGGCACGCATCGACGGTTTGGACTAACCCTATTTTCACCTTGCAATTCTCCTGACGCTTACACGTAACCCCTCAGTGAAACTATGGTTTGGATTGTGGGACTACCTTGAGGAATTATCTTCCATGCAACTATGTTCCCCACAATGTTGATTTTCCGTTGATCTCTCTCTCTAATGGGATCTAATGGTGGTGACCTTAACCCTTGCTTCCTTTTTATCGGATGAACCATGTTCACCTATCCTCTGATCCAATGATCTCGGATCTCTCTTGATCCTACAGTGGTGATCACTTATGAATTCAAAGGGAACGGTCACGATCCTGCTAACCCATTACAACGGGTCTCTGGTGATCTAACTCCTGCGTAGATTCTGCAGCACCATTCCTCCCGAGCTTTTCAATTGCATGGTCAGAGTTCGATCTGTACCCACGAGACTCTGACCAACAAAATTGGCCCATACTGGCTCGGTGTTTGAACCAAAAGCTATGATACCGAACTGTAATATACCCAGCCACCCACAGGCCAGGATACACTACCTTCAAGCCCGCCCTTGGACTTATTTCTCTTACCGATACCTTTTTAAAATTTAAGGATGCATAAAAGAAAAGACTTTAATGACATGCACATCAGTAGTCAACAAACATGCATAGTATAAAGATTCAATTAAACAATAATTAAATCTACAGCAGAAATACATTCATATACATGTAAATGATACCATAACAGAGATTACTTATCTTTATGAAAGATGATAGCAACTGGCTTCAAACCAAGGACGTTCCACCCAACGGTAGACACTATTGTTCCAAAACTCAACAACAACGTCACCCCTGAGCCAGGGATATGAATCCACAAGGACGGTTTCAAAGTGTTACTTGTCTTCCCAAACCGGTCATCACCCAAGATCTCATAGGCTTCCAAACTCTCACAGTAATCCAAGGATGCATAAGATAAAATATTTAACAACATGCACAACAATATCCAACAAGCATGCATAATCTAATATTTAGTTAAACGATAATTAAAATACACAGCAAAATACATTCATGCACAGATAATAATATCACAACAGAGAGAACTTATCTTTATAAAAATGTGACACCAACTGGTTTTAGACCAAGGACGTTCCACCCAATCATAGACACCACTACTCCAAATCTCAACAACAATGTCACTCCCGAGCTAGGGATATGAATCCAAAAGGACGGTTCCAGAGTGTACTTGGGTTCCCAAACCAGCCAACTCTCAAGCTCTCATAGGTTTCGCAACACCCAAAACAATCCAAGTACCCATCTCTCTTCCACCCATCCTGTACCACCCAAAAGAATGGACCTCCACCCTTCTCTGCCACATAGTCCCTCAGACATTCCTTCTACTTTTTCTAGGCCCCCAAGCATAGTTGGTCCAGAATATCAATGTTGGAACTCTCAAGACTTGCAGTTGTGATAAAAACAGGGCATAGGCCAATGCATCTTAGACATGAAGGCCCCAAGTCATGGTTGGATTGCACCAATGACCATTACAGCCAAGTATCATGTGGCTAATCTTCAGCAGTTCCTTTCCCTTTACACAACCAAGACACAGGTGGGGATGGATCAATGAATGGGTGAGTGAGTTCATGAAATGGAGTGAGAGAAATAATGGTGTGAATTTAGGATTGAAGGAGCGGACGATCCAATGACCAACCCAATAATTAGACCAGGGAATGGTTTAAGTATTTCCGTGGGTAATCAAGAACCTCCTAGCCTTCCCCAAGAATCTCACATAACTAATCCCCTCCCTTAGGATAAAAGGGTAATTAACATAGGAATAAACATTTATCCCCTCAAGCCCCCTCTCTTGTGGAATCATAGCCCCCTATAACTCTATTCCTTGTCTATCTAGCAGCCAACCATGTATTTAGTATTAATAATGATAAAAAAACATCACATGTATTGGGAACACTGGCCTTTTAATAATTGTTTGGGAACCCTAGCCTCTCAGCATTGTAAGAATACATTATTTAAAATTGGGGTTCAAAACCTGGGGTGTTACAATGGGACTCCTTCTCACTCCAATTTTCATTTATTTAATAATCATCAAAACATGAAGTATAATACCCCAAATATTTAATTCCAATATCTACCTTGTAACTCTGATCCTCATATTAATAATCAAATATTTTAATATCAAAAAAATAGAACATGATTATATCCCAAAAATAGCATTATACCCATGTTGTCCAAAATCATGTCTAAATATGTGTTTGTTGTCCAAAATACTGTCAAAATAAAATGACTATCCTCAAAATAAAATATCTTTAACAATGTTAAAAACCATATTTGTTGTGAGAGGCAAATTTTCTCTTTTCACTACTGCCCCCTTTTGATTCCATTTCTGATTTATCCTGTGAAACTTCCTTCAACTGATGGGAACCTTGTTGGTGGATTGCACTGATGAAATGGGAACAATCACCTTTGAAATGTAGATGAGAAGACACAAATTCAGAGGAATCTTTGGATGATTTGGAGGGATTGGCCACTCCTTTTCCCTTATCTAATTCTAGCTTGGGAACATCAATTTTTGTCCTTTTTCTTGCATGAGAGGATTGTATTGATGAAACAATATTATCAACTTCAAAATTTGGATTCATTGGCAGTGGAGGAGGGGGTAATGGAAACGACATAGTATTCCAACCATGGTGATGAAATACAAATTGATGAACAATTTCTTTCCAACCCTCATTGGCAGGTGGTTCTGTATGCATAGACACATGAGGGGGAACATGGATACCAGAGAAATTTTGACGTGTCTAGAAAGGAGGTGTCTCATGTATGGGTTGAAAAATTCCCTGGCCAAATAGATTAAAAAACCCAGCTTGGAAAAGTTGATTTAGTTCTTGCGGATCAACGTCAAAATGTATCGAAAATTGTGGCCTTCTATGGCCTCTTTGCCAATTATTTCCTTTGTCTCTATTAGTATCTTTATTATCACCTCTTCCATTGCTCCCTCTGCTAAAGAAACTCATCCTGAAAAAATATTCCAATCATGTTATGAAAAAGGATTAACAATCCATGGATCAATACTCTACCTAAATAAAATCAAAAGGTTGCATCTATCATTCACAACAGAAGAACATGTAATCCATCCATCAATACTTTTAAACTCAACAATCAATCACCATTTGAACAGGGAGTGATATGTGTGTTGGGAAAAATGGGGTCTTTGTAATGATAAAAAAATGGTAGCATGGATGAGAAGCAACCAACGAATATTGTTCAAGAAAACATAGAGGTAATCTCCTTACAAAAATAAAAAAAATGTATCCATATCCAAACTTCCAACACCAGTCATCATCTAGTCCTTTTCCTTTCCCTTTTATCCTTTCTCTTCTAAAATGAAATTCATAATATAGAACAGGGGATGTTTTAAATGTATTTGGGAAGGAGGTTGGAATATAATGAGTGGAAAGTGAGATAATGAACGGGAACAAGATGATTATTGTTCTATTTCATGAAATAATTGAAAATTGACATTGTTATCATTTGCCAAAAACTCTTCTCTGTTAACAACTCAAATTCAAGACACAATTTTTTTTATAGGGTTCAATATAAAACCCCAGGAAAGTTTGAGGACTGTCAAACTTTACAATTTTTATTTCCCCTTTTCCCTTTTCCATTAGCAGAGTGTTTTATAAGAGACTGTTAAGAGAGTTATTCAAAACAATTAAAATCAGATTACGTCAAGACAACATGGGAGGCTGTGAAAAAAAACATAAATCCATCAACCTTTCACTATACAATACTTATATCACAACCCCTATACTTGTTGCATAAATAGACTGGGTTCGAAATCCCATGCGAAAGTGGTGCTCATCTTTTTTTTCAAAATCATATAACCTCAAAATCGACCAAACCCCCATATATAAATAACAAACGAGCCAAGACTTCATGCATATAACCAATATTTCCCACTGTCGGGTCAACACTATAACAAGTATCGAAACCAGAGTTCAAATTCACTACTTCCATATATCGAATACAAAACACGGTCTGGGCAAACATAAAGGAGAAATATAAATAAGGGGTTTGCAAAAGAAAATAATCATCTCTTTCCACAACAAACCTTCCACGGACCTCCAATGGTGGCCACATGTCTCACACAAACACCGAAAAGATAATTTGAAAGAGCTGCAAGTCTTCCAGAGATTGGGTAAAGGGCATGGAATTATGAAATAATCACCAAAACCCAATTGTTCTTTTATTTCATAGAGAAAACCCTTCTAATTATAATCACTAGAGATGAGAGAAACATAAAGTATTGGCCACAATGATTTTCCATTCATAAAAAAATAAGTATCATTCATTCTGGGCACCACAATCACATATTTCAAATAGAATATAATGTCGAACATCATTCCCATCTTGAAATGTTTTAAATTCCAAAAGGAAGAAACCCCATTTAAATGTAATTTTCACATCCATAATACCCACATTGATCCATTATAATCTCCGGAAAGAAAACACACTCTTTAAGAAAAATCTAAAAGACAACATCATGATTCTATTCGGAGTAGAGCTACAATTCATGAATAGAAAGGTAAGAATCAATATACATGTGAGGAAAATTCTAGAAAGCCAGCAAGCACCACTATTCCTTCAAAGGTTGAGCAGAATGGAGTAAACACTAGCCAAAGAAACCAACACAAGCACAAACAAAGTGAAGGTGGAGAGCTCGATATAGGATAAGAATGATGTGCAGTAATTGCATGTCTTTTCCACATTAATTTCCACCCACCATATCCATGTACGAGCGCACCCAAACTACTATCGCATTTCCACAAAACACATAGTTAACCATATGTATCAAATTCACCACCAAGATATTACTTCCATTTTACAAATCAAATCGAATTACCCACATTAATCTCATAAGTCTTATAAGTATGTTCAATACTTAGAACCAAAACATGTCCGGCATTTCTTACTAATGAAGTATCGTCATTCCATAAACATATCAATTATCCACAACATATACAAGTATACCATAAGTGCAATACAACATAACTATATGAAAAAATATATGTGTAGCTAGGATGAATGATGCAAGAGAATCATAAGCGAGCCAACAAAGCAAGCGCAAAGGTGAAGGACAACTGGAATTGCACCAACACATATTTTGAGACATTTTGAATTTGAATGAGGGAAAATTAATGTAATGCTTAGCATAACGTATTTGCATTTATGTTTTTGGAGATTGTAAACAGATCTTGAGTGTTCCTCTCATATGTCGGATATGGAGGCATTTAATTGTAATGAATGTAAAGTAGTTGTAGCTTTTATTTTGATTATATGGTTAGAGCTGTAAGAGGGAAAACTCGTAAAAGACAACCTCATATGTATTGTAAAAAATATAATTCTCATTGTAAGCTGTAGAGGTGTAGAGAGCAGAGAGAAGAACATAGATTATAGGATTGTATAAGAAGATAGTTGTTGCTATTGAACCATGTATAGGAGTACTGGAATCAATATAACAATGCTTTGATTTCATCTCATGGTGTTGTGGTGGTTGTTGTTTACATCTATTTTAATGGTATGTTTACAGTTTTTTCTTATGTTCTTTGTTATGCATTTGTTTTAATGATATGTGTGTGTACGCTCTTGATTTCATGTTGAATGTATGAATTCTGTGAGAGGAGAAGTATGAGTTTCAATTGTTTCTTGTCTTGAGGATTCCTGCAAGGAGTGTAGTGAAGGTTTTCACAGAGTGTGTTGATAGAGTTTTGAGTTTTATTTCAGAAAAGCTCAGGAGGGATATCATTGTTATCATACCAGTTGGAGTGTAGGTATCGTATAGATCCGTGCAAGGTGTGCACCGACGAGTTGAAGTCTCATACTTTTCCAACTGAGGTGGAAGGTTGAAAAATTATTGTTGTAGATAAGTGCACAGAGTTGAAGGGTGAAATAACTAGGGGTTATTGTGAATCTCGCAAGGTGTGTGTGCAGGGATTCCTTAGATTCTAGGAGTTATAGTGAGAGTTCAAATTCAGAAAGGTTAGAACCTTTGAAGTGTTCAAAGGAAGAATGACGTCCGAAGTCACCTCACAAAATTTAAGATTAGAAGGAAAGACACCAAGGCATTTCAGGAGTCTTTGGGGAATTTGAATGGACGGTTGAAATTCTCAGAGGGAGAATCACCGAAGTTCTGTGAATCATTGGATCTTGTAGATCAGCGGAAGGATAAGGATGAGTGTCTTTTAGCACTCGTAAGCTCAGGAGGGATAGTATCCATTGGATCCAAATCAACAAGGATCATTGATCACATGCTTGAATTCTCCATTTCGTAAGTCGGGGCATGGAAGATGTTGTGACTCGGAGTCGAGAGTTGCAAACTCTCGATTCATGAAGTATCGATAGAATCAGGACGGTCAGATCATGGAAGCTCAGAGTCATTGATCATGGTGAGGAATTGTCATGATTTTGGCTATTGGTGAAATATTTGGCCCCAAATTGCCGAAATATTTGGCCCCAGGTCGCAGTCGAGGGTCACATCAAGTAATGTCAAGGGAGGAGTCAAATGACCCATTATCCTTTTGGAGTTTCAGGGATTGATCAGACAGAGGGAATCACATAAGTGATCGTGAAGTCGCGAAAACTGAAATACTTTTCGAGTGAAGATTGTGATCACGTTGGTTGGTCACGTGGATGAGAGTTGGCACTCAGTGCTTGCTTGCACAGGTGTAGCTCCAAAGAAGGACCGGTGGATAGACACTTGTGTGTGGAAAGTTCCTGCGGGGAATCAAAGAGTCAATCAGACTCAAAGGGGATATTAAGAATGATCCTAGACTGAGAGTTTGTGTAGAACCTGCTGAGGTATGGGTGTCTGCGTCAAGTGGTATCAAAGCCTACAATATTTGTTTTCTATGAGAAAGGGAGATAGAAGGCAAGTTGTGATTCAAATTCTATGTGGAATAGATTGAAATAATGTCTCTCTGAAGATGTCAAGATAGACCAATGTTCGATCCATCTATGGAAAGAGAAGTGAGAGAACTCTATTCTCAATTAGATTCTATGGAGACAGCATAGAGATGGATAGTTGATGCTAGAGATGTCAGTGAAGATGAAAGTGAAAATGAGGTGGGATATGAAGAAGAAGTTGTAGCCGAAGATGTTGCAAAAGAACATCTATTTAGAGATATTGCAAGAATAGGAGCCAGGGAAAACATGGAAATTCCGATGTATGAAGGCAACTTAGACGTTGAGGAGCTACTAGATTGGTTTAGAGCTCTGGATAAATACTTCGACTATGAGGATGTCAAGGAAGATAAGAAAGGTAAACATTCTATCACTAGACTTAAAGGGCATGCAACACTATGGTGGGATGAACTACAGGCTGACAGGCATTCCAAAGGCAAGAAAAGAATCAAAATCTAGGATAGAATGGTTGCAAAGATGAAATCCAAGTTTATACCTAGAGACTACCAAATTAACTTGTTTCGAAGAATGAAAAAATTGAGACATAAGGGAATGACAGTGAAAGAATACAATGAAGAATTTTATCGACTTAACATCAGAGCAGGTCATCATGAGAGTGATGATGAGAAGGTCTCTGGATACATGAATGTTCTGAGATATGACATTCAGGACGAGATGAGCATGGTGACAATAAGGAATGTAGAAGATGTTTATCATATTTCTCTGAAGGATGAAGAAAAAATGGCCTGAAAGCAAGGTCAAAGAGGCAAAGGTAGAAGTTAGAGGATAGGAAAATAAATTGCCCAAGACAGAGTGCAGAAGCCCAAGAATGAGGAAAAGAAAAATCATACTCACCCAGAAAGAGGAGGAAGTTCACAGGGAAGACAATATGCTGAAATAAACACATTTCCTCGAGCTAGAGGAAGAGGAAGAGGTGGTGATGCAGGAGAATCTCTCCACGTCAGCCAGCCACATCAACAGATTTCAAATCGTGCATGCAAGAGAGGCACAGCCTCATTTAAAATTTGAAATGAATGTAATTAAATGTTTTAGGTTGTTGAGCCATAGAGCCATGATTTTCACAAGCATAGAAGTAAATAGGCCTTTAATGCTTTGAAGACTGAGATCTAGATCCGATCTGCGGACTAGACAACCATTGAATGTAATTGAATAGGGTAGTTGAGGTTTGGAGGGAAGAGCTCGAAGGGCCCCCTCAGGTAAAAGATCAATTTCAATATAATCTTGATATAGTTAGTAGAAGAGATAGAGCTAGGAGAGAAGAAGAGAGAAAGAGTAACCTTGTTACAGGCCATGCTCAGGAACACCTTGTACAAACAGGCATTTTCCATTTAATACAAACAACAATTTTTCCTGCATAATTCTGTGTTAAATGAATGTCTGTGTGTGTTCTTATTATGCTGTGAATGTATGCTATAGTTTTGCATTTGTAGGAGTGTGTTTGATTTTAGGTGAAGGTCTTTGAGGTTTCATGCCAGGAGGGCGTGACAGAGTGCTGCGGACTCTGAATACTAGTTCACTGAAGCACTTTTGAATTCTACGAGTTCAGACAAAGACGTTCCATGTGGGTACAAAAGTTGAAATCAACAACTCAGGAGAAAGACCTGTGAGGTTGTTGAACACCTCCGGAGGCAAGGATATGGAGAAGAACACAGTTGCAGACAAAAACTCTCTTTGAGTTCTGTAAAGCTCTGCCAAGTGGGCATTGAGCACAGGCACAGAGTGCTGAGGAAGAACTTTGCTATGAGTTCATATAGGAGAACCAGAATCACTAAGGATTCTGAGAGCTTTGTCGGGAGGGCATTGAGCAAGTGCATAGGGTGCACAGAAGAGGACGAAATTGTTGGACGTTCTGTAAGAAGATACTCTACTAGGAGGGAATTGAGTAGGTGTGCAGACATGCACAAGAAGAAAACTCTTTTGAGTTCTGAATTTGAGGAAGAGTCTGCTGACGGATTTCTGCAGGGTTGTTGAACACCCTGAAAGATTCAACAATTAGGTTTCTTGAGAAGAAAGATAGACAGGAGGGCATTACATTCTCCATTTGAGGGAGAAGGAAGGGGGATTTATTTCCGAAGAGACCTGAGTATCAGAGTAAAGCTCAGGATGGATAGCACTTTCGTGTGCAAGACTCTGCTGGAGCGTAGAAGTCAAAAATATTCAAGGATTTGAAGAAGAGCCCAGGAGGGACATCATTTTTACACGCGCAGTCAAGAAATCACAGTCGTGGAGTTCGCAAATGCAAAAAAAAGGCTGAGGCCTTTTGGATTTTTGGAAATTCTTCAAAGTCTGGGAAGAATGCACAGAGGTTCGAGAGGAGCAACAACTGCCATTGGATTAAGCCGAAATTGATCTGGACCATTGAAGGTTTTCTCATCCAAGAGGCAGTACAGGAAGAGCGCACAGGATAAATGATCTGAAGCCGTCAGATCTCGAGAGAACAACCGTTAGTTGTTATATCTAACAGAAGATGCACGAGGTTTAAAACTCACGCGAAGAGTAGCAAAAGCAGAAGTCTCAAAGAGGGTGATATCGGGATATCGACATTCGGGAGTTCAGGGGTCCGGAGGATGAGAGTCCGGGCATTCAACATATGAAGTCTCGAAAAGGTGAAATAGATCTGAGCCATCCGATTGGAAGGACACGTGTCGTGAGATCACCCTTATCGGGGAATTGAACATCGGAGGTCAGAAAGAGAATTTTTTCAACTTCACGAGGGGCGGAGAGCTGCGAAAGAATCTAATCCATCCATCGAAGGAGGATAGGTGTCAAAGATTAGAGGATCTCGCGAACTTGGAGGTTCACAGGATGAGAGCCCAAGAGTCGGGTACTTCAAGTCCCGAAGTCGCGAAAAGAAAAATCGCAAAGTGTCGAAGCCGGGCATGAGGGACATGTGGCAGAACCTCAAGGTGGGGCCTGTGTGACAGACAAGCGGACACGTGTTTCTAGGAGGAAGGGAGTCAACATTTCGTTGACTTCTCACTTCTCAGGAGTTCATAAGGTAAGATCTCGAAGGCATGACGTTGAAACTCGCGAAGGTGTGAGAGGTGAGAGGAGCTAATGATAAGCCTAGCTAGCGGTCACGCGAGGAAGGTGCTAACAGAGTAAGAGCTATGGCCATTTCATGATTTTGGATATCGTAGATTTGAGAAGGAAGATTTGGGAGTCACGACTCGCGAACTTGTGAGATCGCGAGTCACAAAAAATATTTTGGGTTAATCCCTCGCTCTAATAAAGACCGAAATAGGACTGCGGTCCCATGAGAAGTGGTCATATGGACCAAAGGCTCAGCCCAGGGGACTATTTTCTATTGAATCCATTTTTGACATTTCGACATTTTGGTGATCAGGAGATCAAAAGGACAAAAAGTTCTTGATATCGGGAAACAAAAAACCCCGAAGCCGATCATTGTATTTTCTGTTATGGAAACATGAAATCCATTTTTTGGAGGGAAAAGTCAGAGGTGCATGCAAAGGCCGTGACATGGCAAGAAGGACCTGTGGATTATTGTTAATAGTGATTCCAGTGGGGATCAAAAGAGTCGCTTCGGCTCAGGAATTGAAAGAATGATCCGGTGAGTGGATGTATATTGCGTCTGCACCAAGTGGTATCAGAGCGGGATTTCACTTATATATCTCAGGTGAAGCAAGACAAAAGAAGACAGGGTTGTTGAAGACTCTATGGTGATTGTTCGCAGGTAGGCAACAATCGAGAAGACAGTCAGAAGGACTGTAGGAATAGGCTGAGGCACTCAAGTTTTTAGGAGTGAGTAGTGGATTTGTCAGGAGGGCAGATAGAGATAGAAACATGGCTACTGAAGGCCATAGGTATGATGGAAGGAAGAACCAAGAGCTGGTGAGTAAAGAAGAAATAGATGAAGAGCTCACTGATATAAGGAAAGGAATAGAAAAGATTGCATTGCGGATGCAGCAGAATGTGAGGATGGATGAAATTGCATTGGAGATACAACATAAATCCAAGTTGAGATGGGTATATGAATGGCCCATGAGGAAGCCGAAGGTAAAATGGCCAGTCAAGGAGTTGATGTCTAGAAGACAATGTAGGATGTTAAGAGGATGGTTGAGGCATGTTGAAAACCTCGACGAACTTGAGGAGATGGTTCAGATATGTGAACCAGAGACTGGGATAATTCTCGGTCAAGAGAATGAAATGGGATCAGCTGAAGATCTCAATAACTGCCAGGAGGGTAGAGGGGAAATTCAAAGTTGTCAGGTGGGCAAGGAGTTGAGATTAGCTGAAGATATCATGGACTGTTAGGAGGACAGCCAAGGAATTTCACATGGCCAGTTGGGCAATGAAATGAGGTCGTTGCGGTATCTCGAAGACTGCCAGGAGGGCAGTGGAAGAATCTCAAATTGTCAGGTGGGAAGAGATAAGAATACGAGACTATCTAAAAGTCTCATGGACTCGGAGGTGGGTTCAATTCAAGAAGGGGTGTTGATGAAGATGGGATTGGTTGATCTCATAGTCTACCATGGATACAATAGGGAAATCCCAATTTTCCAGGTGAGCAGGGATAAGCAGATGAGGCTATTTGAGGGCCTCATAAATTCAGAAGTGAGTTTGGATCAACAGTTGCAGCTGACAAGGGAAGAAGATCAGAATAGCATTCTGATGATTGGGGGAATTGGACTATTCATACCACTTAACCCAGGGGAGGAAAATTTTTGTGTTGTCGATGATGCAACAGAAGGAAGGAAGCCAACTGTGACTGTCAGGGAAAAAGAATTGGAGCAGGTGTTAGAAACTACCCAAGCAGAAGAAAAAGAAGATGAGAATTCTATGGAGTGTCTTGATGCTTTCATCCAAGAAGCTGAGGAAGCTGTAGCACTAAATCTGATATCAAAAGACGCATAAGAAGAAGATGAGAATTTTGAGGAATGGCTCAATACTTTCAGCGAGGAACCTGAAAGGACTGCAACATTGGTGCTTGCAAAAGTGGAGGAAGAGGAAGAAGAAGACAACATTAGTTTGGCTGATCTGTATGAACAAATTGAAGCCCTGGAGAGAAGGGTGATAGTGCAAGGAATGCACATACAATAGGTGAATTTGGAAGTAGATGAAGAAGGCATGGGAGATCACAGTGATCTACCCATTTGCAGAAAATTTTTGCAGTTGGGGAGACTGCATGAGCAGATCCAACCATTACAGTAGCTGGATGAGGTGATAGAAGACATCAAAAGGATGATGGTAGAATCAATAGAAACTGCCAGTGAGGAGAAGCTGAATAGAAGAAAATAAACAACAACAGCAGTAGCAAGAGCAGTGCAGAAGCAACAACAGCAGCACGGAGATGGAGCGGATGAACAACTCCAGGAATTTGTTTGGGATCCAGGAGGATTTCCACAGTTGAGAGAGGAAGCTCATGAGAAGGAGCTCATGAATTTTTTAGTTGAGGAGTATGATGCAGGAGCATCTCTCCATGTTAGCCAGCTAGCCATGTCAGCGGATTTCAAATCGTGCATGCAAGAGAGGCGCAACCTCATTTAAAATTTGAAATGAATGTAATTAAATGTTTTAGGATTTTGATCCATAGAGTCGTGCTTTGCACAGGTGTAGAAGTAAATAGGCCTTTAATGCTTCGAAGGTTGAGATCTAGATCTGATCTACGGACTAGACAACCATTGAATGTAATTGAATAGGGTAGTTGAGGTTTGGAGGGAAGAGCTCGAAGAGCCCCCTCAGGTAAAAGATAAATTTCGATCTCATTTTGATATAGTTAGTAGAAGAGATAGATCTAGGAGAGAAGAAGAGAGAAAGAGTCGAGACCTTGTTATAGGTTGTGCTTAGGAACACCTTGTACAAACAGACATTTTCCATTTAATACAAACAACAGTTTTTCCTGCATAATTATGTGTTAAATGAATGTTTGTTTGTGTTCTTATTATGCTTTGAATGTATACTGTAGTTTTGCATTTGCAGGAGTGTGCTTGATTTTAGGTGAAGGTATTTGAGGTTTCATGCTAGGAGGGCATGAAAGAGTGTTGCAGACTCTGAATACCACTGCAATAAAGCACTTTTGAATTCTGTGGGTTCAGAAAAATACGTTCCAGGTGGGCACAGAAGTTGAAATCAACAACTTGGGAGAAAGACCTGTGAGGTTGCTAAACACCTCAGGAGGCAAGGTTGTGGAGAAGAACACAGTTGCAGACAAAAACTCTCTTTAAGTTCTGTAAAGATCTACCAAGTGGGAATTGAGAACAATCATAGAGTGTTGAGGAAGAACTTTGTTGTGAGTTCAGATAGGAGAACCAGAATCACTAAGGATTCTGAGAGCTCTCCCAAGAGGGAATTGAGCAGGTGCATAGGGTGCACAAAAGAGGACAGAACTGTTGGACGTTCTGTAAGAAGATACTTTGATAGGAGGAAATTGAGTAGGTGTAAAGACAGGCACAAGAAGAGAACTCTTTTGAGTTATGAATTTGAGGAAGAGTCCGCTGAAGGATTTCTGCAGGGTTGTTGAACACCTTGAAAGAATCAACAATCAAGTTGCTTGAGAAGAAAGATAGCCAGGAGGGAATTACATTCTCCATCTGAGGGAGAAGGAAGGGGGATTTATTTCCCAAGAGACCCGAGTATCAGAGTAAATCTCAGGACGGATAGCACTTTCATGTGCAAGACTCAGCTGGAGCACAGAAGTCGCAAATCTTCAAGGATTTGAAGAAGAGCCCAGGAGGGACAGCGTTTTTACACGTGCAGTCGAGAACTCACAGTCGTGGAGTTCGAAGAAATAGAGCAAAGGCTGAGGCCTTTTGGATTTTTGGAAATTCTTCCAAGTCTGGGAAGAACATGTTAATTTTTCAAAATCCCAACCCAGTTTCAGTCTCACTGAATTTTCAGTCAAATTTAAATGCCAAACTCAGTTTCAGCACTGTTTCAGCATATGTTACAGCCTGGTGTTTCAGCTTATGCTACAGCCTGGTGTTTCAGCATAATCTACAGCCTGGTGTTTCATCATATACTCAGCCTGGTGTTTCAACATATACTCAGCCTGGTGTTTCAGCTTATGCTACAGCCTAGTGTTCCAGCATAAGCTACAGCCTGGTGTTTCATCATATAAAAAACTTAACAGAAAATAAATTTCAGAACTGAAACATGAGGATTATGAACATCGTTTTCAACGCAGAAATAAAATATCAGCAATATGCAAAACTCAGAAAATATTAGACACAAATATTTTC